>JAMAFV010000008.1:0-448273 GCA_023625935.1 Eurotiales sp. R13A2 | reverse complement strand
GTGGCCTCTCACATAGTGGCTTCTTGCATGATAGTCCCTAAAGTTACCAAAGGATTGATGCTTACTCATTAATACAAAGAACGAAGCACTGCACTGGTCGGTGAATCAAAAATTCACGAAGGTGTTCCTTCAGTTCCAATCTCAGTCTTGAGGACTTTAAGTTTTTTAGGTCTGATTTTTCACCTGACCACGGTCAACGATAAGCAAACTCAGAGTATTCTTTCAACATGGTTACAAAATTCAGAAACCATCCAAAGCCTCTGGAGCTCAAAACTAGTCCCATTGGTCCTCCGCGACTAGACAAAGATTCAAGGATTCTCGCTCGGTTTTATGAGCCGCTCTCTCTCTTACGAGCTCTTGGTCAGACGAGACATTTCAATCCTCCTCAGCCGCATAATATCGATGATGCCACAGGGAAAAGACGGAAGTTCTTAGAGAACCTTTGTTTCGTGTGCGACTTCGAGAAGGGCGGAAAGTCTTGTACTGCTATTGGATTGGAGTCTTGCTCAAGCAAGTATCAATTCTGGGTTTCTTCGAATGCGAAAAATGAGGGGACAGTCGAATTCCTCAGGGAAACGCTCAGGTTTTTGTGCAGTACCAGTCGTCTCACTGAAATGGAGCAAGTTGCCATGGAGAGCAGATTCACCCAATTCTGTGCAGAATTTGCTGAAAGTCGTATAGTAGGGGAGCTTAAGCAGGCAAAAACTCAAGCAGAGTTATGTGTCTTGGAAATTCAGAAAAGGGGCAATGGGGGTAAGCTCGACGATCCGTATTAACCTATTCCTCGCTAGAAGCTCACAAATTCGAAGCAGACGATAAACTGATCGAGATGCTGCAGAAGATAATTGATCAAAATGACTTGATCGAGGTTTGTGACTTCTCATACGAACACCGACGGTCGACATGGATGACTGAACTCAAGTCTCTCGCTTCAAACGAAGAACGAAGACTGGGTTTACATGCCAAGAGGTCGCCATTTTTCTTGATTCGACATCACATCGGAAGATTGTCTCATCATATAAGAGCACCAAAAGAACTTATCCAACTTTCTTCTCACATGGAGCATATTTTACAAGATCATACTGTCATGGTTGTTGATCCTCTCCCCAGCGTACAGCCGCCTTTACGCGACAGACATACAAATTTGGAGGGTATTATGAAGCGAATGTTCAAACAACATAATGAGAATGAAAGGAAGGCGGTCAAAAAAGAACTTCTAAACTTGGATAGAATTTTTGGAATATTTAACAAATTCTTGAAATACTACGAGCAACCTAGCGTTGACGTGCATGCCGAGATTGAAGTCCTGGAGCACTTTCATCGGTTACAACTTGATTTTGCGGATAACGATCGGTTTATTGCTTGCAGTAAACCGGCATGCCTCTGTTGTGAACTATACTTCAAGTACCATCCCGCTCGTATGGTGATCCCCTCATCTCACAAAAATGTTTGGACAAGATGGAGCCCCCCGAAAACCAGGTACTCCGCTGCTGCAGGGGATATGGCTATACAGCAAATGAGGATCCTAAGCAAAATAACTGATGATATTCGTGAGCAGCTCATTGACGAAGTTTTGCAACGCTCGAGACCCAACCTTTGGCATCCAGACTCCATGACTGGTATCACAGAGTCGCAGCCTATGAGCCATAGTGTCTTTTTGGCAGAGTCAGAGCTTTCAGAACTATCAGAAATTGAGTCTGACCTAGACTCCTTTGACAGCTCAGACGGCGAGATGTGGTCAGATTCTGAAGATGGCGGCGTTATTGTCTAAGCTTAAATCTTCAAACATCTCTCCATAGATGCACAGGTTTCAGTAATTTAGTGATGTGAAGACTGTTATGGGCCAACAAATACGTGGGTGTCAGGAAATAACAAAGACAAGACATTTAGGGAGTGAGAAGCAGATCTCGATAGGATCACCTTCTGAAAACCAAAAACATAACCCTTACAACAATGCCTTTTGGTGCACAAAGTGAGCACTGATGTACAATGATTAAGGGGACAAATGACAGCTATCATTGGTCGCCTTAACATCTCAATAAGTGTCTGTCTTGTCGTATTCAACCACAACACTGTTTTTCGGTTGGAAATAATTCGCTTTCTCTTATTTTTTTTATATGTTCATGGATGGTCACTTATTATAAGCTTTGCATACTATGGTGACAGCTACTGCATAAGTCAGCAACGACATCCATGCACTCATGGGTGCTCGCTTCTCAAAGCGTGTGCTCAAGGCAGACAGCCCAACTCGCCGTCTTTCAAACTCTCATAGGCTCCAATCTGAGCATCAGTCATCCTATAGACAAAAAATAAATGATTTTTGAGGGGTTATTTGAAGGTCGAGGTATGCCTAGCCACGTACGTGGAAACCTGGGTACCATCCACACTTCAATCATCGGAGGCAGGGGAGATTTTCTCGCTTATATAGTCACGATTCCACAAAAGAGTTAATATAATCCACCAAAGAAATACTGTGATGCTACGGCTCCCTGCCACCGACATCAAATGCTGGTCATTCTCCCACATCAAGGGGAGGGTGAAGATGATGATTGCACCATAGCGCTGAGTGCGATTGCAGTCCAAAAGAACGCGAGCTACATGTACCGAAAGTGTGTAATTTCCGTGGAATCCCCAGGAATAGGAGCGCCTGCTTCGCTGCAAGGACAATCACCATTACCTACCAAGGAAACATAAAGAGGCTGGCCATAAGCAGCAGATGGCCAGCTCCTTACCATACTTCTCGTAGTCATCTAGGTACCTAAGTATAGATATATATGTATTATATATATATTTCGCGCAACTTTCCTAGGTAGTACATGCATTTTTACTTCGACGCCGCTATAAACTAGTAAAACGCAATTCGGTATACATAACAAAGACCACTCAGTCCATTCGTTTCGCGGGCTAGTCAATAACTGTCACGGCTTCTTCGTCTGTCACGCTGTCATTATCTGAAAGATTTGCTGAATAACCAGGGAGATCATCTACAGTTCCTAGCACGCTATGAACACGCTGTTCAATACCTTCAACAAGATAGTTTCTGAGCTCCAATTCTCCCACCCCATCAAGACGTTTGATCATACCCACAATCCCACGCAGCCCCTGACAAGTCTCCTTGAGTCCCAAAGACGGCGATAGAAGCTCAGAGAGGAGATGTGGCCAGCCTTCATCAGAGACAGATTCAATATCAGGCCGCGGTATACCTTCCCAATACTTTACATTCCAATCATTGTAGCTGATCAGTAGAACCTCAGGAACACCAATTGCATCAAGCAGGCTTTTCCATCTTTTCCCCACGGGGACCATGTGGTCAAGCTGGCGTACAAACTCCATCATCTCAAGGTCGTCAAATTCTCTTGGGGCGTTACAAAGCTTTTCAGCTGCAGGGGGTCCTGTTGCAGCTGCAAAGGCTTTATAATCCTCTACGCTGATGAGTTTCCATGGCTCCCGATGTAAAGCCACTTCATATTTTTGAGCAACATCTATCCAAAATAGACGACTTATAAGACAGCGGTAAACAAATCTGGGCTCAGGGGCAGTAATATCCCTTATTAGTCTCATAAGAGAAGGATCTGTATTAGGAGGCGGGCGACCAAAATTTTCCCACGAAGCGCGTATCAATTGTGTGAAGTAAGGTGCACATTTAGGCCACGATACATTGCTATTGACGTGCTCTATTGATCGTGCCTGGTTGCATTGGTCGGGGTCGGAAATGGCAGATTCAACGCTCGATAAAAGCCCTGGACTTCGAGAGGTTGGCAGACTGTGCTCATCATCAGCTTCTTTTTTATCTTGCTTGGCAGTCGTACTAGCAGAACAGTGATACTGGTAATGGGTGCATCGATCACACTTTTCGCCGGGCCAAAGTCGATTTAGAGGAAGACACTTCACCAGCAACATTAATACCGAGATATATTGCTCGTGACTCACAAGCAGAAATGAAGATAAAACCATCATAGAGGCGTCTTGCGTACCTTCTTTTTGTCTCTCCGGCACTGGCTGCACTTCATATAATGCAGTCTTCTGGGGACATCAGAGCTTTCCGAAAGATCCATAGGTAGATTGTGGGTTTTTGGCCTTTTCGACTTATTTTATCTTGACACCGAGGCAAGCGTTGAAGGAAGCAGTCATGTGTAGTTTGTGCAATTATGGGAGTTTGGCAAGGCTCCGAGTATGGCTTATTAGCCGACAAGAGCGGTTTCCTGGCCCCTTTTATAGAGTTGAGGCATCCTTTGGCTGCTGCTGGTTGCAGCCGGTTTCAGTCAGTCAGTCAGTCACAGTCAGTCTTAGTCAGTCAGTCGCAGCCATCGCAAGTTCGCAGTCGCAAGTTCGCAGTCGCAAGTTCGCAGTCGCAGGTTCGCAGTCGCAGGTTTGCAGTTGCAGTTTTGCAGTCGCAGTTTCGCAGTCGTAGTCGCAGTTGCAGTCGGCGACCGTTTTTTTCCGCTTGTACTGAAAGCCGCCGTCGGATTGGATTGCTGATAGTACACTCATCCTTGTCGTCAATATTGGGGATAGTGTCAGCCTTCGGCTATGACCAGGCGAATAGCATAGCAAGATTTCAATGCATTATGCAGAGTAGAGTCCCCATGCTGGCCAATGATCGGAGTGACTGTACGGATTTAGCTGCTTGCTCACCGCTATAAGCGCAAGGCTGAAGGAGACGCGCATTAACTACGCCAATAGAACAGGGGTCTTTCGGCGTAGCTATACGGATAATGGATCCATTGGTTCGACGGACTTTTTAATGATCAACACACAAAAAGAGAGTACATAGTAACAGAAAGTAGCTCTTTGTATTATTTCCAAAGTAAAGATCTTCCATCCCTCAATTTAAATTATAAAATTGTTTTGGACTTCAATATAGGAGTAGCAATTTTTATAGACTTTTACATAAAAAGTTGAACTGTCAGTGAAAGGCAAGAAGACAAAAACCAACCTCGACATTAGCCTATATGTGTGCACCTCCATCAAGGTGTATTCATCCATGGCCCTGACTTTAAGGTATTCCCAGGTTTGCATGCCTGGATAGGGTACGAACCCTAAATGAGGCCAGCATTGCCGAATCCGGAAACGGAACATATACGGCGCCAAAAGCAGCAGTAAAGTAAAAAGAAGAATAAAAAGTCATGATTATGTTGATTGGTAATTTAGATGACTAAATATCTGTAATTAAGGAAGACCCATAAACTGTTGATTCCACATTCATTTATAATATTGAAATCACCTCACATCATATTCGTAGTAAATGCAAATGCAAACTTAAAGTTCTGTGTGCTTGGCTTGCAACCTTGGGCTGCTGAAATTCGTCATCTCAGCATGAATTTTGAAGAATCAAAGGGAGGAGTAGCAGCAGTAACTCACCAGGTACATGTAGTGGACTGACAAGGGGACAGACAAGGGCAGTGAGGGCATTTAGGGAACATATTATGTTCTTGAGGGTGGTCAGGTGCCGATAGCTGCCAGTTCTTGAGTCCAAGTTGATCTGAAATTTGTGAAGTGAGGTGAGATAAAGAGAGATAAAAAAGAACACCGCAGACAACGAAGAAGCAAAACTTTAAATGGGTCATCGCAAGTCTCTCCATTTTCATTGTTGTCAAATAATATTCATCAATAGAAGTATTGTATCTACCATTTAAGTAAGCTCAATATGGAGATGTTTTTTTTTTGTGTTTGTTACTTCCTTCTCCTCCTTCCCCTCAGACAAAGGAAGCAATCCATCATTATATAACCGCACAAACACGCGAACAACATTATACGATGAAGTCGCAAGTGCTCATCAAAGTATGCATTCAACTACTGGTTAGAATGAAGTCTTCCTTTTAGAACCTATTGAGAGACATCTGCCCTAATCCGAATCTCAGAGGACCGAAAAAAATGTCCGCATTCGTACATGACACTTGATAGAAAGCATCTAAATAAGAAGATATACTTCACTATGATAATATATATAGAGCAGAAGTATATGAGTTGCCTTTAGCTTTCAATTCAACGTGGAATGTAGGCCGGGGAACCGGACATTCTAGGAAGGCTTCCAATCGAACTTTCGTATCCCTTGCAGGCATACTATGTAGCCCCATACCTCTGAAATTCACCCGGGCGCTTGAGGCTCAAATGCTCTCTTGCTGTGTGAATGGAATGCTGGCCAAGATAATTGCAGTTCCAATGAATTGTGGTCTTCTGTATGCAGCATTGCATTGCATGCCGTGTGGCTGTGTAGGGCCTTTTTGGTAAGTACTCTTTGGAGGTATATATCTGATAAATGTATTTGATTAGAACTGCCCGGTATCATCGGGCTTTTACAGTTGGATGTAGTGTATTCGAGAATTGTACATTCATTCTTCCGCTTGCAGTCGAGAGAACGAAGACAGTGTCATTCATAGGTTCTCTGCATATACACAATCGCCCTCTTCTAAAGTGTGCTTTTTGATAAGTGACAGCCCGTTGGCGCGTCTCCTTGGCCAATTTGAACATGGCCAAAATAACCGAGGTCGGCCACGCGTTTGAAACTACACAAGACGTCCCAGATAGGTCATTGAGTAATCGCAATCTTTGCGTTGTTGGTATCCTTTTGGGATGGGCTGTTTCTGTTGTATCCATTGTAATAGGAATATATATGATATGTGTCCCATCATCATTGAGTTCTGCTTTTCAGGGCAAATATGTTGCAGTCAGCAATCGAGGACGTTGCTTTGCCGCAGGGTTTGAAGGGGAAGGCCAATTCAATCTTAGAGGCCATCGGACCTATGCTACACCCCAATTCGTTTCAATACTAGTATCCCTGAGCCTGAATTTGACGGCTAATGCTCTTGTCGCTTTCATGGGCTACACTCATGCAACTACATTGAGATGGGCTCTCATTCAAGAGGGCCGGCTTCAGATCAATTCAAACTCTCGACTTCTCTCCAATACAAAGTCATATTTGCCAAATAGGTGGTATATGAACATGCTTTCGCTGGTGGGTCTAGGAATCACATTTGGAGCCCTGGAATTATTCATTGAAGACGCAGAAGTGTGGGGTACTTGTATGTATGAGAAGGGTGCCATTCAAAACGTATCAATAGTCTATGAGAAGACAAGATATGGGTTGGACTTTGATGGAATTTCTACTGTCGCCCTAGGAGTCGGATTTCTCCTGCAAGCCTTTGTGGCAACCTGTTGCTTGTGCAACAGCTCTTTCGTGGCCACTTGGAGTTCAAATCCTTTGACAAATGCCAAAGTGTTGTCCGCTTACAGGATTTACCAGGGGGAATTCAAACAACCCAATTGCTCGCACCAGTTGTCTCAAATTGAAGCACCTGTTTATGGTGCTTTGAGTATGTCAGATACTATATTCACGTCTTCGACAAAGCCTCAAGACCGAGATCAGATTTATTACTCATTCCCACGAAGCCGACAACCGCCTATGATATATATACTTCCTGGTGCGTGCCGGGTCCGATTTGTCATATGGGTATTTTTTGGCTTATTTGCAATATGGTCCATTATACTAGCCGTCATGGAGTATAGAGATCACATGTTCCTCAATTTCAGCGGTATTAGTGCTTGGGAGCAGTGGAAAGGATTTGGGGCCGTCTATATCGACTATGATGGCGACTATGGATTTATTCAAGAGACGTTTATAGGCCTTGGCATAGAGATCTGCGCTCAATCATTTCTAGCTTTCGGCCTTCACTGCGTGGAACTTCTCTTCAACATATTCAGTGATGAGCGTACCTGGCGGCAAGCAGCTTCTGTTGGCATTAAGTTAGATACTAATCCAATTGTATCTTTTTTAACGAACTGGCAGGGTTTGATTTTCATGGGCTTCAGGTCTATTATACATTGGAATTTTGGTTATTGCCTGGTTGCCGGTACTCGTATAACAATGAGCCTGTCTCCACTGATGACAATGACTGGCATTTTCCTGGCTCTGGGCCTTTTCACGGAGTATTTGGTGAGGTATAAACCGAAAGGACCTCAGCCTGTCACCTACGGCAATATACTACGGCTTTCTTATTTGGTTGATGAATGGGACCATGAAACAATCTTCTGGGGTGACAAGGGGGAAGCGACGAACGGAATTCGCAAAGCAGGGGTTTCAGGTCGTCGTTTATCGGATCTCCGTCTAAATGCTCCTTATTTCGGCCTCGTAATAGATCAGCGACTGCCCCGTCAGGACTTACCTCAACCTACACGAGCCACCTCATCACAAACAGTGATTTTGTGAAAGAAAATTCGCAGAGATTTCAGAATTTTTATCAAAGAGCGATCTACCATGTCGAAATTCGTTGCCAGAGTTACTGTAGTAGCTACATAGTACCATATCCTCGCTGCCAAGTTTTCACTACGTGTATGCGCTTCCTTCCACCTGCCTAATGCCCTCCACCCCAGAAAACCACCCCACGCGATCTTTAGTGAACTGCTCAACTCTTGGTTTCAATTTGGTTTCGTGCAGATTGAAATCATCGACTGTGCCGATGCGCAGGATGCTTTGACCCGGGAAAGCAGAGCCGCGGCGATACATCAGTGTGCCGCACGTCGAGCAAAAATAGTTTGTCATCTTGTGGCCAGATGCAATAGTCTTTGATTGACCAAATGTCTTGAGATTTTCCTGACCGCGCACATGCTTCAAGTGCGTATCATAAACCGTGAAGTTGGATGCGAACATGGACGCAGTAAGTTTTCGACAGTCGGTACAGTTGCAGACAAATGTGTCGACCAGGTCTGGGCCGTGAGTTGGCTGTTATCAACATATTAGAGGTGATAGAAGCATGTCTGGTTATCAGACGAGACCTACAAAGACCAGTTGCACTTGACCACAGAAGCATGTGGCCGTAGCCTCATCTTCGTTAGACCAACCATCACTGGCGCATCCTGCCAGTGGAATGTAGGGCTTGGATTTGTCCGTGAGGCTCATTTTGTGATTCTTGCGTTTAGATATGTATACCCAATTCACACTGCTGAGCTCGAGGACTTGTGGGAAATCATGTATTTATTTAAACCCGAGCGAGACCCGGACAGTCATCAATAATACTCATGCACAAAGTCAATAATTATATATACGTACATGGCTGATTTGGTATTCTTCAATCAGCCTTTCGATCACCGACTGGTCAAAGCGGAGACCCCGGTACTAATACGACTCCGGTATTCCGTTATATTGCTCGTTTCCTCTTTTGCAGAACCTAAAGTAAGTGCCCTTCAACTTGCACGCCTATCGATACATCATATAACAGACGTAGCCTAGTCCTAGCCAATAGGAGCGTCTCCTGAAACTAGCTGTCTGTCTGCGGCCAATCGGAGTCACTCCTGTATTGCGCGAACCGAATCCAAGGCTCGCTCATTCGTACCTTTATATGAAATGATTACTATTCATTATTCACAAAAGCGAGATGAGCGGTATCAAAAAGCTTTCAGTGATTTTTCATTGATTACAGCACTTTGGCTGATGTATGTGATGTCACAAGGCGGGACAAAATATGTTTCGAAAATATTATTTAGTATGTTGCTTCGTTTCAATGTCAGTAGTCGGCAAGACCTATTCTTGGCTACAGATGAGTGTGCCAACTGTTATGCGCTCCATGATAGACGTTAAGGATATGCCTATGGCGTTGCTGGATAATGAAAAAGGTGTCATATTACAATTAGCAGGTGTGTAAGCAAACATATAGTCTATAGAGACAATATCAAATAATTAAAGTTCTTGAATTGTTAAAATATAAGGTGTATGCATCTACAAAAAAGGGTTGCGCTAACGCCCTTATGTAGGCAACGACATGTTTGTACATCGGTGATATCTCCGAGAATAGAGGAAATAACGTGAGAATGGAGTAACACTCTACAAAAAGTCGAATTCATCTGGGTCAAACCGCTTTACCCAAAGCACCTTTCCTTCGGTTGGGTCCATAATCGTAGCGTAATGAGTTGATTCATTCAGCACCGGGTATGTCGTGAGCCATGAAATTAATTCTTTTGGAGTTATAGCCATATCATCACACTCACTGGCCATGCATTGTGAGGCTTGTTGACGCTCATGTTTCAATCTCTCTTCGTCTCGTTTTTGCCTCAATCGTAACGATGACCGGGTCGTTTGCGCGTCGCCGATTTTCTGGGTGGCACGTTGCTCTATTACCACAGCTTTTCTACGCGCATGCTTTCGGAGTTTGTTGTCCCATTGGGTTTGCATGCAGTCGTATCTTTCAGTGCTCTCTTCTAAAAAATCCGATAAAATCTGTGCCTCGGATGACATTAACGAAAGGCCTAAGTGGGAACTTCGTTTGTCTACAGTCGGAGTTTCTTCGGATTGCCCAGGGTCCGGTTTCTGGTCGTGGTTTGTAGTAACGATAAACGAGGGAGATGATCGTACTACTGCTGATCGATGGTCCTTTTCCATCACTACCGCTCTTCTCCCGTCATTGAAAATAAAATAAGCTGCTGTCGTCGGTATGCTCGGCATATTCAGAACGATGCTCTCAAGGGTCGACAGGTCTGACTTGCTAGGCTGAGTTGTCGATGAGAAAGGAGAGAAAATGCACTGCCTGAGCAGTGACGAGACAGACGGCCGCAATCCCAAAAGAACGAGCAGGTGATTAGAGTAGAAAACAAAGTCGTGCGCTGGGTCATGGACAGGTCGGAAATTGAGCGAGACACTCAAGTCTTTGCGCACACCTGTGAGAACGCCCACATATCCCACGTAGGTGATAGTTGTCGCGAGCAGCTCATGTGGATCAGAGTCTTGATAGAACTCAAGCTGGACAATCAAGTCGCGCAGCGGATCCATGGCCCAGTCCAAAGTCCTGAAATGAAGCATTTTGGTTGCCTGGGTTCCAGACTTGGTTCGCACCCCGCCACTGGTGCAGCCCATCAATAGATCGAGTACTGTGTTTAGGCAGATAAGCAGGTAAAGATCAATATCTGTCGCGAGGCTAATACCCCGAATCTCTTCTGTTTCTTCATCTGTATACATTCTTCGCAAGCACAATCGAGCCAGCCAGTGGACTAGCTTCATTGGACATTTTGGAGAAACAGATAGAATTAGGTCGTCAAATATTCCCCGCATGGATCGCATTCGATCTCTGTAGAGGCTTGCGAGCGCTACATATCGTTCTGATGGGGGGAGCGAGAGGTTAATTCTAAATATAGGAGGAGATTCGCCTAATTGAGCTGATTTGGAAAGTCCGTTCATTTTGCGAGAATATGTCAATATAGAATTTGAAAGCAGCACCTCTTCCACGTCCGTGAATCCCTTATACTCATGTAAGACAATAGCATACTTTCAAATACATTTCGTAGAGATCCAGTAACTATCAACAAAATTGAAAGGAAGTGAAGAGGATAAAATAGAGGTTTCACTGCTTGGCCTGGTTGCCTGAAGCTTGTCCGGATATAGTTAGTGCGCTCTGTTATAGCCATGGCCCTTTGTCTGTCGACTTTATGCCACGTTCCATCTACACAATCACCTAGAAATCGAGAATAAGGCATCACTTTTAACTATTATGTTAATAGCAGTGACTGAACACTAGAGCAAAAGAACGCGCAAGGCACCAAGATTGTGTTGTTCTGTGAGCTGCCTGTCGGTACTGTTGCCTAATTAGACCTTGAATGGGCGAATAAAATTAATTAATTTATTTTGCGTTTACTTCGTACACATTTATGCTTTTTCCGCTGGACTAATCGCCTCTAGGACGTAATATGGTTTTAAAAGCGTCAATTCCTCGCACGTTTGCCAGCACATAAGTCCCGTTGTTGAGGCCTCTTCCTTTTGAATTTTATTTACGTATGAAGTCCTGCTGTAACAGTCTGCACCTGGTCGTGCATTGATTCATAGCAAAAAGCAAAAGAAATCGACTCTGCAATGCCAATGGTTGGGTTACTATCTAGCACTCCATAATCGTCAATTCGGTTGGATGCTACCCAAAGTTCGGGGTAGTCTATAATTTAACCACTGATTAAAGAAAGTCAATGGCCATACCTCATGGCCATACTAATGTAGCTTCATGACGCGAACCGTGGGTCAGTCGACGTCAACCAAGGCCAACTAAGGAGTCTTCCTGCCGTTTTGACCATCGTTCGACTGCAGATCTCCAACATAGTTATAGATTTCGTGAAAGGGAATGAAGACATGAAGATTGGCATTCAATTAAGAAGACTGAAATGTGGTGGCGATAACTTCGTTAAATGGGATACCGTGTTAGAATGGGGATTATGGCGAGTGGCAAACATAAAATGAAGGTCCGTGATCAGTGTCACTGCGATCACAGCAGCCGTCACTGATGGGAATGTGGAAAGTGATTAAATAGAGTAGGCCTAGGCTCAGGCCGAACTAAACGAGGCTTAGCAGATGAATGGAATCTCACCCCCTCGTCCTCATCACATGACGACTTTCTCATGGAATCCAGGTTTCTCGAGCATCAATTGCCCAGGAAGACAGTGAGACGAATTGACATACGTAGTGATCTACCTAGGATATTATTTTGGACACGCAAAAAAGGAAAGAAATCAAACAGATAGGGTTTCACAGAGAAGATTAAGGATCGTCAAATCATTAATCCGAACACGTACCTGCTGCGATCCCTTTTTGTATCGCCCCCTTGCTTCCCCGGGTCGCTTTTGGGGCTTCAAGCTCGACCCTTCCCGCCCACGGAAATACGGTGGCCTAATCCTCCATGATGCGATGATCTGTTCAGTTATTTTTTCTTTCGTGCAAGGGGAAAGAGACACGAGAGGCAAAAACTCTCAACCAAAATCAAGGAACTGACGTGCACGAGCCCGGTGGCCTCTGGTATTAGGGTTTATTGCACCCAACGGGTCACTGCACGAGGGGCGTCTAGGGTACCACCAACAGGGAGCTGTTTGCTTGTTTGTCTCTTTTAATAAGATAAGCCTAAAGAGAGGCTGGTGGCACCTTCAGCGCAGACAATCCAAGATTGATGTGATCAGACGGTACAACAAAGCTTCTACGTGCTCGTGTTGAGCTGATTCTGAACGTATTTGTAGAATGAAAACAACTTTCCAATGATCTTCTATCTATGCAGCCAGGATGAATTAGGTTTCAGTCAGGGGGTCGGACGTTCTGTACAGGTTCTCTGGCCGGCGCACAGAGCCCTTGGAAGCGGAGACGTGCCTGCTGCATGCACGCAAGCGTCGACATCCCGTAGTTTGGTCTCCTGCACCTTTTTAGTTATATGTGTTTGCTTGCTGTCACCACCCATCCATATTTCTGCATGCATTTATTTTCTCGTCTTCTGTGTCGCTCTTCAAACATACGCCGTGTTTTCGGCTTTCCATTTATAAGTCCATACAAACAACAAAATCATTTATATTCTGGGTCATCGCTTGTGCGCCATCGGAATGCTGCACAGCAGGCGTTGCTCGGCACAGAGGTCACTTACCTTCTGTTAAACAATACGTGGAATGTCCGTGGCAGCCGAATAAAAGTGGAAGAAGAAAAGACAGCTGCCGGCTGTACTCTGTTCCGACTTGATTTGTTTACGTTGTGTTTGTCGTCATAGAGGAAGGTAAATATTGCCTCCCCAGATAAGGGATAAGGTATACACCTCTTCTCTTTGCTGCCGTTCTGTTGCTAATTGAGTGGATGAAATCTTCAGTCAGCATCAAAATTATCGAATAAGTCTCGACCTTTATCATATCAGCCTACACAATGTCGCAAATAGCAGAACTACCGTCAGAGCCTGTCGTTGGCGCCACAGTCATCAGTGAATCCAGTCAACAGCAACCAGAGAAAGAGGCACTGCGTCCTCAAACACCCCCCAGCCCACTGACTGTTGCCTCACCGACAATCCAATCACTCCCAGAGCCTGCTATCACCGACTTTGACCCTCATATCGGCGCAAAACCATGCAGCCCCTTTTATAGCCATGATGACAATAACGCATCACTTGAATATCTCAAAAACGAAGCGACTATAGCGACCGCACAACGATATGGGTCGAATGACTTGGAAAGCGGCGCTCCCTCGACGCCTCGGAAACGTTCACTAGATGTCCATGGGGGCTTGCGGCGCTCGAAACTATGGACGGAGAAGAAGAGACGATGCAACTATTTGTCGTCCTTGAGCAAGAGACAGCGCCTGATAGTTAAACTTGTCTTGGCGCTTTTCATTGTGGGTGCTATGATCGGGATTGCCATGGGTATCACCGCGGCAGTTGGAGGAGGCGTATGGAAGTCAGCCAACGTCCGAGGCTCTCTCGGGTAGGGTTGGTCATTCGATATGTTTTATTCTTTTTTGGTTTTTACTCAAGCAGCGTTTTTGTACTGGGAGGCGTTGTTGTATACCATGTCGTTTTGTTTTGCTATCATACCTATCTGTTTCATGAATTTTCAAACACCGGGAAAAGGGCCGCAGATCTGTGAGTGCTGGTGAGAACATTTGCACAGTAGGGTGTGTTATTTCGTGTAAAGCATCTCGCGTATGACGCATAGCGATGGACTGGACTGGTGTCGTTATAGCAGGAAAGCTGTCGGCCAAGTGTAAAGAAGTCAATGCTAAGTTAAGAAAAGACAGCCCGCATAATCATAATCCCGCCCCGATCACGTGCCCGGCACTATTTACAGCGCACAAGCCCGTCGCAAATTTCCTCTTCTTTTCTTCTTTTTTTTCTTCACATCAAAAAGTTCACAGAATCAGCCACGACCATCGTTCAGCTTCTCCACGGCGATGTGTTGCCATGACCCTCCCGGGTCATTGATTCTGGAGACCAAAACTCCTCGATAGGAAGTTTTCCTTCCGTTGAGTCCTCTTCAGTGAGGGCGATGGATGGAGAATGCTGATGACGGGATACATACACAACTCAATGCCACGTCCATTATCCTGGTGCTCCATTGGTAGACAGAACAAGTATGGGGAGGCTTTTGGGTGGCTTAAACATCGGATTGCGAGTAAGGACCCGTGGTCGCTGGCGTAGATAAAGGCTCATTCTGTAATTCCAAGCACATTAAGAGGCGTCCGCCGCGACATTGCGCGTTCTGCTGATTGCCATGGCACCAGTCCATGTCAAACCTGACAGTTTGGATTGGACGGCTTTGCGAGCTATCCATAACAGCTGCAGCGCGTAGAAAAGGGGAGAACGTGGAGCGGAATGTAATGACACTGTCCATTCCAGGGTATCGTCGAATGGCAACACTTTCATCAAGAAATCCAGACTGAAACGTGGATAGTCTAGCCAGTCAAAACCGGAATTTGGCCATTCTTCACTTCATTCTCCATAGTGTTACGTGCTGAACCGCCGCTCATTCTTGTTGTGATGGTCGATGTTGACATAACATTCCATTCTTCGGATGAAACTCCCACGATAGTCTGTGAAAGCAGATAAAGCAGCTCGACTGCACTGGCAAATATGTCTCTAGATTTTCTTTCCGATCAGCGAAAGCGTCGACGACAATCGGTTCCGGTCGTTCTATCGTAGTTTAGTTTTAGTCCTTTGGACAAGTCATTCTTTTTCTGCTTTTCTGTGCCTGCATCCTCGAAACGATATTCATTCAGCCAAAACAAAATGAAAACCGTCTACACAGCAATCCCATTGGCACTGCTGGCGGCTGTCGTGCAGTCTAATACACTCCCCAGCCGCCAAAGACAGACCCGCGATGTTGGATATGGCGATCCCGATGGTGCCCATGATTTCCTAGGCGAAAGCCTTGACAGCGGCGATGCCGTTGGTGACACGTTCGATCATGACTTCCTTGGTAATGGTTTCGATCATCACCAGTCCGAGAGTCATGCAGATGATGACAACGACGACGATTTCGAGCCTGGGTTCGTGTCCAACCAACCAGGTGGTCCGCATGTTGACGCCGCTGATAATGACATTGATAATGGAATCAACGACGACAACATTGTCATCACCCCGGTGACCAATCAGCAACAATCACAGGCGTTTGAACAGGATACAAACATAACTCCTCATCCGCCTCCATCAGGACCAGGTCCTGTTCAACACCAACCCGAGCAACTACCGCCACAGCAGCATTCGGAACCCAAGCAGCCTATTCCTGAGACCGTTGATGCCGGTGATAATGACATTGACAATGGCATCAACGACGACAACATTGTCATCACCCCGGTCACCAATCAGCAACAAGCACAGTCGTTTGAACAGGATACAAACATAACTCCTCCCCCGCCTCCATCAGGACCAGATCCTGTTCAACACCAGCCCGAGCAACTACCGCCACAGCAGCATTCGGATCCTAAGCAGCCTTATCCTGAGCCCGAGGAAGCTCCCGCTCCTGCACCAGCTCCTGTTTTCGAACCAGCTCCAAACTCGGCGCCTGCGCCTGCAGAGCCAAAGTACCAGGCACCCACTCCTCCGGCTTCTACATCTAGTACTTCAGCTTGGGCCCCTGCTGCTACGCACCCTGCACCAGCTCATGACCCTGCACCAGCCCAGGCACCTGCAGCACAAAAGTACCCGGCGCCCACGGCTTCAGCTTGGGCCCCTGCTGCTACTCATCCTGCACCAGCTCATGACCCTGCACCGGCACCAGCGCCTGCAGCGCCAAAGTATCAGTTGCCTCCTGCAGCAGCCTCTGATCCCGCTGCTCCTGAACAGCCAAAGTATGAGACACCCGCCACTGCTCCTGTAGTAAGCCCCGAAGAATACGACGAGCATCCTGCATGCCACGAAGACGGTAACCACCACATGCCAATGCCAATGGGTGAGGACGACGATAATGAGTACTCAGCTCCACCAGCAAAGGGAAATCCCTACCAACCACCGCAGCCCCCTTCTGCACCGCAATCTTACCCATTGACACCGGCTTCCTCCAAGTCTTACCCTGAGCCCGAGCATGACGAGCAGTCTCATGGCACGTATCCTGTGCCCGCGCCGGATGCTGAAGACGATTCCGAGCCAGTTTATCGCATTCCGTCCGCTCCTTCAGACCCTCAGGATTCCAAGCCCATTCCACCTGGCCGCGAGTATGAGAAACCTGAGCCCCAAGTCTATCCCACCAAGGCTCAAACAACTCCTCAATACACGCTCCAAGCCAAGACCTCTGCTACGCCATCTTCCGTGCGCTGGGCTGTCTACAAATCATCAGCTCACCATGTAGCCTCTGCATCCGCTGCGACATCACTCACGGCTTGCCCATCTGCCCACAAAGTCCCCACCACCACTGCTCCAAGCGCTACCCCGACGCCATCCGTTTACGAAGGTGGCGCTGGCTTCCTCGCTGCCCCTGGAGGTTTTACGCTCGGTGTCTTGGGTGCCATGGCCTTCCTTCTGTGAACATATTTCACACGGTTATATCGGTTTCCCGGCCGGATCCGGCACGCAGATGATTTAATCATCTATCCGCTCGTTTGTTATCATTCGCAACATCTTCATAGCTCACTCAAGTCTTTCGTTATTTCATGAAGCTTAATCCAAACTATTTTTTTGTGTCAAACCCCTTTTTGGACCATATAATGGTGTACCGGATATAATGCCAATGGCTTACTGAACTACGACGAGACGGAACTAATCTGATTATTCTATTTCTGGTCTGTCTTGTCTCTCGGGACAAGGCTATGCTCATGTCTTAACATTTTTTTTTACCAAGTATTATACTTCTGCCATTTAATATACGCTGTCTTCTTTGTTTTTATTGTTGTTCTTGGTACATTTGATGGATGACCTGTTCCTGGAACCTGGTCACGTATTCACTCAGCCTTAATCATCGTACGTTGAACGTTTTGGTTACCAGTCAATGCAGCCCTCCATCTTCTCAATTGCTTGTCTATCTCTTCTCGCCTAGATTCACCAAGAGAACTGCAGTTAAGAAACTTAAACCCAGGAGACCCGTGGCACATACACCACCGGGTTTCTAAAAAAAGATGAGAAAGTAGATCAACGCCCTCTACACCGTATGGTCTGAAAACACAACTCTTTTTAGACGTCCACACACTAATATGAGTCGAGCTGGTCAGTGATTTCTCATCTTGTAATGTCAAGACGGCAAGTATGTATGCATCCATGTTACAGTGCCAATACATGACAGCTATTGAAAGCGGTACGTCACGTATCCCTTGCACTCTTGTCGAATGATCAGTCTTATATTGACGCCTCTCAAAAGCGCGTAAGAGTCTTTGTTGATTAAATGCCTAACCGGATGTTAGCTTCCAAACTTACTGGGATAAATATATCCTACGAGGACGCCAAAGATGCTGAAGTCGTGGTTCTGTACCCAAAAATAGCGTTGATCATTTCTCGCCTGTGGATTAAAGCGAACTTTTCGATATATATAGCTCATTACAAGTATTTGAGTCGTTAACTTGTAGGTAATCTATAAATGACACCTGCATTAGCGATGTGATAGCATATAGATCTATGCACCACATCCAGGGATACCCAAGCAATCAATGCTACGCTCCAATCAGAGTATAGGCAGTTCAACTTGGGAAGTACCAATGAATGCGATGAAATGGAAAAAAGATCCACGGTCGTAACAAAAGCACAAACCAAATCTTTGAACAGACCTGGCGTCTAGCTATAAATAAGCCGTGTCAATGGAATCAATACGTGAACGAGGCCTCTCCGGGTCAGTACTGATTGGCGCTTGATGTTGTCAATGCAACACTGCAAACACTAATGACCCTTTTTTTTGGTTTTTCGCTTGGAGGAAATGAACGGGGACAAATAAGGTCGACTACTGACAAGCATGCCCCATTTATAAATAGAAGGTGGGTCGTTAGGTCAGTACTGAGCTGCAGATAGCTATGCGAGCTCTGAACTTACCTTTACCTTTTCCTTTGACGAAATCATCTGGAGAGCTATCACAAATAACACAAGGAATTAGAATCAAGAGCACAGCATACCCAATATATAATAAATATAACGATACTAGAGGTAAGCGAGGGGCGAAAAACGAAGGCATGAGATGAGGTTGTATTAAAGCAGCAGACATTAGCTAGTGGAGATGTCATGCTATAATTAGAATGCATGTACTGATCATTTTTAATTTTCCCTGGTTCGGCGCGCCTGCATACAAAGGGAGAGTGAGTTATTTATAGGCAATTGCTATGTACTCGATCCTAGCTGTCCAAGTTGGCTCGAAATACGGCCTGGTTAGGTTTCTAGAGCATGAGCGGGTGCCTCTATTCACTTGTCTAGGTGCTAAATTACGAAGTTTGTCTGCCCACAGTACACAGTCAGGGTCAATAAAAAGCGGTCCGCTGCTCTCGGTTGATTCCAGCAAACACTGTTAAAAATTTCCAGTGCCCACCGTCCACGTTCTAAGTGGTTATCACATTTCAACTGCCGGCAGTTGTGTGTTGACACGACGTGGTTGGCTGCAGCTTCATCACAGATCATCAAAACGACCTGCCAGTTGTGGGAAAGCTGGCGTGGGGTTTTGTTGCCAAAAATGGCATCTTCAGGAAATCAAGCCGTCACTCTCTCCCTACCGAAATCCTGGTTCCCTGGGCCCTTCAGCTTTTGTATGTGAGTGATTGATTTTCTATTTACAAATCTGTTGACACTATAAACATCCATATTATATGAGTGAAGTGAAAGATAAAAAAATATGCTTCGGCTGATTTTGAGAGGTTATCGCACCCTTCCTTGTAAGTGGAGACACGCTTAGGTGCGTATCCTGGTAGATTGTAGATTTACGTACAACCCCTCCTCTTCGGACGCATCAAGGTGTAAAGCTAGAGGGAGCCGGACGCATGCAACATTGTGCCCGTGGCCGCTTTTTTACCTACATAGACCCTATGCAGATATCCAAATCAAAATTGCTCATTGTGGACATTCACATGATACATTCTTCACGCAGGCGCACTCTGTAGCCAAGCAAGGATTGACCTGCAGAAAATAGGCAAGAAGCAGTTGTGATCACTGCCTAGGCCTTTCGGAGGGCTTAAGATCAGCAATTTATCAGTGAAGAATATCCTTGCAAGGCATGCAGCAAACATGGATCTAGCAACTAAGCTCAACCAAAACTCACGCCTTATATGGTGCATGTGCTATGTAATTTCCCAGTACAAAGCACGTACTCCGCGAGTCTTACCGCCGTATCAATTTAGACAGCATACCCTTGAATCCCGCCAGCCCATCAGGACTAAACGAGCAACTCACAAGGAATCTCTCGGAGTACGCACAAAGGATCCGCTCAGTACCCAACGACCCGGAGTCAAAAGACAGCAGCCAATGCTGACACGAGGATTTTAGCACGGAGGCTGCGGGCCATCGTGGGTTGCGCCCCCGCAAGTGGTGGGCCCCCTCATGAACCAATGGCCACCAGTATATCGACACCCTTCCGACACTACTGTCATCCTATACTCAGGGCAGTAAGGCGCCGGCGCTTAATTCTCGAAGGGAACTGGACAATGAAAGAAGCAGTGTGGGGCGGGGGAGGATGGTGCGGCTTAAGCAGAGGGCGATTTACATGAGCAGTACTGCTGGTTGTTTACTTTCCAGTCAGTGGCGGACATAATGGGAGAAAGGTGGAATCATGTTATGCTCTCGTATAACATCTGCAAACTTAATTTGGCCGTCGTGGCCGTCCAGGACATGCTATGTGGAGTAATACCATGTACAACTTAGTTAATCGCCTGGTAGTAAGATGAGCCGATTCAATGGCAAGATAGAGCAATCCGTCCAAATGTAGCCTAGGCAGCAATCAAAGGCCACAATAAGACTCTATGCTCGCTGGGCAAAGCTCCGGCTAGCCTGGGCGAGTTGGAAGACCTTGCCACGTCGTGACTAGGATGTTTAATTTCTGCAGCCAGCCACCCTGAGGACGCCCATTGGGCGGAGCCAGAGTTGTAGTGCACGCTCACCTACGTACTAGCCAGCTCTTCTCTGCCGTGCATCCACCACCATGGGGAGCTGGCCCAGCAACAAATTTGAGTTTGCTAGTCATCCGCCCGTACGGGATCATGATCATGATGCCACCACGGATTAGCTAGTTTAGTTAAATCGCTAAGTGTTGACGACCAAGAGTAAAAAAAAAACTAACGAGAAATCAAACTTTCCCATCGAAACTAGACTGGGGCCGGGTTGCAGGCATACGTATGGTTACAGAGTCAGTCTGTATACTAGACATAAACACGCAGCGAGACTGTGTCTTACAAGCCTGGTACAACCACGTATTGTAATACCTCAGTAAGTTCAATACACGCAGCGATCCACGGATTCGCCCTACGCGGCCCTAGAGCTTAACTAGGTTAAGTACCGCATCTCGAAACGCCACATGCCGCAACGTTTTTAGAGTACATCAGCACAACATAGTTAGTGTGGTATTAATTATTTATTATTATTCTCCAAGATTTTCCTATTACTCAGAAGAAGTACGGAGCACCGTTTCTGCCCACACTTTTGGTACTCACCTGAATAGTGCCATGTAAAAGGCGGCTCCATCAGTTGTAGACGCCAACCCAATCAGCCGCCGATCAATGACTCTTTTCTAATCGTTCTTTATGCCTAAAGGTAGCGAGCGCTTGGAACGAAGTCAATGCACACCCTTTACTTCTCTAGAGACGGTCTAAACTTGGCGACACCTGTGCACAACATAGGAGCACTTGACGCCCGTAGCGAGTCATGAAAATGACTTTCCAGTAAGTAGAAACCCTGGTAATCAATAGCTCTGCTTTAGCCTGTGCCAGCCGCAATGCCAAACATCTTATTAGTTACATGGATGGCAATCCTCCTCTTTTAATTGTTTTCTTGTTTTGATAATATTTGCTTTCCAGTTTCCACGTGGCTTACCTAAATGGGGATTGGGATTGAGGGTTACACACTAAAAGATGCACCCTTTTTTAAATAGAGCATGTGCATAGATGGCCGCCCCATAGTATCCTGACTGACTTCTGGATTCGAATACAAGTTTTAAAAAGTAACTACCAACTCGCTTAGCTCAGCCATGACTCGTGGTTGCGCTGCGGTACCATCCAGCCCGAGCCGTCCCACGGGAATCCTTTCTAATGGATATCCTCGTTTCCATGATGAGTCGCATGCACTATTGTGTGGGTCGACAGTCTATACTTGATAGTCTGCTAGTATAGTCTAAGGGGAAAAGAAACCGGAAATTCGACGATTGATATTGGATGATCTCGACAAACGATCCGATCCTTCGGGCTATGATTTAACTCGATAATGACATGCATGTACATACATGTACGTACATGGGCAGTGTAAAGGGATGTTAAATCCCTTAAACAATAGTAACCCGAAAGCCATGGATACAGCACATCATAAATTATGTATCATTGCTTCTAGCGACCTCTGCGCCTTTGCTTTTTGCACTAATATTTCAACTTCTTACCACAACCCACAAGAGTACAAGAATGATAAACCTCCAAAGGGAAAGGAGAGCAACACATACACAAATAATAAACAAAAAAAAATGCTCCGGAATATTGTATGCATAAATAAACCAGTCGCCCGTTGCCCCATAAACTCAAGTACAACCCGTAGTAGATATTATCGACAGACATCATCATCATCATCAACATGAATGTCCGAATTTCGCCAAACTCCGTCCTAGAAAAGAAACCCATCGTAATTCGTTAGAACAAGATGCAAATCCGACCCTCAATAGAGCGAAGAAGGACCAAAAAATCAGTCGCCAATGACACCCTCAGGGTATCGTGATAGAAACGTGACTGTGGTCTGTAGATGGAGATAGTAACGCATATTGAGGTTAAAAAAAAGGTAATCTAAGACATTTCCAACGAGGTCATAATTCCTCAGAGGAAAGAAAAATCGACAACAAAGAAAAGCATATATTAAGGTGTTTTCGATTCTTTAGTTTGTCGAGAAGAACTGCTGCGGCGACGGCGAGGGGTCTCTTTGGGTTCGCTGGTTTTACGTCGCTTTTCTTTGGGTACTGGGTCCAGTTGTGTTCGCTTATAAGTAATAGTCCGAGTAATAACCTGCTTGACGCTAACATATTGTCCACGGGCACTGCGAGGTGTTTCAATGTATTGCGCAACCTTCCAGTCCGTCGGTGAAAAGGGAGACCGAATTGTTGACCCGCTCATCGGGGAAGAGACAGTTGGCGAAATTGGCTTCATGGAAGTCTTGACTGGGGGGACTCTCATGCGCCGCTTGGTAGTTGGCGATTTGGTTGAGGCCGATGTCACACTTGGAGATCTCGGTGAAAATGTTGCAGTTCTGGCGTCATCGATGGAAAATGAAGTACTTGTGGCTGTAGAAGGTTGCGAGATGGAACTTGTTGTTATTGTTGATTCCTTGGAGGGCCCGAATTTCGGGAAGCTAGCACTAGGGCTCGCTGGGCTTGTGAAAATTGGCGAGAGAGCTTTCAAAAAGTCGGTATAGGCCACAGGAGGAATAATAGGTGTCGATGCATCATCTTCTTGCTTAAAACTTTTGATGGTAGCACTGTGTATCTCCGACGGAAACTTGAAGTCTTTTGGGGTTTGGAGGGGTTTAAGTGCTGGTTTAGGGGGTGCCATGGTGGGGATAAAAACGCTTTCAGCGTACAGTCGATAAGCCCAATAATTCGATAACTGTTGTTCTGAATGGCTACCACACAAGGAAGTTTGGTGATAGTCGTTTCCCGACCTGAGTCACCAGAGGATGTGGAGAAGGAGAGATGTAGATGCAGAGGGTTGTACACAAAGACGGGATATATACCGTCTCGCGAATCGCAAAGGGTGTTGTCCAACCACGTTGAAGAGACTTCTTGCGACCGATAGCTGTGGGAACACGAGTTAGTTATAACCTCGCAAGCTGGAGAGGAGGAAGATCTGTCGGGCTGACCTTGTAATTCGATGACCGCCGTAATACCAGTAACGATGAAATGTAATATTGTAATACCGACTTGTAATGTATACAAATACACACTAGTCCCAAAGCCACAGTAGTCCGAAATAGCGGCGCCAACATGCGAGAAGGAGCGGCTGACTCAGTAGACAATTTTGTCAACTGTCGTGGCTGAGCAAGGATTCTGACGGTAGCAGCGCGAGAAAGGAATGAAAGGAAGTGCAGTGCTGAATCGAATGCCAAATCGTCTAAATTAAGTGGGTGCAAAGAGCGGAAGAAGGGACCAGCGGACTAAACACCAAGTAAAATCAAAAGGAAAAACACAAACAGAAAAGACCACAACCGTCAACCTGCCAGCGGTTGACAAGGGACATAAACACTTACTAGATTTTCGAATCGCTTTCCTCGAGCTGGCAAGATGTCGAGTTTTATAAGAGACTCTTTCGTTTCTAACCCCGGACTGCCCAGCCAGCAGAGGGTGAGTAGCTCGTGTTTGCTTGGATTGCCGCGCGCAGATATGAAACAAGCCTCAGCCATCAGCACCTACCAATGACGATCTGTCTCGCGCTTTCCCACTAACATCTATAGGGGCGGCTTGAAGCTGAAACAATCCACACAAGCACAAAGCAGGCGAAATGGCTCTCTGATTCGTTGTGGGGGAAAAGCGCGCGGCTACATCCTCAGTAGATAGATAACCATGTCGGCGAACCGCTGATACATCATCCCCCTTCCCCGAAAATCGCAATCAAAGCCACGAGTCTGGGGCTGGCGGTTCCCCTGCCGCATCTTCTATGGCTAGTTTCGCTACAAGCATGACTCGACTCTGGTGACTAACAACCTTAACCCATCGATGGAGGTGCGGAAGATGAAGCACGGGCTGCACCATAGCATTGCGGCCGTTGCCAACTCGCTATGAACGAGAGTGTTTCTGCAGGCTTTTAATAGCCCTCGACAAACTAGGTTACGGGCATATGCCTTCTACAGATTGGTTCAGGAACCAGCATACATTTACGCGCCGCCTTGATAGCCTCATATCCGATGCTGAGACATGATTAGCTGTACTTGCATATCATGAATCCCTAGTGGTATGGGATCTTAGGTAGCTCATTTTGTTAATGACTCTTCTGCGCTGTATTCTACAAGAACTTCGAGTCCAATGAGATCAAAACAAGCATCTATAGCAATGGTCTCATCCTGCAGCTTCGGAAATTTGAAGCCGTTACATACTCTTCAGGTGAAACATTGTTATGATATTCTCCTATACTAGATTGTATATGCACTGCACAAGCCCTTTCAGGCGTCCTTTGAACCTTAAGCAATAGACAAGTATGGTTCACGGCGAGTCGATTGGATGTCAGTAAACAAATTGTCTGGCATCATGCACGACCGTGCCAACCATCTATCGAATATGAAGAAAATTCCAGGAAGCGTAAGGAAGCAACACCAAGAGACCCGAAGGTCTATATATATAATCATATACTTATATTTATACGTAGACTCGTACATCAGTGAGCGGCGATAAGTTTCTCCCTTCTCCCTCAGGCGCCAAGGCCGCTAAATGCGGTCACGGCCTGGTCGAATGTGACGGCTATATTTAGACCACAGAATTCAATCTACTGCAGATCAGCACCCTCTCGCGACCTGTGATTTGATGGTTCGCTTTCGCCAGCGACGTAGCGGGCGGCAAACGTAGCATGGCACCGGGCAAAGAGGCAAGAAAGTGTTGTCTCTCGCCGTTCTGATTTGCAGGGGTTTCTAATATAGCAGTCCCGTGATTTCCCCCCCTCTTTTTTCGCCTTGATACAGTCAATCAATCGCTGTCTCCTCATCTTGCGGATTGTCCGAATCGCCTCAGCCACGGCCGCGGTTGTCAAGAGCCAGACAGACAGACACCAACGGCCATGTCTCAAACGACCTTCGCTGCCGTCGAGGACTCAACCCCTCGCGCCACTAGCCAATCCAGTAGTCTCTCAGTATCTGCTCTAGCAAGGTTTGAGTTCGAGGCCGGGAAAGGCAACGAGGGCACCAAGATCCTGATGGTAGAGTGGGAGGACAATGACATCGCCCGCTCATCCACTGGCTCTTGGCACGTTTCATGGGAAGGCAAGAATACAGTCTTGCCAGCAGATGAGCAGACGAATGAGAACACTCGCCGCTTCTATTTCTTGCTCCCCCCAGGCACGACTGTGCCGCCAGTTATAACCCTGACATTCACGCAGAATCCTGATTCGGCCGCTACCGTCAGGAAGCCGCAGTCCGTTCAGATCAATCCTCTTCCGGCGATATTCCCACCAGAGCTCGGTGCTACTGCGAGAGCCGCGGGGAAGAAAGGAGTCTTGCATACCAAATGGGCGAAAAAGAGACTGCAGGTTTTGGAACAAGAGATCAAAGCCGAATCTTTGAGCAATTCAGAAGGCATCGCATTGCACATGGCAATCGAGGAGAAAGAGTGGATTGAGGACTACTACGGCGTTGCTAGCCCTACGTCAGCAAATCCTGTCCCGCCTCCAGACGATACTGCTCCACCAGCGTTATCACCGACTTTATCAACAGGTAGTCGCAACTTGAATGATAAGTTGAGAGGGTTGAGATTGGACACTAGTGACCGGGATCCCAATAAGAAAGCCGAAGGTAAGCGCTTTGTTCCCACCAAAAGACACTTTTATTACGTTTCTGTCATTTCACTCACAGTATAAAGTAGATATCAAAAACGGTAACGGGGGACAGCTTGAAACAAAGCACCTCCTCTCCCCTTTGGTCCATGATGTTGCAGTTTCTTCTTTCACTGCTTTCTCTCAAGCCCCGAAAGTCGAAGAGAGTGTTCAAGGCTTTGTGGCACTTCACCCACCCACATCTGTGCAAAGTGCCCAAAAGAGCGCTGGGGATTTTGCCTTGATGGCTCCGTTGGCTCGCACCGAAAGTTCAGATTCTCTGGATGGACTATTCGCTAAGGCGCTTAGCCCTCGCACGCCGGACTTGCCAGTTAGCCCTTTCTCTTTCAGTAGATCTGATACAATGGCCTATGTATCAAACGCATGACCCTTCCTTCTGCTCTCCTTTCTTCTGATTTTTCCTGTATCAGAAGCCACCCTGTGCTTTTTGATTTCGCCTCCGAACTCTTGATGATACCTGTCCGGATGGCTGGATTTTACTCTATTGGGCCTTTGTAATTCTTTTCTGGCGTTTCACCAATGCCGTGTTCTCCTACCAAATGACACAGGCTCGCTGTGTTGGCTTGTCTGCACATGTCCCTCGTTATTATGTCCGCTTCAGAACCTATCGCACATACTTGATGGTCGTATACGTAATGCTATAACATCGACATGCCGATTCTAACTTATACAAATGCGCGAGGCATTGTTTCAGGACAGGGCACGAGGCATTCCGTTATGCTTCAATAAAGATAATTAATTAACTTGGAATTGCACATATTTCCCTTCTAGCATTTTTCAAATTTTTGGATGCCTGAAATACCCACCAGGTTGGGGGATGTAGACTAGTCAAAATTTATTTGTACACAAATGGCGACACACAAAAAACACATAATCCTTTGGAAGACTGGCAATGACATAATATTCCTCAGTAGAAATATAAACAACAGCGGCCATGTCTCGTTCAAAAATGGTAATGATAATTTAGCTAACCTATTGTCTCTTCTTGCTACCCTGTCGGCTAGCGCCGCGAGTGGCAACAGGCGATTCCGGACGTTCTTTCTTGGAAGAGCTCTCAGAGCTTTTCTTGAGTTTCTCATACTCTTGCTCGTCCTTTCTGTCTGCATACCACTGACCGGCTTGCAGGATCAAGACACCAATCAGAATAAGAGCAAGAATGGTATTGCTCGCGGCCAACACTTTAAGACTGTCTTCGCGGCCGAGGACTTGCTCTCCATCGTCCGCGCCTTCAGCCAACTCGGTGCCGTATACGCCGCCGCTCACGAGGCGAAGTCCCTTGACAATGTTGGCAATGTACACAGTGACACCGCACACATAAAGGAACAGACTGGCGCCATCAAAGAGCATGTTCGACTCGGAAGGCTTGTACAGTTTGGCAAGCATGCCAGCAAATCCAACGAAGATGACGATATGCAGAATGCGCGGGATCAGGGCTGGCGATGCATGGAGGAAGCGGAGGTGGGCTTCGAGATAGTCATAGTGCGAGGGCGGCGTGGGTTCGCCGGCCCAGAGAAGCGGGTAATCATAGGGGAACAACGAGAAGATGATTCCGAGGAAGAAGCATGTTGCTGCCGGTGTTGAAGATATGTCAGTCAACTAATTGTGGCTCAAAGCGTCTAGCGACAATTGCTAATCACGCACATTGGCGGCTTGAATAGGAGGTTATTTAGCGATAGCTAAACGAGGGAACAACTTACGCCCGACAATGAGGAACGTCGCGAACGACCCGCTTTTGATACCCATGAGGAAAGCGGCAAATGGAGAGTAGCTTTTAAATCTTCAAAAGGAATGGCAGAGATGATCTCTTGAAGGGATTTTTGAAGGAAGAGGGTGGAAGAAACAAAGCGCCATGTGGTAAGTTAAGCTGCTGCCACCCAAGATAAGCCGCCAGCGCGGCGGGCCAATCAGAGCGAGGCAGCCGCAGCTCTAGCTCGCTGCCTGAGGCTGCCTCTGCTTGTTGCTTGGCGGGACAACACACAAAACCGCAACAAAATCGCAATCATCGCCTGCAACAGACTCTTAATGGGAACGATCGCGGAGTCCTGCTTGTTGGGACTGCCCGTCGCTGGATGCCGATTGACATTGACAACAGATTCTGCAGCATTAATCGCAGCGCGCATGATTCAACTGTCAACACTCAAGGTCACCATGGTGAGAAGACATCAATCTCTAGCAAGCAATACTATGTCACGTACGGACTAGGCAGAGCCTCCTGCTCGCTATAGAGACCCGATTCAAAAGACAGTGACGGATTCTAGAGGCCATGCCCTTTTCCCAGAGAATCCGGATCCGCGCCATCGGGTCAACTCGCCGTCGCCCTAGTGGCACGCGATCCTTTGTTCACTGCTCATTGATGGAGCAAGGGTTATTGCGACGGCGACAGAGGACGCCGTACTATTCCGAACGGATTTCTCATGGAAATTCGAGCGGGCATTTTCAAAATTGACCTCGGTACTGGGTACTCGTTGCCCGTCACGGCTATTGTTTACATACAGGGTTACTAATACTTTTTTAACGCACGACAGGCCAGCAGAACAAGGGACCGTCCCGTCAAGTGTGTTTCATGAAGACAATCAGAAACTCATGTACCATGGTGTACCCTGTTTATGACGCAAACCAGATGCGTGTCAGAACAGATTCGTCATTCAGAAGAGTGGATCTTGAGCATGACGCGGCGCCTTATGGGTCGACTGAGTCTCCTACAGTCTGCACGCCGCTTTTCGAGCATAAATATGGAATTTATAACAGTGGTTGCAACACCCCAAAGGAATGAATACATACTTCTCTATCAGTCAGGTGGCTGTGCATTTTATAGAGGATTGGTGCTACACACCGGTTGGCTCAAACATGCAGCAAAGTGCCACGGGCCCAGCCTGTCAACAGCAATGGAACTGCACGCCTCGGTCTGTCTCTCGACGAACCGGCAGTCTGTGGTCGCCTAGATTTGTCAAACAGTGTAATGGGGGTTGGCGGAATTAGTTAATGTAAACGGACAGTGACACTGTCAGAGATGCTAGTGGCGTTTCTAAACCTACTAGTCCGTCACAGAGATGTTCCGTATACGTCGTCCACGATAAGCTGGGGCTAGCCTCGCTGTCAGTCAGCTGGACAGACACCAGAGATGCAAACAAAGCACCGCGGAGAGTGGTGTCGCGCTGGGAGCCAGGGGAGCAGCTCCGTACTCTATAATTACTAGTTCGTTGGCTGCACGGCCGGCGCCGAACTGCACAGGCAGGCAATCATTCCTGCGTGCAGCATGTATTCAGTTGGTCACTCACCACAATTTGAGGACGTCTCGATTCCACATTCAGCTCGACCTCGCAAGCGCATTCAATTCAACATCCTGACCTCGTAAAATTCCAAACGACCGGTAAGCTTCCCCGTAAGCCTAAGAAGAGCCTAAAGCGGCCAAGCCGGACCCTCCAGAGTTCATTGGGAGCCCAAGGCCCGCCAAAAAGCTTGATCTGCCACTTCCCGGGGGTCGGTGCTGCCTGACATTCTGCATCTCATCTCATTCATCTCATCTCGTATCTCGTCACCTCCCATCCCATCTCACCCCGTGTCGTCTCCTCTCACCTCTCCTCGGCTTCTTCCTGCCCCCATCTCCCTCCGATTCACGAATAATCAGAGCAGGCCCGACTGCAGCGTGCGTCTCTTGTCCGCCGGGCGCTGCGTTGTTTTGCTGGGGCTCCGATCAGCGGCCCCCCGCTGCACAATCTTGCCGCGCGTACAACCCGGCACTGGCTGGACTAACTCTCATTCATTCATTCATTCAACTAATTATTAACTGATTAGTTATTTATCGGACGCAAGCCAGCAGACGCCTCCAGCGCTCCCCCTCCTCCTGCCTATCTCGCGCGTTTCTGTTCTGGTCGAGGCCGTTTTGTTGGGCCCGACGTGGATTGCGGCCAGTAATTCCACGCACACGACGTGTTAGCCGCCTTTCGGCCTTCGTCCGCTGCGACTGCAACTGCGACTGTATAATTACTAGACCGTCCGCTCTTTTCTTCCATCTTTTGCGCTTGCATTTGAGACTATGACTATCCAGAGACCGCGTTGAACCTCCCTCCCGTTCCCATTCGCGTGATCGCCTGATTCCGCCCTGGTGCATGCCACCTACCACCGCCCCTCCTCTCGGCGACTCACCCTCCCAACGCGCGTCGAAACGATATTGCAGCAGATTCAGATCAGGGTTACTTACAGTCACGGAAGGAGGCTCTCGAACTGCTCGCAACGACGCCCCTTGCTGCATGGTTTCGTGGGAGTGATTCGACCGGCATATCTATTGTATGGATTACGACCAAGGTCATGTCCGTCGAACCCCTGTCGGGTACCCAAACAGTCGCTCCATCCTCGCGGAACCGATGGGTGAACAAGCTGGCCTCGCATTTTCACAACCGGAACAGAAATATCTCAGAGTTTTACGTGCAGCCCGATGACCCTTGGAGGGCGTATTTCCCGGGAGACGCCATCAAGGGCACCGTGGTCCTCACCGTCGTCAAGCCGATACGAATAACGCATCTGGTCGTCTGTCTACATGGATACGTCAAAGTCTTCAAGGTGACCGTTGCGCCGGGAGAGATCAACCCGGAGATTGGATTTCTGGGACCTGGTCGCGGACGGAGAGCCGGGGAGTATATGGGAAATGGCCTCGCAACTCTCTTTGAAGACGAGTTAGTCCTTTGCGGAGATGGGCGCCTTAAGGAGGGCATATACAAGTTCAAGTTTGAACTAGAGCTTCCTCCATACAAACTTCCGAGCAGTCTCAATGTAGGCGCATCTCCATTTTCCACAATGAGAGTCACGCGACTAACCTTCGTCACAGTTCGAGCGCGGAACCATCTCGTATATAATCACAGCAACCTTGACTCGTCCTACCACAATGAGCCCGACTACCTCTTGCCATCGTCGTATTACCGTCCTGGAGGATATCAATATTGCGCCCTTTCCCGCGCCAAAACCCCGAGTAGTGTCGTTAGAGCCCGTCTCAAAGAAGTCAAAAGCGCGGCTCAAGCAACCAAAGTCTTTGCTTGGCGATCAATCTCAAGAAAAAGAAACAGCTTCAAGCAACACGCTGGGCGTGCAGGAAACGATGCTCCCGCTGAGTCCGGCTCCGAGTGAAATTAGTGGTTCTAGCCGCCGAAGCACAAGTAGCCAGAGTTTTCAAGCTGTCAGCGAGTCGCACAGAACTGCTAGCGTACGAAGCGGTGACGCGCGTAGTACGTCCGCGTCATTAGCAGAGAAAAGTATTACTGCCACGGCAGAACTACAAAAGTCGGGGGCTTTACCGGGAGACACCATACCAATCCGAATCATAATCAGCCACAATCGCCAAATCCGAAGCCCGCATGGCATTGTTATCACCTTCTATCGACAAGGTCGCATTGACGTACACCCTGCTATACCACTTGGGCCTTCAGATGCTGATGGCAAAAAGGTCTACGAGGACTTTATGCCGAGGTCCAGAACAGGATTGAGTGGCCTTTCTTTAGGAACAAGCAGGAACAACAGCGTCTTTCGCAAGGATCTATTCCAAACATTCTCACCACTTATCATTGATCCCCTTACCATGACAGCAACAGTCAAAACTTCTATACGAATACCAGAAGACGCGTTTCCCACTATTACTCAGGTCCCAGGAGCAATGATCAGCTTTAGATATTATGTCGAAATCGTGATTGATCTTCGCGGCAAACTGACTGCTCAAAACCGATTCCCGTGGTTGAACATGATGTCTTCAAGCGCACCTAGCGGCCCCGTTGTTGATATCCCAGGTCAAACCGGTGGCCCAAACTCGGCAAATTTGTCTGGTCACATTCTAGATACCGATCCAATTCGACGCGAAAAGGGCGTTGTGGCTATACTTTTTGAAGTTGTAGTCGGAACCAGGGATTCTAGTCGAAAATTACGACCCAATATAGACGAGCACGTATTGGCAAATGACACTATAAATAATTCACACCCGGCTACCTATGATGTGCCGGACAGTTATGCGGAGCAACCCGATGGACGTATAGACGGAGAAGGCCAGTACGACGGGGATGAATATTACCAAGAAGACGAGTATTACGACTACGAAGAGACAGCAGACTGGACCGATCAACCTCCTTCAAACAACCATTATTACGGGTCTTTGGAAGGACCTTTGCAGCCACCAGAAACTGAACCAGAGCCGGAAGATGAGAAAGCACGACTGCAGCGCGCAGAGCAGATGTTACTACCCAGTCAGCCACCAGGGGACCCCGGGGCCGGCCCTTCAACAGTCGTGCCGACACCAACAGCACCTGATATCTCCGAAGACGATTACGTCTATGGACACCACACCTCCGCCGGCAGGACTATTGGTGCTGCAGCATTATCGTCTGGTCCATCCGTCGATACGATCGTACCAGGCCCTAGTCAGAATCAACAGCAAAGTGGAGGGGGTCCAGACCACGATCGGACAGAGGATAAGCAAGAGCTTGAGAGGCGCCGATTAATGATGGAGGCTAGTGGACCGGCACCCGCTCATGATGGCGGTATTCACCACGACGAAGGAGTCAACGCAATTCCGTCAGCCCCCGTATTAGAAGAAGAAGACGAGCTAGGCGCGTTACATGTCGAGGCTGATGAGTCGCTCCCGCAGTATCAGCGCTGAAGAGGAAGACGGGTGTCTGCGATGGGTACGTTATGCATATAATGACGGTATTTATTTTATATTTTTTTTAATGTGAAGAAAAAGCGCTTGTGATGATGCTATTTATATGTCCACAGTTGAACATATTTTAAACTAGGAAGATACCACTGCTGTTAACAACGATGTTCAAAGTCTCAGGTGTATTGGCGTTGCAAATTTTGAAACAAGAAGTGGCCCGTGATTATGGCCCTTTCATAGACCAGCAGGTGTTGGTTCTTAATCTGTATGCATTATATAGGAGCTGCATATTATTATTATTACTATTATTATTATCATTAGTATTATTTTCAAACTTGATAATCTGTTCTGCATGTATGATTTGTTGATACGATTTTGTGAATTAGTTTGGGCGGGTTCCACTAGATGATATACGTACGACATGATATCAAAGTGCTTCAAAGACGTTTCACGCTCCACGCCAACACCCAAGGTACCCACCAACAACCCCTCTTGCTACTACTATGTATTTTATTGATTTCGACGGAGAAAGGTCGTGTGAGTTGTTGGCCTCGAGGCTGGTCATGTGATGTCATACTACCATCATGCCGGTGACATCAGAGTGGGAGCAGTATAAAGAATCAGCTGCGGCATGAATCTTCTACTTAATCTTCTAACAACCATTCAACTACATACATATCCTATCAAATCATCATCGATAACCAAGATATCAATCCAGCTACCCAACAAAACAAACCATAAGAAAGCCAATATGCCCAAAGAAGACCCTCATCGTGGCGGCACTCTCTCCGAAATGGCGGAAAGCGGTACTACCATGCCCAACGACGCCGGTCTCCAAAACACGATTCCCTCTAAAGCCCGACCAGACCAGCAAGAGGAGGACCGTCTGTTCAGCTACGACGGCATCGCGCAGCCTACCGTCGCTGCGGCCGCTGATAACGCCACTGACATGCCGCGGAGTACCCGTGATGCAGGGCCAAGCGGCGAGGTGATGACCGGTACTGGGGATTCGTTGCCGGCTGAGGTCGAGACGAAGAATATGCATACCCAAGCTGATGATCCAGGTGCAAAGGGTCACGTGCGGACGTTTAAGCACGCCGTGAAGAATCGTGGTGCGTTTGAAAGACTTGCAGGTGAGGATGAGGATGCTTCGCAGGCTGTTGGGGAACCCGAGCAGAGAACTTGAGATTGGAAATGTATGCAGATGTGTACGATTTGATGAAATGTTGAAGTTTTTTTGTACGATTATGCAGTCACTAGTGTGTTATGAACATATAACGAAAGTCACACCGCTGGAAACACGAGAATGCCAAGCTAATTTTGCGCTATATGATGATGGCATGATTTCTTACGTGAAACTCACAGCAGGCCTCGTGAGGCCCTGGTATATCTCTTCTAGAACATCTCGTTTGCGTTTTCGCGATTCTGCGTCCTCGCTTTCCTCGCTATCGGGCTCGCCCTCCGGTACTCGAGATACCCAGGCTCTGATTGTACCGTCGCCGTGAGCAGAGAATAGTTCTAACCCCTCGCCAGATGCCCCATTGCCTCTCCACGCCAAAGCATTGATCCTGCCAGCGCTCAGTGCGCTTGACCGCCCGATGCGTTGCTGGCGAGTGGCTGACATGAGCCCGGGGACTTTTAATGTCTTGATGAAAGACCCTTCTCGGATCTCATACATCAATATGTCGCCGCGATCTTCTTCGTCGTTGAAGTTAGGCCACAATAGAATCTCGCGCCCAGCCCGTACTAGGTGGCTCGGTAAGACAAGCGGTGCTCTTTCGGCGAGATGCGAAGACGCGCTATTTCGTACTCGAGGACCAAAATGGACGAGCGTGTTTGCGCCTGTAGTTGCATCCCATACTCGCAGCCGTGAGTCTTGGCCTGCAGTAATTAAATGACTGCCAGTTGAGGTCCATCTGATCCCGGTTACAGGGCCGTTGTGAGCACGGCCGTGACGGGTGAAAGCATGGCGTCTCACGGAAGAACCTGATATGCCGCCTTGTGCAATCACTCCTACGGTATCATCCATGTCCAAGGACCCGATGGCAGAGCTTGTCCCTGCTTTGCGGATGTCGAAGACAAGTGCTCTGTTGTCTGTAGATGCCGAGGCAAGAATATGTGGCCTATGCGGCGCCCAAGCGAGAGATAAAACAGCTGAATCGTGACCGGGGAGAGTGTGGGTTGCCAGGCCGCTACGCAAGTCTAGGAGACGAACGGTCCTCTCAGATGTCCCGACTGCGATGAGTAAGGTCGAACCTGAATGCGACGAAAGAGAATGGGAGTATGGTGTAGCATGCAGATGAAATGTGTGCGCTGGAGTAATTTCGCCATTCCCAAGGACGGACAACTTCAGCGTGTTATCGCGTGATGTCGTCAAAATCGTGGACGGGGTGGGATCAAAGGGATAAATCGATATTGATGTCAAGGAATGAGTATGGGCCGACTCGTGTCGCGCTCTATATAAAGTTAGCAATTTTTTCTCATTCAAAGTAATGACTCTGCAAGAAAATATCCTACTTGTCAACCAAAGCTTTTGGCTCATGGATGTACTCGAGTTCGGAGCCTCTACTATCTAGATCCCACAGGCGAATTGATGGATCGGCACCACCCGATACCATACTGGCAAAACAGATCAGATAGTGCTCCAACACGACCAAGCAAAACACATACTATCGTCCATAGTGCTGATCAATTGCAAGCACATTCACTCCTGCTTTATGCGCTAAGACATCGCGGTCATCTGGCTGTGATGCGGATCGGCTTTCATCCTTAGAACCGAGGAATTGGATTCTGGGAGAAGGCTCAAGAAGCTGTATCAGACGAGAAGTTTGGGCAACATGAAATTGTCGAGGTGCGATGGACCCTTGGGCCCGGTTCAAGAGAAAAGAATTCATACATCAGATGTAGACGTCGAGTGATGGTTGAAGGCGAGAGCGTCCGATGTTGGACTATGATATCATTGGTGCCGGGGAGACTTTCTTCCGTGCCGTTGTCAACAATACCGCCAGCATTCATCGATACTTCACATTCAGGGTCATGATGAGATTCCAATATGAGAGGAATAGACTGAAACGTCGGAATTGTGGTCATTTGGGGTATTTCTTTTTAACTTTAGTGCCACGGTGATGCCGAACCCCGAGATGCGAGGACACCACCCCATACGCGCCCATGATATCGGTTCATTCTCGAGAAAAGCTGTATGACTGTCAAAGTCTCCATTATTCAGCGGGAATACCCTTCAAATGAAGCGAAAGAGGACTGAACGCATATTTAGACTAAATAATTAGACGTCAATATGGCTTCTGCAATGAATAATATGATAAACATGCTTTGTCTGAGCTGAAAGACGCCCTGGTAGACTGATAGAGTCGAGGATGTCTGCGGCTATCCTGGGTGGCTCCTGCCTGTTTTGTTCCAGACCACGTGAGAACTTCCCAAACGGGTGGTCTCTTATGCTACATCTTGCACTTCTCCTCGAGCAGCGTATGATGGACAGCGAGCTTACCTACAAGAGCACTTCGACTTGGGCCTACCTCCACAATGGTATGTTATTTCCATTTTTTGCTCATCTACACAACCTACTGACAATACAGCACAGCCTCCTAAAAGCAAGTCAGTTCCACCCGAGGTGAAGCAGCAAATGATTCTCAACCACATCCGCTCAACCTGCGCCTGCCATACTCTCAAGGACTTGGAGAAGATGCTCCCTTCCGTCGCCAGCATCAATAGCATCCAAGTGAAGGACTTTGTCAACGGATTGGTGAACGACAACAAGATCCGCGTTGAGAAGATTGGCAGTAATAACTGGTACTGGAGCTTCCCAAGTGATGAGCGGCGCGAACGAGCAGCCGCGCGGGAAAGACTACTTCGCGAGGTGGATCGAGTGACTAGTCTTGTCGAGCAGCTAGAAGACGAAGTGCAAAAGAAAGAGGCCGCAATTAGAGAGGATGAAGATGCTCGAGACGCTACAGTCGCTCAACACGAAAGAGAAGAGTTGATGAATCGCAAGGCCGAGCTGAGCGTTGAAGTTGGCCGGCTTGATGCGGAAAAGAGTGCATTTGAAAGCAATGATGCGGCAAGTATCAAACGCAAAAGAGATGAGATCACCAAGTGGAAAGTGGAAACTGCCATGTGGACAGATAACATCGATATTATGGAACAATATCTTAATAAACTTACTGGGGGTGATCGGGACCTAGTCGAAGCTGTCAAGAAGCAGTGTTACGGGGATGACTATGTGGATAGTGATGACTTAGCAGAGTCTCAGACTTAAATTGAAGCTAAGAGTGTGGTTTTTAATATTAGAGCTACATTTATGAAGAATCTAAAAGAATACAAATGTTTAGAACCCCAATTATAATTTTAAGTTCTTACTGACTGACAAGTGACGAAAATATTATGGAAGCATTTTGGATTTGGAAATATTGATCCCACTATGTATATATATGTATACTTATATATCTTGAGCTTGAAACAGAAAATTCAATTAGTAAATACAACGAGCACCAAAGTGAACACACAAGTGGATAATAATAGAACAATCTCTCTCTCTCATTTTCTTCTCAAACATAAACCACGAAACGAACGAAGGGGTATCACGACCTAAAGAAGTCTGATTATGATAAAAAAAAAAAAAAAAAAAAAAGGAACAGAAACCAACCCAAAAGGCAAGCGCAGAAAATGAAAACACCATGTTCCCATCTGTGGCAGGTGCTATTAATTGACATTAGATATCTGAGCCGAGTATATTTGCAAAGGCTCCTGAATCATTAGAAAACAAAGAGGATAATCAAACAGACCAAACCCAAACACCTGAGCATATAAGACAAAAAGAAAAACGAGCAAGAAAAAAGAATTATAGAAATGACCATGCAGTATCTAAACTCAAAGCAAGAGATAATGCCATCCATGTCGTCTCAATACATCGCGCCAATGGACTTGCCGCCTCCTTAGCTCTCGTCCCGGTGGAGCAGGGGGAATGATCGAGTCTGCCTCTGGGTTCTCCAGACCAGTGATCGCTTCATCGTCCGTTAAGCGCCAGTACTCCTGTAACAGGCAAAGCATGCGGCCAAAGCTGCCATAATCGGCCTGTCCTCCCATTGCTGCGACTCTGTTCTGGAAGACTTGTCTGAAACTGTTGTAAGGGGTCGAGAAAGCCCCAGCAATGAGCAACGGCCACACAAGAGAGCGATCAAAGCCCATCGGGCCACTAGGGATAAATTGTAGCGCAGAGGTAATACTTTCAATGAGGTTGAAGTTGCTTCGCTGATTCCGATCGAACCCGGGGACAAGGCTGCATAAGTATACGCGTGCAGCCAGGCGGAAGATGATAGTCATATTTTCGGTGAGCTGATCTGGGCGAATTCCTCCTCCAAGAACAGAATAAGGATGCTCAAGGCTCTCTTCAGGGCACATGGTGGAATCGAGTTGCTCGCCTAGGGCTGATACGTGCGAACAGAGTAGTACCTCATCAAAAGAATTTTCCGCGATCAACGCCTCGAGGCACGCAATTTCTGAAATGATGTACATGACGCGATCATCGCATCCCATAAGCTCTCGAAAGCCTGTACCGATTCCATTCAAGTGTCTTTCGCGGTATGTATCAGCGAACATTGGTGTTCTGCAAAGCATTGTAGATCCAAAAATATCAATCCAAGACGCCACAAGCATGTTGAACGGTGGCATCATTATGTTATTGCTTCGCGCAACCAAGACCTTGTGCAGGCTTAGTCTATTGATCAAGTCGGTCGCAGCAGAGAAATGATGATTCCAACCAATATCAGGGAGATGCTCATTTGGCCGACCAACAGCGCAGTGAAAGAGTATCATGGCCAGTGTAGACTCGAGGACCTTGTCAAGGTCCGTGTTATCGCTTAGCGACGCACAAAGTAAAGCCACCGCTTCGTATCGGTGCTTCATGATATTCTTGTCAGATTCGTCGCTTGTGCTTTTCTTGTGAATTGCAGCTGCACTCAAGCAGCAGTGTAAGTACGTCTTGTTGGTTTCCAGGGAACGCAGGATTGCTTGCGCGCGCTCATGGCCTTTCTGATGAACTTCTAGAATGGGGAAAACTAGCCGTAGGACCTGGTGCACGAAATGCTTGAGTAATGCTAGGTCTTCATCATCGACAGGGATGGCCAGCTGCAGTTTAGAGAAATCCGGACCGTCCGATACCCCATAAGGAACAACATAAGGGTCAGCTGGAGCCCATTCATCACTCGATACTTGGGGAGGCGCGGGAACACTGGGAATCTCCGAAGGGCCTTGGTTGGGGATTTGCGGAAGAGGTTCATTAAGGATTTGTGGAAGAACTTCTGTAGGGATATGTGGAAGAGCTTCTGTAGGGAAATGTGGAAGAGCTTCCGTAGGGATATGTGGAAGAACTTCTGTAGGGATATGTGGAAGAACTTCCGTAGGGATTTGTGGAAGAGATTCATTGGTTATTCGCGGAAGAGTCTCGTAGGACATCTCTGGATGAGGCTGGTTGAGCGCTTGTGGAAAATCCTCATTGGAAGTCTGTGGTGGTATTAATGTATTGAATGTCGTGACCGATGTGTCGTGGCGTGTTTGAACATCGTTGATATATAACTCACGCTCGGTCCTCACGTCAACCTGGTAGGGAGCGATATCACCACCTGGAAGTGGAAGTTGACCAGAGATCGGTGCCAAAAGAGGAAGTTGTGGATTAGAAGGCTCAAGTGATGCCTGAGGAAGGACAGGGTAATGTAAATCAGGTCGTGTCACGTATTGCGACGGAAAAGGCATTGCTGATTGGATAGAGTTGTGTAAGTAACTGTCTAATGAAGGGGCTGAACGAATTTATCTAACTAACCTGGTACACTGCTGCTAACCACAGACAGCTTCGCATTCTTGATTCTACCTTTAAGACCTTCTTTTTGAGCTCTGCGCTGTTCCGGATATTGCCACCATGATGGCTTAGTATATTGGCATCTGACGTTGAGATGGAGACAGGTACGGCATGTCGGATGCGCTTCGTCGCATTTCTTTCGTCGTAGACGGCACGTGTAGCAACCTAAGAGCTTTTATCAATATTTGTCGCTCTGTATGGATTGTATTTTGTGGGAGGTTCTACCTTCGCGAGATCTTTTGTAGTATTTTCCATTTCTCTTGACAGTAACTGTGCCACTGTAAGACGCAGATGGCTCGGGCGATGAAGGAGCTTCGGAAGCTTGGGGAGGCTGAGTTACCCGAGGCGTCTGAGGAGCTTGGGGCGTTTGGCTAACCCGATGCGCTTGGGAGACCTGGGATATTTGATGTAGTTGAGGTGTTTGAGACATTTGAGGCACCTGGGAAGCCTGTGTGGAGGTAGCGAAGTCGGAGCCGTAAGGCGCAAACCCTTGAGCAGAGTAGAAAGAGGAAGAAGATGATGGCGAAGATAATGATGAGGATGGTGGCGTTGCAAAAGGAGGGATTCCGTATGTGTAGTCCGCCATTTTGGAACGCAGATAGGGTTTTATAAATATTCCTATCTGAACAAACACCGTCAAGGTGGAAGACACCGGGTCATAAAATGATACGTAGTATGGAAGGCAGGGACTGCGGCTGCTATATGTTCAAGTCCTAAATAGAAGAGAAAAAGCAAAGCTGAACCAGCAGACTTTGCTTGCTGATAGTTGCAAGAACTAAATTCAAATTGCCTCAACTGAGTTGTATGGTTGAGGGACAAAGTTGAGTTTGGAAGACGAGGAGTTGTGAAGTAAATATGTACGATTTTCTGAGGTAAATACAAGACTCTAGAGCTCTACTATAGGTTTCTATTTTTTACTCGTGCGTGACGATCCATGGGCAACTGTGCAGGACTTCGGAAAGCTCGCATAGGCTAAAAAAGCGGAGAAGGACTAGATTGGGGGATTCGAAATGGTACAGGAGGGCCACCGACAAATGACCTTTCAGCTCAGCAGACTAGTTCTGTTGTACAAGAAGCGCAGAGGCTAAAGTTAGTTCATTAACTACGATGCAATGCAGGCCAGGATCAGGTCTTAGTGTCGACGGAAGCACATTGGCGCTAATGCAAGTTGAGCAGGGGCACCCGCTCGCGTAATTAATATGGCTGGTGGATATTGACTTATTTGTGAAATTAGCGTCATGAAGAGAGTACTTGGCGTCGAGCGGCACAGGCAGTAAGTACGAGAGAGTGCAAACTTCACACCACAGCCAAAGCATAACCGCCAGACAATGTATCTCTTGTTCTACGCACTATATTCCACCGTGTTGTCGCGCCGGTGGCACAACCGACCAAGCGCTCTCTTGCCGCCCTTCCCAATATTCGCCGGCTCAGATTCGTGGAAAGCTCTCAGGAAAGGAGGGGAAGTTGTCATTGCAGCGGCACGAAAGTGCCTACTGCATGTGCCAAATTACATTCACAGTGTAGGAGCCAGCTTCATGCGGCGTAGTTAGTGCAAACTATGCAGTAGCTGCAATTAAAGCCAGCTCCCAATCAAAGCACGAAGCCCTGCTCTAGCTAATGGGTGGGCATTCGAATGCAGTGTATTTTGGCGAAAATAGCCCCAAAATAGCTATTATTGTTGCTTAATTCACAGACAAATTTCCTGTTTAGGGTGTGTTAAATATAGCTAAGTCAACCAACCTGGCCACTCTGCTGCGAGAAACAAGGCAGCAACAAGGATGTACTCTGGATGTCACGTACACTGATAGGGCCAATTGCGAGAAGCATGCATACGACCGAAAACCAAGGCTCGCGAGGGACAGACAAATCATGAGGGAGGTTGAATTTAGCGCTGTGCCAAGCTTCGTGCTCACAGATCGAATTGGATATCGGCCGGCAAAGCTAAAATCTGAGGAACGCTTTTGTATGGATCCACGGCAGCCCCACAGATGCTCTAGCGCGGCCAACCATGGGTCCCGTCACGGCAAGGTTCGCTAGCCGCAAGGCCCGTTCCATCGAGTGCTCCGTGCATGCGGGGAGGGGGAAAACGTGATAAGATTGCATTAGCTGCAGAATTGCTCCTTAATTAGCAACAATTAGCGCTGCCCTTTACTTCCTTATGTCGGGCAGGTCACCTGTCGCATTGCGTGGACAGTTGTGCAAATATGCCATTTTTAGATAATTTATTAATAAATCGAGTCGTGCAAAATCACCCTTCGTGTCACATTTATCTAATTTTAGCCTGTCCAAATCACCGCTAAGTTGACATATTGAGTAACAAAAAGCCGATAACCTGCATATGGCTATCTCCCACAATGTTGTATCTCCGGCTTCCAAGCGCTGTGAGCTACACCCTGCATGTGAAGCTCGAGTACATCTACTTTTCTTGCTTAACAACCGCGCGCTTTCCTGGCGGTTGCGTAAAATCTTTGAACGACAACCATTCATTTGATTTGGGACGTCTACAACAAAGAGAGCAAGGTGCACAATCGATCGATGATGCATGATGCAAACGTGATGAGGACAATGCAAGCTAACGCGGGACACGATCCGTCAGGGTCTCCGGCATGCTATACTGAGGACTGGATTACAGGACAGAATTACCCGGTAGAGATTATAGTAGTATTGGGGCTTAGGTGCTGAGATACTGCTGTAGTTACCTTGGACTACTGCTGCTGAACATCATCGGTCCAGATCGTTTAGAAATCTGTCGACTGTAGGTGGCCAACACGAAATTATATTATTTCCGTCAAGCAAGGTCACTTGCAGGTGTCGTTGAGTATCCCACTTGCGTGGGCGTCCCTCTTCGCTTTTTTTTTTCTGTTACTACTCAAGGTCGTACTCAAAAAATGACGGCGATTCAGGGTCTGATATTAGGTTACAGCTCTGTTGGGGACAGTAAGGGAGTGCCTACTGCTCGAGTCATGATTTCTAGAATACTCGCGCTAAATAGTTGCACCATACTCAATGAACAGACGGACTTGACGCATGATAGGAGGTTCATCTGTCCACGTTCACGCCATGTGATGAACCAGAGAAAAAAAAAACTGAATCGCAGCAAGAGACAGAGCTCCGAGCGCTTTGGAGAATTCGAGCCTAACTTATTTTTCTACCTAACTAGCTAGTAGCCATGCTAGTTGGCCTATTTCTGGTTATTTTTAGGAATATTTACAAAGGTTTTCTTCAACATTCTTGTATATTAATTATCCGAATTTGGCCATAATAGTTACTAATTATGGCGTCTGTCCTGCATAAACTCTCATGGACAAGGGACTTTTAGCGGCCATTTCACTATGCAAGCCAAAGAGGGGAAAGAAGGACTTGCCTTTTTTGGTAGCTATTTTTAGGAAATTAGCTATGTTTCTGTAGTAATTCTTCCCCAAAAGCTATATTTATCCTTCGAGGTCGACGACATTTGGAGGAATTAGGGTTGATTCGTCTGAACGGAAAAGGCGGGACGGGACGTTACTCCCATTGTGGACCGAGCAGCCAATTACCTCCTGAGCTGTGCCTTATCACATCTAGGCCTAACTTTAGCGTCGCGCTTAAGCAGACCTCATGAAATTGTCACAGCCTGTCGATGCGTGCCGAACTGATCGTCCCGGCAGTAGCGTACTTTAATGGGCCTCTCAGAGGCTGCAGATAGCTGGCGGGATCACATTTCGTCGCAATCGGCCGGCCTGCCCTCACCGTCACCCAACAAGATGCTCTCATTGCCCCCCCCGGACCCTTCTGATTTGACAGCAGCTGTGACCAAGGAAATCACACAGCGTGCCACTGAGGCCTCGTTTACCAATGGTTTAGTGCCCTGGCTGGCCAGCATTGAACTTTTCATTGTTCCGTCGTCCTGCCAATGTGAGCCATTTCTGATACTACTTGTAACAAGGAGATCCCCCGTCGTCGCACGCCTCGCATCGAAGCGCCGGCCTCGCGAACACCGCCTATCCGATGTACATAAGACTCCGCACCCCATATGTCCCTCGCGCCTCTCCTCCCTTTTCATCGCATTTGGCTACTAAATCTATTGGAACTGGTTTCTTGAAAAGCACATTCTTTTACCGCCTACTAAATTAGCTGAAATAAACCTTGATATCCTCGATTTCTAGAGACATCGGCTAGACGCCGACTGTGATCAGAAAATGGTAAGCTTGACTGAACCTGACAGGAAGCACTTCGTTGGCACAAGCATGCATTTTAACCGATTCAAGCAGGATCACGAATCAGCTCAGAACACTCCGCAGTTCTTGCCGCCGGGCAAGTATCCTGCGCCATTTTTATCCAGGCCACCGAACCGTCGTCCTGAGTCTCAGTCTACTGAAATATACGACACCGACTTCGAGTCAGAATACGACAATGACTTTGACTCCTTTGACGAGTCCCCAAGAGCAAGTGTAAGTCAAGGCTTCAGGGAGCAGTTTCACATTGGGACACCATTTTTTGACGTGCTTTTTAGATGGCCGCCGATAGCGTCACTACACTCTCGTCATACAGAGACCTTCGCACTCCTGACTCGCACCTTTATGCTGAGCAAGGCATGGGTAAGGACGGGATCACAGTGAGAGGCCCCAGTGGGCCTCATCTGTTCCGGGCTTCCATGGACTCGAATGACTTCAAGTCGACCATGGAGGTCGGCCTCGTTCTTGCCAAGACACCAACAACTGGAACTTTCCCTCAAGGAGTAATGAAGCTGCAGCCAGCGCCTCCTCCAAAGAACCCTCGCACTTTGGTTCGAAATGAAAGAATCCAGCCGAAGCAGATTGATGAAGCCACTGTGCAATCCTGGTCTCCTGCAGATGTTGCCTTGTGGATGAAAAGTCAATCAATGGATGAAACCCTTGTAGAAAAGTTCCTCGTCAATGACATTACTGGCTCCATACTTCTGGAATTGCGGAACGAGGACCTCAAAGAGCTAGAGATCCATTCTTTTGGAAAACGTCGAACTTTGATGAACTCCATCCAGAGTCTTCGAAACAGTGTTCGATTAAGCACTGGTAGTTATCGCCCTTCTAGCGCTAGCGCAAGCGGCGAGGAAAGTTGGACAAGTGAAGACGAAAGGACGTCCTCCACTTCACATCAGCTAAGCTCCCGCATCGATGAATCTTGGTCTCACCATGAGAACGACGAGCTCAAGCCTAGCGATTCCGTGTCTATCGTGGCAATTGAGCAGCTTATTCCTAAACAGCACAACTGTTCGAAAGGAGAAAATTGCCGGAAGTGGCAAAGGCAACAACAAATGTTAGCCCGCATTACCAATGACTTGCCCAAAGAGAGTGTCAACAATGGCAATGTAATTCTCGCTGGTGATCCAGGAAACCCTCACACTGCACCCAACCTTATGTCATACCAGAATCCTCCACAGAAACCCTCATTATCTTCCTCCGATGCGTTTTGCCCTCCACGGTCCGCTGGCCTCGGACTGAGTAAGGAAACGCTTAATGTTGTCAGACCTCGTGATACTCAGGAAAGCATTCGCCAGTATCTCGATTTTCAACGCCTGAGTCAGCTAAATCCTGTTGATGACCCAGTTTCCCCTCCCGAGGAGGTTTCTGCCAATTCGTTCAGAGAGAGCCCATCGCTGTCAGACAACTTGCGTACTCTCCCTAAACTGACAATCCCCAATGCTCAGGAACAGCCTTCAAACTTTTCAGGTTTGAAAACAATAACACCATCTGTTCTTCAGAACCGACCGGGTTTCCATCAGCAACAACAGTTTTATCCCTACGACCAGATGACATCACCAGGAAACTTCTACCGAATTTCTGATGATTACCGTGCTGATGATATTTACCGCCAAGGTACCCCATTCTCCGAAATGGATGCTCCAGTAACTGCCATTCCAGCCGGTCCCATTGCACGTGACATGGCTCAATCTGTTCCCCCCGACATGCGCTTTGGTCGTGAAGATATGGTTCCCAATCCCACACTACGGTCTGCGTCAGTGAATGAGATCCGTCAGCGTAAAGCACATCCACAAATCGACACGAAAGGCTTACAGTCCCTAGGCCGTGTTGAGGAAGGTAAAGTTGCTGTAATTGACGGACCAGAAGACCTATATGGTACAGGGCTATTCCCACGAACAGCAAATGATCTCGCACACAGTGGCTGGATGAAAAAACGTAAGACAACTCGCCTGCTTCGCCACGAGTGGGAGGATCATCACTTCACTCTCAAGGGCACACAGCTTTCGATGTTTGAAAACGAGTGGGCATCTCGGAGAGAGTCAAGGGCTCTTGAGTGCATTGATGTGGACGATTACGCTGTTGCCTGTTCATCGCTGGCCTCGAGCTCTAAGTTGAGTGCAGCGTTCAAAAAAAACGTACTGAAACGGAACAACAACGCCACAGATGAATCTGCCTTTGCGTTTTCATTGATACCTTCCAAGGATAAGGACTCTACTGTTGACAAGAAGGCTTTCTTCTTGAACGCTGGCAAATCTCATCACTTTGCTGTCAAGACTAGAGACGAGCGGATTGACTGGATGCGAGAGTTGATGCTTGCCAAAGCATTAAAACGTGGTAGGCAGGGTGGTGAGTTAATGGAGGTAAATGGAAACATGATTTAGTGGAGATGACTCCAACTTCTGATTACTACACTAACATTATATTGTGCGCGCTGTTTCTTGTGGCTTTCTGACATAATAGCAACTAGCGGTCATCTCGTTTTTTCCTTGACATCTCATTTGTTCTCCATTGTTTGGATCTCACGACCGAGTCGAGCACTTTACACTTGATATAATCTCCACCATCTTCGATGATTCATATGTGTTTATTGCTGGTTCATCAGTCCGGTAAAATGTTTTCTGGGTTTCATATCATCTCCTTTCCTTTTGTTTCTCACTTTTTATGTATCAACTATTATATACCCGGCAGTTCTGTTTACTCAGATCTTGTCATTCCTTGTTGCCTGGGTATCTTTTAGTACCAACCTTGGAAGACCCGAGATATCTGGCATATCTCAAAGCGATATGATCTATGGATAGGAAGGACATCCACTTGATGTGAAAGTATGTTTATTGATGTCCATGTAGGTAGATGCTTACTTCGTTCAATGCGAGCCAGAGTAGTGCATGGTTATTACATCATTAATATTTATTGAGATATATTATCTGTTCCAAGTAGTATTCAGATTAGTGCTTCTGTAGCGTACTTAAGACTGCTGAAGTGTACCGAGATACTTAGGCAAGTCTGAAAGCCTTTCAACTACAGAAGGTAGATGTGTTAGGCGTTTATCATTGTTGTCATTGATCAACTAGGGTTGAAGCATGTGATACACTTACAGCAGTGCCCACATCTTCGTCTAATAATTTAAGAGATACATTTCACCCAACCATAGATATTACGATAGCCACCCATCCATCCCCGTACGCAGCGCTCCGCGCCACTTCCTCAAGCGGAGCCGTCATTGGCAGCACCACACCGTGCAACACCGGCTTTGCTAAGACCGGTATTCGCCGGCTCGGGAAAAGATTTGGCAATAATGTATGAAGAGCCGAGCCCACTGTTTGCGGTTGCACACGGGCGCTGGACGGGGCTGTGCTCGTGGATGAAGCTGTCGTTGAAGATTGGGTAATGGGGATTGAAGGTGGGACAGGTGATTGGACTACTTTTAGGGCTGGTTTACCTGAATCTGGCGGTAAGGGGAGGAAGACGCGGATGGGGATTTGGCGGTATGGTTGGGATAAGGGTGGGAGAAGCAGGTTGGTGATCCGGCGGTAGGAGTTGATGTCATCTGTGGAAGGAAATTGAAAGCTGTGCATTAGATAGACCGGACTTTTGAAAAATTGGATGGCATGTTAAAGAGGTGGAGTGATAAACTTACGATTTTGAATGGCCGACCAAAAGCTGGCTGTGTCTTCTTTGGACAGAGTCATTATCCCTTTTGCCTCCCGGACACGGAGTGAATCGGCTTCCTTGACACTGTTAATAAACGCATCGTGTATAACCAGGCCTGCAGCATCAAGTCGCACGAGATCTTCGTCAGGCCAGTTTTCAAAATGCAACATCAGTCGCCAGGGCAAGCGTCCGCCAGACTTGGCAGTGTCGGTTTCATCGTCGTCGTCACCAGGCGGCTGAGCATCTCTACTGGCGCCGGCGAGCAGGACTGATTGACTCATGTCGTGATCATTTGCGGTCGACTGTGAAGCAGGCTCGGCACCTGCATAGAGGTCATACAGTAATCCTAATGGGTAATGCCATTTCAAGGGAACGCCCTCGAAGGAGAACCAGCCACAATGCGGTTCGCATTCCGGGTGAATAAGTGATGGTCGGAAAAAGGCGTGGAGTTTAGGTAGTAAAAATGGTAAATACGAGACTCGGGGGTATAATATCTTCAAACGCATAGTTAGCATGCATCTCGGGGCTTCGATATCCTTCACGGATTTTTTACCAGGTAAGGCTCGGACTTGTCATACGTCCGGCATTCAGACGGATCTAGAATAATCTCTACGGGCAGCCTGCCTTCCCAGACCTTTTCTTGGATCAGGTTGAGTTGAGCCTGGGTGCTTCCGGCCATTGCTCAAAGCTACGGCGGAAGGAGTATGCACAGCCTAGAGTAGTCTGGATTGTCGTTAGTGTCACAGCAGTAATAAAGGACATTGTTATATAGCAATGCTGCGTGTCAGGGCCAGACTTCAGCCACAGACAGATGCAGGAGGTTTCTCGCACTTGCAGTCGATGGTCTCGCCGTGATGTTGGGCGGAAAACTTACAGATTGCGATTCGTACTACAGTAGTGCGTAGGAATTCAAGGGCGTAAGATGCTGTAGGAGAGAAGCGGTGAGAGACTCGAGATAGCGCATTGCGAGGCGTGTTTACTATATCCCAGTGTCCGGGTTTGCACTGAGGCTAAGTAAGTTAGGTGCAGTCGGTGGTGAAGTTGGAATGCCACCAATCGCCATGTGGGGTTGGCAGTGGGGTGGCAGCCTTATCGTCCAGGCCGCCAACGTCTGATCATCCCAAACACAACAATCGTCAATCAGACTGCGCACTCATCCTGGTTAAACCCTTCGCTCTTTGACGCGGTCAACCGGGCCGTAGCGGATGTTGTTACACAAACATCGCTTGAGACAGCTCATTGTTAGTTGCCAGGTACCTACTGAATTTGCCACACTCTGGCCGCAGCATGTCTGATTGACAGCTTGCCCTGATGCTGCATGAACCTCTGCGTGATTCAAAATCGGCCTAGCGCCGTTTTGTTTCGCTCGCTCTGAATGAGGTGACATCCACGTTATACACCGACTCTTTACTACCATTAGTTTACAGCCTCGAAAGTAGAAGTTGGTGCTTTGATTCGACAACTACATGATACCGCTAAGGGATTGCTGCGATAGTGGGACAAGACGATGGTCTGATCACAGGCCTATTCACGGGCTTGCTATCTCCGTCTTGAAGCGCATTCTCCGGCGACTCGGGCTTATCGCGGTCATCCATATCAGGAACCAATTTCTTTTTCACGCTCGCTTCGTGTCTTAGATTGGGAGCGGGGGGACCGTAATTCTTTCTATTGTATTTCATGCCGGACAACGGCTTCTTTCCTTTCAGTTGCAACTGTTCACATGGAAATTATCTCTGTATGCCCCGCGGACCGCGCTACAAGCGGGATGTTGATTCCGCGAGTCGAGACTCGACAGCAATGCCCGAACAGACGAAAGAAGATAAAATGTCCATATGCAGCAGATTAGGCGAGGGCATTACCCAGCTTGGTGATACAATACTTTGTTGCGATATCATGACATGCACCATCCAGCGGAGAACATAGGTGACACAAGCGAAATTAGACATTACGTACCTCATGCCCCGCTGGATTGGCAGAAGATGTGGGCAGCAACAGTCGCAGATGTGCATCGGATGAAACCAACTTGTTGAATCACTGCCCTCAGCTTCTAGTAGAGCAGTCAGCAGACGTGTCAGTTTGATCGCCGCCAAAGCACGCCAAAGTCTCCACGCGGTTTAGAGTCTAGACCCACAGGATGAGGCTGAACAGCATCCATCTTTCCACACTATCTTTCACTGTGCAGCGAAGTTCCCGACTTTGGGTTTCCAGAGTCTAGCCCCCAAGTCGACTGAATACCCAATCCTCATCTCATTATAGGCAGATCGCGGACTGCATTGATAGTAACGCATGCAGCGTCCACGCTAATACCTGGTTGGGAAATATACACATGGCACACGCCTGGCAAGAACATGGACGCAGCCCCACAGTCTAGAACCCCAATCCGTCCGGCATTTGAAATAAACATGTCTTGCGTGTTACAGCAAGTCATCTTTTTTCCCTTTGTCCTGTGGCTGAAGCCAACTGAACTCTTCGGTGCGAAGCACACTCCGTAGTCCGTAGTCCGTAGTCCGTGGATGAATCCAAAACAAGCCTACCCTTGTAAGTGGTGGAGCATCCCTCGTGCCAAACACAAAGTGATCACAGTCTAGAAGGTGCCAGGCGGGCAAAAAGGAAAAGGTTCCTAAAAAACAAAAAAAAAAAAGAAAAGGGGATATATACTAATAGGATTAAACCAATATTAGGATGTTCTGGACCGTGTACCCTCGCGTGGGAAGAGCAAAGGCTGAACGCCTAACAGCCTGGGCCTGGGCACCCAAAGGAGCTTAGGGTAAAGCTAAACCGCAAGTGGCATCTCAAAGAGTAGATCCCTGATTCATGGGGGAGAGGTTGGGCTGTATGAGAGGACAGCGGAGCTGTGTGACTGACCGAGGCTGGCTAGTGGCTAGCCTCTGGAACGCTGCCCGCGTGATATGAGGCAGGAGTACCTGTTATTCTTCTAAGGGTGGGTATAATATTGATGCATTTTAATTACCCGCTGGCCAAGTACTCGGTACTAGGTGCACGCGAGCGTTGCACACAGAGCTGTCATGGAGCAGTGGACAGAAAGAGTGACGATCGGTGGTTGAGGATCGCTGGTTTGTGGCTCGGCCGGGGCGGGCCGAATAATGCGTTACTATGGAGTAAGTCGTGCAGCGTAGGGTGGGGTCTGGCTCTCCAATCGCATCGAGTGCATGCATATGCGTCGCTGACATAAACTAAGCTGAAATGAAAGAAAAAAAAATAAATAATCGCAGAATAGTAAAATAAGTACCGCGTGGAGGGGAAACAAACAAGAAGTAGGTCGTTTCAAATGCAACAAAACAAAGCAGCGCATATCGGCGATCAACCTGCGCAGCTCAGGACGTATCTGCCCTGCGGCACAGTACATTGCTGCCTACGTGCAATTCGGAATGTCCATGAATACGCCTTGCAGTATTTTGTCTGCCCACATGGTAGTGTATTTCCCCCGAGCACACTTTACACCGCCAGAACCTATATCCTACATAGTGACGAGGCAAGACAATGTAATTGTGCCGATTTATTAAGCCATTCATAATTCTACGTTCTTAGCGTCGCATGTCTCCGGCTTATTCAGTGTCGAAGAAATTGAAAGAACTTGGCAATAAAAAAAAAAAGAAAAAGGACCTGTCAAATAAAAGAATTGCGGGCACGGCATCCAAATGTGCCTCGCCAACACGGGGGTCGCGGCGTACCTGACATCATCTTGGCTCCGTAAGGAACAATTCGATGCCTGATAGGAAGGAAGACCTTTGACGCCTCGTGACCGGCAAACGCCACATCATTTCCGTCGATCCAAGCCTAGTGCGTATGTAGTTTTTTTTTCATTACACCGAGGTGTACCTACAGACTGCACGCGTAATGTGTTACCCCTGGAGACCATGGCAACGGCCAAAAGCAGCTCGTGGATCAGCCTTGAATCTCCAGTCCATGGATCATTGATAGGCGCTTAGGGATGTTCTCCAATTAAAACCGCTCTTAACAGAGATCAAGGCGTTCGCAGGCTAAGAACGATCCACATTGGCCATTCCATCGCCGCCTGTGAATTGGAGGCAGTGCGTGCCTGACTTCACGCCAGGGTTCCTCCTCCTCCTTCGAAGATTTACTTGCTGCTGCTCGATTGGCGATTCAGTGACCACGCTGTGGCACCGCCCATCTATAAAAAGGGGGGTTGGTCGCTCGTCTCCTTGGATGTTCATAGTTCCTCATTGTCCATCGTTCCTAGCATTTGCTTCAGAAGATAATTCAACCAGGCCTGCACATCTTCGATTTTCTTCGCAAACTATCAAATCCCACTTGATAAGCAGTCAAGCAATCATGTCGCAGGCTAACAGTCAAGTTAATGGCCATGCAACCCGGTATGTCATCTTGCCATCTTCTCGATTTTACATAGTAAGTGCTGACAATAGGTGGATAGACACGGAGGTCAGCAGCTGAATGCCGCGAACCTCGCTCAGGTGCCTCCAGCAAACCAGAACGAGACCGGCCTGCAGAGATATCGACTGAGCCCTCCCGAATCTGAACCATATTATGTGCGGCCACGAGAAGAAAACCGAGCAGAGCACGCCGCTCGTTTGCGGGAACAGATCGAGAACGTCGAGAGAATGTTGAGGTAGAGAATCCTCTTGGTGGAGAGAGATCAACAAGATTCATATGGAGATGTAGGATTGGATGTTTTTGGCCCGATGAGAAGGAGCTTGATGGAATGGCAAATGCTTAGATCAATTGTATAAATCTATATAGAAATGTATTGAGGAACTTAAGTCGCGAACCGGTAGAAAGTGGTTTATTTCCAAAATTCAATGAGCTGGGTTGCTAGCTCATCGTACTTGACAGAGGGAAACTCATGGCCGATGTTGTAGTAAGAAAATTGCGCATTCCCTTCCAATGCCGCAACAGCATCCTTGACAAAGTCGTCTTTGTGAATGATGTTATCCATGTCTCCCAATACAATCAAGACTTTGTCGTGTGAGAGACCAGAAGCCTGGTTTTCTTCTTTGCGTTGAGAAAGCAGACTGCCTAACCGCTTCCAGGTTCTAAGCTGTGTCTTTTGCGGAATTGGGCCATGCCGGAGACTGGAAATAAAAGCAGGGACGAAACCAGGGTGGTTATCCACCTGCCAGGTGACGCATTCGGGAATTGTCAACGAAGGGTATGTCCTGGAGAGTATCTGTTGCGGAGAAGTAGCAAACTCTTGAGTAAGAGCATCTTCGATGCCGACTGTCTCGGTTTCGGAATTCTTATGCTGTTTCGGTTTCACCAGCGGACCCGCTTTGAGTCGACCTTTAACAAGAATACTGATGATATCTTCGGGAAGCCAGCCTTTGGCGTTCAGTACCTTAGTCTGCCAGCCTATGTGAGACTCCCTGAGCAAGCCAGAAGGGGCCAAGAGAATCAGAGAAGATATTAGATAAGGGAAATATGAAGCAAAAGCGGTGACAATGCCGCCTCCTAATGAGTAGCCAATCAGAGAAAATTGACCGGACGATGCACCCGTCCAAGATAGCGGCGATGAAGCCAAAGCAAGGAATATCTGTGTAGAGAACAGCCGGTCATCCTGAGGAACATCAGATGGATAATCCGAGTATCCTCTTCCGAACCTGTTTTTATGTTAGTCTGAATAGACGCTCCGTCCGAATGAAATGCATACAGATCAAAAAGCATAACCCGACAGCCTCTATCTACCATGGCATGCGCGAGACCTCCTAGCGACAAGCATGGCGTCGAAATGCCATGGACAAGCAGCACCTTCTGTCCGTCCTCTGGACCCCATTCATAGACGCGAATAGACCCGTAAGGCGTTGAAACGTCGCGCGCGCCAGGCAAGATGTCCAGAGGAAAAACAAGCGACTCTGGTGGTTCACTTGTTGCCGAGGACTGTACGGCCCTCAACGGCGATGAAACGATTTTGGATCGATGCGACCTTTCCGATGACCAGACTGCGCCAAGGGCCAGTCCCAGGGCGATTGAGGCCCCTGCCACGGCCAAGAACGGCCGCTGGCTGTGTGGACTGGCCACGGAGTCGGTGATGAAATCGGCCGTATGCCTGAAAAAGGCCAACGCCATTGCTGTCGGCAAGATGAGAATAGGGCGAGCTGGAGAAGAAGAGAGGGGATAAGACAGGCGGAAAGCCAAGGATAAGGCAGAAAGAAGATGGCCGAGGCAGGCGCAGCATGCTTATCGGCCAGCATGCGCGTGCTGTTATCGAAGGCCTCTGATTGGTCATGTGGTCTGCATATGACCCGCTCTGTTCGGGCCTTGCCGGATAAGGTTAACTTCGTACCAAATACAGGGTCTCACCGGCTGAAACAGTGAACGAGAGCGCATTTGCTCGGAATATCTCGTATCAGGGTGTATTGCTCGTACTGTTACAGCTTCTCCGTGCTTACTCCGAATCACACATACTATGTAGAGCTGAGCCTACTCACTATGATGTCCATGTGGAGCATGCTGGGCTGAAGCCCTGTCGTTGCGCTATATGCAGGTCATTGTCATTTAAATAGTCGATCCGACCAATGGACTTGATTACTGATCATCATCCAGCAAATCGTCTCACTCAATCCTGGCAATTCTGCGAAAGCAAACTGCCCCGCCCTTGTCTCTTGTCGTTGAAATGTCCGACTTTCTAAGCGTCCCACTTAGACATGCGACGTTACTTCACTTATATAAGTATGGAACGGCCGCTCCTTTCCCATGGCGGTTTGCTGCTGCTCATGGGAAAGTGGGCAGCATACCTTGAATCTTGCCTGATAATCACGGTTCACCATAATATAAACTCTCCACATACATCTCACTGCTTCACCACAAACCAAGTGAGCCAAGCATGGAACCAAGGGTGTGGCTAATTACGGGCTGCTCGTCCGGATTCGGGTATGTGCTCTGGGTTGTATAAGAAACCGCATCTAACTACAAACAGGGAGCAGTTTGTCCTGCAAAATATCGCCCGTGGAGACAAAGTTATTGCTACTGGCCGTAATGCCTCTACAAAGCTGGCTCATTTGAAAGACACAGGAGCCGCAATTCTCGATCTCGATGTGACATTCCCTGAGGCTGACATCTTCGCCATATTCAAAGAGGCACGCCAAATCTATGGAAGGATTGACATACTTGTCAATAATGCTGGCTATATTGAAAGTAGTGCTGTAGAAGAACTGTCGTACGTATACATCTCTTCCACGCCTATGACCGTTTGAATCATCCGAGTTGATAGTCTATGTAGGATTGAAAGGGTACAGCGATCTCTAGAGACCAACTTCCTCGGCCCATTGAAGGTTACAAAAGCTGTCCTTCCAATCATGCGCGAACAAGGATCCGGTATAGTAGCATTCCTTGGATCGATAGTAAGAAACACGAGACCTTCAAGATTTACTCTTTGCTGACAACTTGCAGGGTGGAATTCAGGGCTATCCGTCGGCAACTGCTTATTCTGTTACCAAGTTTGCCTTGGAAAGTAAGTGATCATACATATCAAGTAATGAAAGCATGTTCTAACCTTCTGCAGGCCTCACAGAATGCTTACAAGGAGAATTCGCCGCACTGTTTAACAATAGCGTGCGATTCATCATCTTCGAGCCAGGCTACTTCCGCACCGAGGTCTTTTCGTCTACAAACATCGTCCATTTGCCCGCCAAATTGCCCGAATATCAGGGCTTTACCGAAATGGCAGGGCAGCGTCAACGCCAAGTATACCACAACGAGAATGGTGATCCAATGAAAGGGGTCGCCCGGATGATCGATGTCCTTACCAGCACTGGCATGGCGGCGGGTAAAGAGTTGCCACTTCGTATGCCTTTGGGTACTGATGCTCTAGAATGTGTGCGGAACAAATGCCGAGCCACGCTGCAACTTTGTGATGAATGGGAAGATTTCATTGTTAGCACCGATGCGAGCGAACCATGAAAAGAGATATACTTTAAGAAGTTTTCCAGAGCCCAGTACTGATTCCTGTTTCATAGGTTGACCTCAAGCTCTTGGTACATTATATATATACTTATCCATCAATCATATTCTGAACAATAGACTATTCTTAGTACGCGAAGTTCGCCAAATGCGCTGTGACAACCTTTGAAATATCGTTTTTCAATGCAACTTCACTTCGAAGTTCTCAAATATCATTATCTGTAGTGTCGCGGTATATACTAAGAAGACCTAAGTCGCAGGAGAATGCAAGAATTTGTATACAATCCATTCTTTGAACAATGGGTCTCAGACGTTTGCGGGGAGCGCAGCATGCAGAAGTTAGCGGCGGTTGCCCTGGCTGACGGCAGGCTCCACACGGGCCCCAAAAAAAAAGAAATTCCCCCGTAGCGTATCGTGACATCTCACCTGAACTTCCCCTGTATCTTAAAGGATCTGCACTGGAAGCTGCACATATACATAAAATGTACGAATCCGTGTGCTCATTTCCGCTCAAGGCAGATTTATTTGCCCAGGCGATTCACCCGCAAGAGCCAATTGTCTCGGTAGGCCTGAGTTCAGGCCATGTCGAGACATTCCGGCTGCCGTCGACGAGCAGCAGCGACGACGACGAAGAAGAAGATGCAAATGAAGAGGGATCCTCACGCCTGTCATCATCAGCCAACGGAACGGGTCATATAGATACTATGTGGTCAACGCGTCGACACAAGGGGAGCTGCCGTTGCTTGGGCTTCGGGATTGGAGGCGACACGCTCTATTCTGCTGGGACGGACGGCATTGTGAAAGCTGCAAAGGTTGAGAGTGGCGTGGTCGAAAACAAGATTGCGATTCCATTTGCGAAATCAAAGTGAGCACAAAAAAAAAATACATGCAGTGTGCAACGAGTCTGACAATTAAAAAGGAAATCCGTCAGTAATGAAGTCGACTCTCCGTCTACGATTCACGCTCTCTCTCCTCAGACCCTGCTACTGGCCACCGACTCGGGTGCCCTCCACGTTTACGACTTGCGCATCCCGTACTCTTCTAAATCCGCGCGCCCCGAGCAGACATGGAAACCCCACGACGACTACATTTCGTCGCTCACACCGCTGCCGCCTTCAGACACAAGCACGTCAGGGTACAGTAAACAATGGGTCACCACAGGAGGCACGACATTAGCCGCTACAGACCTTCGAAAGGGCATACTGCGCCGCAGCGAGGACCAGGAGGAAGAATTAATTTCATCTGCCTACATCGGCGGGTTGCCGTCAAGTGGGAGCAGCGTCGGGGAAAAAGTCCTCGTTGGAGGCGCCACAGGTGTCTTGACGCTATGGGAAAAGGGTGTCTGGGACGATCAGGACGAGAGAATCTACGTTGCTCGCGAGAGTGGGGAGCACGAGGCTTTGGAGTCGCTGGCTGTCGTCCCCGATGACGCCGGATATGGGAAAATGGTTGCCGTTGGGCAGTCCGATGGACGGATTTCTCTGGTAGCGATTGGGCGCAACAAACTGGTATTGCGAATGCGACATGACGAGCTTGAAGGCGTGGCTGCTCTAGGTTTCGATGTCGAGGGACGCATGGTCAGCGGCGGCGGCCAAATAGTCAAGGTTTGGGGCCAGTCTCTAGGATCTAGTCTCGCTGGATCTGTGAGATATCACGATGATTCAAGCGACGATTCTGACAGTGCAGATAATTCCGGCAGCGAACAAGGTGACAGGAAACAAGACAACAAAGCGCGCAAGAAGCGAAAGCGTGACAAGGGGAAGAACCGCGATAGCGGACGGGAGGTTATGGCTTTTGCAGATCTCGATTGATTGTCTATCTGTTTTCCTTTTCCAAAGATATGAAAGCAAATTAGCATAGCATTTGCGGGGTGTTAAAAGGAGTCTTCTATCGTGACTCATGCATTGCATTGTATTGTATGCTGTCCGCCACTGAAAGGATCACGCTGTACTGTTACATACCATCAGATACTATCATATGCCTTTGTACAATATGTTTATGAGAGGCTCGCAATGAACATGTCAAAATCCATCTTCCATGTAGTATGACCATCCACTTCGGCTGTGGGCCATCGGAAAGCGAACCGGTTCACCACCCGCAAACCCCACCGCATACACTCTGGATGAAGCACTCACGGCATCCCGCCACATCAATACTGGGGTGGATGTGGAGAATCGCTAGCGGAGATGAGGAATAAATGTTTCGACTAGCTAGATGATGTTATTTCCTTTCCTTCAACTACCTTGCTTTGTCAGTAACCATCCACCCGACCCAACAGCATGGAGTCATTCGTATACAGCGCAAACCCCGGACGGGTCGTATTCGGCTCTGGAACACTCCAAAAACTGCCTGAAGAGATAGCACGACTTAATCTCTCTGCGCCCCTCCTCCTATCAACGCCACACCAGGCACAAGAGGCCGAGCGTTTAAAGGAAATCCTCAATGGCAAGATCGCCGGCATCTTCACCGAAGCCACCATGCATACGCCCACCGAGGTGACTGAGAGGGCGTTACAATATGCTTCAGCCACAAACGCAGATGCCGTCGTCTCTATCGGCGGAGGCAGCACCATCGGCTTAGGCAAGGCCATCAGCATCCGAACTGGGCTGCCGCATATCTGCATTCCGACCACCTACGCCGGCAGCGAAATGACGCCAATCCTGGGCGAGACGGCAGATGGTGTGAAGAAGACAAGGAGCGATCCCAAGATCCTTCCGGGCACCGTCATATACGACGTCGATCTGACCATGACACTGCCCGCGGCGATGAGCGCAACTAGTGGAGTGAATGCTATTGCCCATGCCGGTGAGTGTCGATCATATCCGCTACCTTTCTTCTTGATACTGACGACGAGCAAACCAGTCGAGGCACTATATGCACGCAACACAAACCCTATAATAAATCTCCTCGCTATCGAAGGCACAAAGGCCCTCGCAAGCTCTCTGCCGGAGATAGTAGAGAACCCAGCCTCGCCGTCTGCACGCTCCCGCGCTCTTTACGGAGCCTGGTTGTGCGGTACATGTCTCGGAAGCGTGGGCATGTCCATTCACCATAAACTCTGCCACACACTTGGGGGCAGTTTCAATCTCCCCCACGCAGAAACACATACTGCAGTCCTGCCGCACGCCATCTCGTACAACGCTCCTCGCATCCCGAAGGCAATGGACAAGCTAGCCGAGGCCCTGCCAGAGAGTAATGGTGATGCTATTCACGGCTTGAACGTGCTTTTATCTAAGCTCAAGGTCAAGAGAGGCCTGAAGGACTTTGGAATGAAAGAAGAAGACATTGATAAAGCAGCTGATATCGCAGTTAGCAACCCTTACTGGAACCCGCGGGAGATCGAGAGAGCGCCGATTCGCGAGCTGATACGCAGAGTGTGGGCTGGAGAGGAGGCGAGGGCCGATCTGTAGATGATATGTCTGTGTCTAGGAATTGGCATATACACAAGAGTCTCACCGGACATATTAAATCATTAGTCTACGCATAGGAGCACCGAGTAAAAAGTTATTAGTTAATGAAATTATTCCACAACGTCAATTACATCCCACCCATTCTGGATCCTAAAATCAATCTCAGCACTTTTGCACATCTCCTCCAACCAACCGAGCGTCAAGCATACATCGTCATACGGCTCTGGCAACGGGCAAAGCGGCAAGTCCAAAGAAGTGAACAAATCATCCCAATGAACAGGGATAATTCTCTTCGGCTTCAACGACTGCACGACTTCCTGCCAATACGCTTCCCTGAACCCAGCATCCAATTTACCCAATGTACCCACGCCCAGGAAAAGGGTTGAAGCCCGCAAGCCGTCCAGTTTACCGGGCACATAGTTGGCGCTCGGATGGACAAAGATAATCTTATCGCCATGCTCAATCAAGAACGAATAGCAATCCCCAGAACGAAGCTCGCGCCAATCGCACGGCATTCTGAGAGGCGCCGTGATGTCTCCCGGCGCGACGTCTCCGCGGGAATGAATCCCTTCTACAAATGTCACTCGAAAGGCACCGAAACTTAACTTCTGCATGTCGCTGACAACTATCATCTGCTCTCCTGGTAATCCATACCCCTCGCCAACCATTTTCGTAGACCTTGACCCGACCAGTCTTGCGCCTGTCTGCTTGCACACGGTTGGTGCATCCATGACATGGTCGAAATGAGAGTGCGTGACCAAGACGGCATGGAGGTGTCCTTTTACACCAGCCTTTGTGAGATTGTGTGCAACGACTCGGTCATCCGAAGAGATCGGTTGCAGGGAATGGTCAGCAGGGTTAATCGTCGGACGCGTGAAATAGCCGTCCAGGAGGATGGCATCCTTCCCGTCGTCGAAGAGGATCGTTGTAGTCCCCATGAAGGTCGCTTTGAGGGGATAGGGTGGTGGCATGATGGGTCGATTTTTTTCTTATATGAAATTGATCAAAGTGAGGCACAATGAACTCTTACATAACCGGATCTATTTTGACGTGTTGTTTTAATACTCACCCCTCGCCGTTTGTCCTCAACACAACTTCTACCTCCGCTATTACAGGTTAGTGAGTGAGGCTTGTATAAACCTGTGAACAAGCCCAGTAAGCCAAGACTAAACGGTCAATCCGATTACTAAAGTATAGTCTTGCTACTCCGAATCAAGGGTAAGGATTTTCTCTTTTGGGAAGCATATTAATCTTAACACTAAACCCTATCCCCCCTAAAATTTTACGTATAATAGAACGACCGAACCCACCCGGCTCATTGTAGGTAAAGGAAATATGAGAGGTAGCCCATGTGCACATGAGACTTATCTATGCGATATAGTAAGTTGAGTTATAGGATACCTGCAGCTATGCTTCACTCATGTACAAGAAAAACCTTTAAGGAATGCCTTGAGGCTATTAGTAGGATTGAAATTCATTGACAGGCTACCAAAATCAAGCCGCTAGTAATGCGATTAATTGGGTATCAGATGGGCATAAAAAGAAAACAAACTGCAGCACTATTCACTGGAACGTGAATTCACAAAGAAACACGCTAATTTACAAGCAAATAAAAAAAAAAATAATTCACCGAAATACCGAGCCACTAGTCAAGCTCTATGATTTCAGGAGCCGGCGGAATGCGAGAAGGGGTGGTTTCAGGACTCTCCCTCTTGATAAAATCAGCTTCGAATGAGGTTCGATCTCGTTTGCGGCTTGACGTCTTGACGTCAGAGTCCAACTCCACAACTGCCTCCCAAGTGCCGTCACTCTTGACGCGGAGAGCCTTCGCGGTCGTCAGGCTCTGCTGCTCAGACAAAGCTGCTCTCACTTCGACAAGGAACTCGTCGACCACGAGAAGGTTGGGCCGAGCATCTTTTCTGCAGATGGGACATCGGAGGTATATTGCGCGTTTTCCTGCCAAGGGCTTTGCTGCGAGCGTTTGCATAAAGGTGGATAGGTCGAAGCACTCTCGGTGCGTGCATACCAAGCTGCGAACAGGGATATCGAAGATTTGTGTGGTGAAAGGATCACGCAGGTCAATAGAGATGAAATCGTCCATTATCATCAAATCGTCATCATCATTGCTACTTAGAGAAAGCCGATCTTGGATTTGTCGACGTGATTCCTGCGCTGACAATCTCCTGACCTGGGACTTGAAATGTCCGGGACTCCTCACCTGTAGAATCTCAACTGCAATAGCATAAGTGACTTTACTTGCCCGTTGTTGTGACGTGTGCAAAACATTCAGCCTAATTTGATTCATTCCCTCCTTGAGATGGCTGTTGATAGGCAGTGGCAAGTTTTTGGAGTTCTGTGCACGATAAATCTCAGTTTCGTTGACATGTATATATACAACTTCGGGCCAGCAGCTTGGAGCCTGTGACCAGGAAGTCATCGAACCAAGCTCAAACTGCCCTTCACATTTGATGCACCGGAGTCGATAGGATACATCGCCATCTGCTAAGACTGGCATTTGCCCGCGACCATTGCTTTGAGGGACAAGGCGGGACCTTCTTCGCAGCATTTCAGGCGATACAGGAAACTTCCAGGAGAAAGCAGATTTGTTGGGTGGCAGCTTCTGAACTGGTATCGCGAAGTCGGAAAAATACTGAATAACGTCTGCTGATTGTTCTGGATTCAAGATAGGGTTGGCTGCTCGTGTTGGCACTGGATGAGGCGCAGATTGATATGCAGTGGGAATCGGAGCGTGAAGACCCATCGTTGGGCTACCACTTGTCCGGATAGACGCATTTGGAGAAACAGAGACAGGAGACTGCTGCTGAGGATGAGGCTGATGCCTGTGATTTGGTCTCATCTGTCCCTGCGTTCCAGCCTGAGACAGAGGTTGTGCCGTTGGAAAAGGATAAGGTAAGTATTGTACAGTATGGAGAGATCGTATGCTGAGATCGCTGCCAGAAGCAGGCGGACCCGCCGATACAGGCGTGCTATTGGAACCATTTTTCGAATGTGGAGAAATATATTTGACAGGAGAGAAGCTTGGAGGTGGCACATTGCCACGTGAAGAATTTGTGAGAAAATTGTGAGGAGGAGGAAAAGACTGAGGGTGGCTTTGATGATGTTGCGGTTGCGGTTGACTGTTTTCTGCTATGCCTGGCCCGTGATGTTTTGGCGGCATGGAGTAGGTATTGGGAGGATGAATGTTGTGATTCGCAACCGGTCTCATATGTCCTTGCGGTGGCCTTGGTGTATTTGAGCCTGTCGCCACAGAAGCAGCTACCCCAGGTGACGGCTGCGGAACACCATGAGAAGCACATATCTGTCTGTACCTCTCAAAATAAGCATACGTAGCATCACGTCTTTCCTTGTCGCTGGAGGAACTGCGCTGCTTGTAAGTTCTTTGATCGTCTTCAAACAGCGACATGCAAGCTTTGAACAGTTCTTCTCGTGGCCCAAATAAACGTCGAGTGACAGCTGTGAAAGTGATTGTCTGAAAAACAGGAGACAGTATACCCAGTCTCATGACCAACTCATCTACCTGGGGAGGATGGCAGCGAGTCCGCAATTCCCTTTCGAAGACAGACCAGTTTTTTGCAAGCATGTCTAAACATTTTGACACTTGCGTGAGAACCGAAACATAACCCTCATTTTTTAACATGGATTCAAAAGGCAGAGGATACGCGATAGCCCAGTTCACAAAGTCAGAAGATAATCTCTTGTTGTCGACTAGCAACTGAGCGATAACATCAAAGCCCAGGCCGGGCCTGATACCATATTTCTGAAGCTGGTGTAGGCTAGATGGAGAAGTGGAATTAAGACAGAAAATTTGATGAAGAGCTAGATAGAACATATCTTCCGCTATACAAACATCTTGCATTATGCGTACTCTGGAGGCCTCCACGGTGTCAGAAGCTGTACGATTTTTAGCCGACATCGTGAGGAACAATCTGAGCCTTTCCCGCGCAATATTCCAAAGATATTGGCCACCGGAGGGAGAAGACGCGGTCCCAGATGGAGGCAGCGCCGGCTGGGAGATTTTCGGAGGTGAAAAAGTGGCGATCGAGCCCGTGGGAGGCAGAGGCGGCTGGGAGATTGACTGAACCTGGTTATTCGCTGATTTGTTGGACGAGCCCACTGCAGGAGCTTGTGCCGTCGCACGTTCACCATTCAAACCCCCCGACGCTCTCTCATAACGCGATGCAGGATGCGGATGGCACCACTCTTTTCCTAGAAGGCCCTTTGCCGTGACAACGGGGCTGGTGCTACTAGGCTCCGGAGATAGAAAAGCGGCTATCGAGCTAGTAGTACCAAGCACTTCCTTCTGAGACGTCACCGCGTGTGCGCGTTTTGCGTCCGCATTATAAATAGGGCCGAGTCTGCTAGCTGGTTGTATTGCACCAGGCGTTAAGGGCGATACTGGGGTGAACTGCGCCGGTCGAGCAATTGCCTCTTCCGATGCGCGTACTGAATGTGGCAAAGAGTCGTTACTCTGAACAGGTCCCTGTCCTAGTACTGGTGAATTTTGAATAACGAGTGGATCGAGTCTTTCTCGCCGTAAAGAGGCATCGGGAGGCCTTGTCTGTGTGTTTACGACGACAATGCCGGTTTTCGCGTGGGGGGTTGGATACGTTCTCGGGTCATGGCCTGGATTGACGACATATGAGGGCGTGCTTGTCATCCATGGTTTTCGCGACGCACCAAGGAAGCGATTAGCAGTAGAATTGGATGACGCGAATTGGGTGTTGGATGTCGTAGATAGGTGTGGTGGTCGCTTGGGAGAGTGTTGCGCCGGGCTCATGATGTCGTTGTAGGGACATGGTAGACAGGAACCGGCGGGTGATCAATTGCTTGCTGAATGCTGGCGAGCTATGGCGAAGATCCCATTCAATCGGCGTGCCTGCGTCACGAGTTAGCCACGCTTTTCCAGATATGAAATTGGGAAAATATAATTCACGAGGCAATATCAGGAGGCGGGCAGCCTATGGGAGATGTGGCCGAAGTTAATTTTCCGCAGCAATGCCGGGTCAAAGTGCGAGGCAAGCGATAATATGATGGCGAGAAAGCGATCAACGTGCAGGCATGGAGAGAGTACGTACGTAGTGGTATCATCAGATGGAACCGGCGAAGAAGAAAGGAAGAACAGACGGGAAAGCGGGCGGGTGGTCCGAGCGGGCCCTCAAAGGGAAGGAACGAACAGCAAGGGCAACTGCCACTACTCGCCTTGTCGCTCAACGCGCAACTGCCTTCAGCATCAACGCTCATGCTCCTTCCGTTGAAGCAGCAGCACGAGGACCGAGCCAGAATCTCTGTGCAGGATAAGTGCACTTTATGACCTGCCTCACTAACAAACATGCCATACGCAGTCGCCCAACCTATCACGACGAGCCTGACTGCTGGGGAAGCGCTTGCAAAATCGACCGATCATCTGATGTATCAACTCCGATCGTTCTGTCAATGAACGATAATGACAACAGCATGCAGGAGACAGGTCTCGGCTTATTGGAGCTGCTGCTGGTCGGAATTAGAATCTAAAGAAAGAGCAAAGAAGCAGAAACGAGCCGGGCGGGGATAGCATCGCATGCGAAAATGTCCGGGGATGAATTGACGAGGATGGTCATCGTCGTCCATCAACTCATCTGCGGAGTACGGACTATTGGTTGAGTAACGCTTGTGTCCAATTATCATTTCTTGCACTCTGTGCACTACGCTTTCGCTTACTCAAATTCCTGAGAGCCGCACCGTACCGCTGTTACAGCTTCTCATGCTTCATTCTTGAGGCCGATAAGGTTGCCAGCTGCTGCCTTCGTGACTACGCACCAACATCCAATATCGTGATATATTCTGTTGTCATCCACATTGAACACACCATGGGCTAGCTGGCAGGGGCTAATTCGCTGCAGTCCGCGTCACCCTGGCCTTGCATTAAAGATTACGCCGGATTTGCTTGACAACTGGTCGCATCGTATTCGTAGTTGCCAGCTCGCTGCCACTGCCTAATAGCCTAGACCAGAAAGCACCCGTGATTGGAACGACGACTGCATGAACAATGAGTACGTAGCCTGTGGTACCCTGCAAATGCAGGCATCGTTGAGGCTTCACATGATTGGCCCGATGGGACCTGCTAGCAAGGCAGGCCTCGTTACTAGTGTTTTTTTAGCAGTACCACTCCGCGCATAGTAGTCAACGGCGCTGGCTTAATACCCAATGCTAATGCTATATCAATATATGCGACTATTATATTATAGACGATTTCCATGGTCCATTGATACTGCTTATACTCTACATACACTCGGCACACTCCGCATTGATAAGTGCGTTCCGTCCACAACAAGGAATAATTCAATAGTGCGTTCAGCCTCTCCGCGCCGGCGTGCACGTCGTCGTCCCTAGTCCCGGGGGGTGTCTAAGTAGGGTGGCCAGTGATTGGACGGCATCGATCGGCTGCGGACTAGATGTCTCCCTAACGTGGGATTAGCATAAGATTTAAGATTGTGTATAGCCGCCAAAACAAGTGGATGAATCATGAACCCAATGGGATGATGGTGGCTAAGTGAACAGGTCAGGCATGAAACTATGCTACCACACAACGATCGCTGGCATTGCCCTCGTCTACGGAGTAAATAGTATATATAGCCAATACTAGGATATCCCTACTGATAGTACATAGTAAGTAGTCCGGTGCAAGAAACAGCAGGGCAGAATGGCCCGTTTCGGACAGCAAGCCTGACTTTGCAGGCCGCGAGCTCCCGATCAAGACTAGCGCCTCAGTGAAATCATCGCCTCAGGCGCTCTCTCGCCTCTCTCTTCTCTCTCCGTCGTCTCTTCTACGCCTGCTCGCTGCATTCCTCCGTGTGCTCCATTGTTGTGCCCGTGCTTTGTTGCTGTTTCTGCTATTCAATCGACCAGACGGCGTTTGCAACGGCGACACAGCTCCGCGTGGTCTCTGCTATCTTCAGATCCACATCTTTCTCAGAAGCTGGGTGCGGTCGGCAGCCCCGCGATCGTTGCTGTCTGTTCGTGCTGTTTTCTGTCTAGACCAGCGGCCACCGCCACCCACCGTCTTCGGCTCCGCTCTGTTTCTTTTCATTTTACCGCGTGAACGCCTAATTCACCTCAACCACAATCCCTTCCCTACTTTCTCTTTCTCTTTTGTCCGAACCCGGCTGCTGCGTCCTCCTTTCGGAAAAGAAGACAAGAGTCCACGCGCATTTACTCCATGTTGCTCTTCATTCCTTCGACCCGACTTCTGGCTGCTGTCATCCATTGATCACTTCGACATTGGCAGACAGTCCCGTGGGACAAGCTTCCGCCATGGCCCAGACACCTCTGTCCCGCCAGGCCCGGCCAGGCGACTTTCTTCTGGTGATCCGTACGTACATTTGAATGTCTTACTGATTAGATCTGGTTCTCTAACGTGCTGCTTCTCGTGTTTAGATAATTTTGATGCTCGCGGCGAGGACGAGCTGACTTTGCGACGTGGTGAGAAAGTCGAATTAGTGGAGCTGGACGAGGGCTTCGGTGATGGCTGGTATTTGGGAAAACATACAGCGACCGGCAAGACAGGTCTTTTCCCAGGAGGTATGCACCAACCTAATGCAATCGTTCGCGACAACTGCAGCTGACTTCTCCCACCAGTTTACACAACCCTACCTCCTAGATTGAACGTGCGACGGCCGGCAACCGCGTCGTCAACCACCTCGTCCGAGGCAACAAGTGCTCCTAGCAGCGCAGGTATTAGCACCGAGGAGATTACCGATTCGCCTGTTGAGATCGAAGGGAAAGGCGAAATAACCCCACAAGCTTCGAGACGAGTCAGCGCTGCCGACATGTCTGATCCGAATCTGGCCAACATGGAGGAAGGCGCTTCTCCCGTGTCTCCCGTGCTCACCCAACCCCAACGTTCCACCTCAAATCCGTTGCCTGCATCGCCTTCACTTGCGACCTCTATTCAGCGCACAATCACTCAGACGTTTGGCAATCACTTGAAGGGTGGGGACTCTCCGGTGATGAATGAGACCTTGAGTGTCATTGACGAGCACATCACCGATCTCAATACCCCTCGTCACAGCGTTACACAGGAATCCAAAGCTGTCACTGATTCTGGAAGTGAATACAGCAGCCATATTGGCCGCCGACTGTCTTACATCAATGGCCACGAGACGGATGAAGAGGAAGGGGGCCAACTAGCAGAATCAGACGTGCGCAAGTGGGACCACATCGAGACAGCCCGTTATTTACGAGGCTTAGGTGTGGATAGCCGCCACTGTGATATTTTCCAGGAGCAAGAAATTACCGGCGATGTGTTACTGGAGATGGGCCAAGAATTTCTACTTATGAAAGAGTTTGATTTTGGCGTCATGGGAAGGAGATTGAAGACTTGGCACAAGATCAAAGCGTTCCAGGAGCAAGTCAAGGGCATCAAACTGCAACAAGGCTCCATATCGAGTAGCTTCTTTTCTGCCGACGAACCTGAGCGATCAGCCAGTCGTGCCGGACAAAATGCGTCTTTTCTACCACGCATCCCAAGCTTCTCTGGTGAGAACAAACGACCGAATACGATGGTACCGCGGCGCATGTCGTCATTGGTTCAAGGGAGCCCCAGCTCACCTCCAACGGGAAATGCCTTTGCGCGTGAGCCTATAGCTCGCCCTTCAGCAGCTTCCATCCGAGAATTTAACCATACCCGGCGTCACTCGTCAATAGATTCTCCAGGCCTATCCCCCAACCTTAACCAGTCCGGTACCGGTCATCACAAGAACGGCTCTTTTGACCGGGGCTGGACTATGACCACAAACCCCCAGCCGTTCTCCAGCCGACCTGGCACAGCCGCCGAAGCAACGGACGAGGATATCATTCTCCAGCAAAACTTCCTGGAGAAAGCTGATATGCCGGGACTGTCTCCTGCCATTGGCGTTAACCCCGATTTTGACCGCGGTTACTTTTCTGGCGGCGAAGTAGAGACCCGTCGCACCCGAAAGTTGTTGCGAAAGCGTGATTCGGCCGTTGGAAGTGCCAGCCATTCAAGGCAATCGAGTTTCGTAGACGAAAATGCTGCCCATCGCAGATATTCCCGACTTGGAAGCAATGATTCTATTCAGGATTCCTTGAGCCGTGTGCCAGCTACTTCTAAATTGTATCACAACGGTACCGTGAAGAATCGAGTTCGAAGCGCAGGTCAAGCGACGGATCCCACTTCAGGAATGGCAGGTCTTGATGGAAAACTCAGTGGCAACCCTCCTTCGTTTTCTCCGTTTGCCGGAAGAAATGATATGGAAACCACTGGCCGGTCTTCGCCCATGCCCTTCTCAAGTATCCGCAACGTTGCTCCTAAGTTCCGTCGTGCCGTGGGACTTCGCACAACGTCAGAAGGCACGAACGGAGTCTCGAATCAGGAACCACCACCAATGTCGCCAATCAGAGATTTCACTCCTTTTGGACTTGGTCGAACTGGCTCCACAACACCATCGGCGACTTCCAAGAGCTCGGAACGCCATAGTACCGATGGATCAGGCAAGGCTGATGGCATATTACCCTTGTCCAGGCCTCGAGTTCCATCTAAAACTAGCAGCAAGACCAAGAAGCATACTAGTGCCTATATGCGTGGGTTGGAGAAGAAGAGTCCACAAGAACAAATGGCGGGGTGCGATTACAGTGGTTGGATGAAAAAGCGCTCTGCCAACTTGATGACGACTTGGAAGCCACGGTTATTCGTCCTCCGGGGCCGGCGCTTGTCATATTACTACTCGGAAAACGACACGGAAGAGCGAGGACTTATCGATATAACTGCGCACCGCGTGTTACGAGCCGACAATGACCCGTTGACCACACTTCACGCGACAATCACAGGCGCCAAGGCCTCTCCGACATCCCCTGAAGGATCCATGAAACTTACGATAGAGAATGCTCTCGATGCTTCTGGCGCTAAAAAGGCGTCAGAAAGTCCTTTTATTTTCAAGCTGGTGCCTCCAAAGACGTCTCGCACTGTGCAATTCACCAAGCCCACAATTCACTACTTCCAGGTGGACAGCATTAAGGAAGGACGTCTTTGGATGGCAGCCTTAATGAAGGCTACTATCGACCGAGACTTGACCATGCCTGTCGAGACGACCAACAAGCAGAAGACAATCAGTTTGAAACAAGCGCGGCTGATGAACCAACGGCCTCCCGCTCTTATGGAACCAGAAGTACCAATCATTCCCCAGCCTGAAGAAACAGAACCAGAAGAGGAGAAGAAAGAGGATGTTGACGAGAGTGGCTTGAATATCCAAGGACTGAGCTTGGACAAGCCAGCTGCTAGTCTTGAGGCGCCCCAAGATGATGGCCTGGCAAAGGAGGTGGGCAACGTCGAATCTCAGCCAGCGGCCGACTCGCCAGCGCCTGCGGAGTCTTGATGCATCTTTGAGTGGCATTTATGAGTCTTCTATTTATATTTCTTATTTCATAACCTCCCCTTTCACATTTCGAACTTTTCTTATATGATCCATCTTTTTTCTCAACTGTCACGCCAGCATACGACCGAGACACGGCAATAAAGAAACAAAGGCGTGGCAATTTCTCTGTCAGCGTACTTCCTTTACTTTTTGTACCTTTTAGATATACCCCCTCTTTCGTTTCTAATACTGCGATTTTATTCAAGTCTTTTTCTATCCCTTTTTTTAACCATTTATTCATCGTGCACGAACATATGAGGAAATATGAGGAATCCGATCAATGCTTCTGAATGTTCATTTGTTGAGATTAAGACAGATAATATTAGTATTAGTTGACATGACTGTGGTTGACTTTTGTGAACGGGGTGTATTAGCTTCAAACCGTCCAACTCATAAAAAAGTCTATGATTTCGCTGTAGAATTGACTTTTTGCTGGACGATTTCTCATGGGGTTTGTCTGATGCGGCAGCCGGAAATAAGCCTCCGGCCCGTCTTCAAACTATTTTGACCACCTCCGTATTTTTATAGATACAAAGACACATCCCGAAACAACAAGGCTCGCTGCCTTCTCAGCTACCTATTTTCTCCTTTTCTTTCAATATATGTACATATGAACCACTTCTCAAAGAATTCATGACGCCCCCCGAACGACCGTCGCGTGTAGATCGTCCTCGCCGTCCCTCTGATTGAACTCAATGTTCCGCCTCCGCATCATCCTCCAGAGGATTTTGCTCTCCATCCTGCTCCCATTATCCCTCGCCTCGGCGCTCAGTCTATACCTCTATCCGGTCCTGCAGGGATGCGCATTTGCTATTCCGCGCAGTAGCGGAGAAACTGGCCTGCGCGAAGAATCGTCGTGGCGAAGCAATCCCGTCGTAAACACGGTATTCCAGCATGCGGCCGATTGGGGCTTCACATCATCATCGTCTTCATTGACAAATGAACCTGCAATTTTCCGTCTTCTTGTCCTTGCCGATCCGCAGATTGAGGGCGACAGTGCTCTCCCATCGCCAGATGACGAGTTTGTGCCGCGATTACGCCGGCATTGGGCCACGCTACGGTCTGGGTTTGCGGTAGCCCGGGAAAACAATGGTTCAGACGGGGATGGCGGCGAGACTCAGTCATCGACGACGACGGTGTTGAAAGATGTCGTTCAGACTATCCTTCTTGAGGACGTTCCCTCTGCTTTTAAGGCGGCTCGCAAACGGTTGGATCTCCTCGGCAATGATTACTACTTGGCGCATATTTATAGGACGTTATCGTGGTGGAGTCGCCCGACACATGTTACTGTCCTGGGCGACCTGATTGGGAGTCAATGGGTGACTGATGAGGAGTTTGAGAATCGCGGATGGAGATACTGGTATCGCGTATTCCGGGGTGGAGAGAGGGTCAGCGACGATATAACTATGACAGGGAGAAGGCCGGGTGAGAAGGAGGAAGAGGAGGGGGCAAGGAAAGACGCAGAATTGGAAATATTACAGCGATACAATTCTTCCTGGGCTAACCGAATCATCAATGTTGCTGGGAACCACGACATTGGATACGCAGGCGACGTATCCAGACGACGGTTGGAGCGTTTCGAGCGGGCGTTTGGCCGTGCCGATTGGGATATCAGATTTGCGCATCCTCCTCTTGTCATAGACGATGAAGTCGCGAATATACGGCCTACTCTACATATAATAAACCTGAACGACTTGACCCTCGACGGCCCTGCGTTCGACCAAACAATCCAATCTGATAGCTACGCATATATTAATGATATTCTCACTCACCGCTCGTTCCCAGTGGAGGACCACACCTCATTCACTCTCCTTCTTACACACGTCCCGCTGCACAAGCGCGAAGGCGTGTGCGTCGATGGCCCATATTTTACATATTTCGAGGACAACGATGTTGAAAACGCAGAAGACACAGCACCACGATTTCGGAGAGACGGTCTTCGCGAACAGAACCATCTAAGCGAACATGTCAGCACCAACGGCATCCTCGAGGGCATTTTTGGTATGAGTGGCAATGCGCTGGCACCTGCTAATGGCAGAGGTCGACGCGGCCTGATTTTAACGGGCCACGACCATGAGGGTTGCGATGTTGTCCATTTCGTTAACAGGACTGTTTCAGAAGATGGCAGCAACGACAGTTCGGGGTCATGGCGCTGGGATGCTACGCGCTACCACCTTTCGTCACCGTCACCATCACCATCACCATCGCCATCCTTCGACAGCACGGACAACGCCCCTTTCATCCGTGAAGTCACCTTGCGCTCAATGATGGGCGAATACGGCGGAAACGCAGCGCTATTGTCGTTGTGGTTTGATGCTGACCCGGCAGTGAACGAATGGCGGTATGAAATACAGATGTGCCCTGCCGGCGTGCAACATATCTGGTGGGCTGTTCATGGGTTAGCAATTGCGTGTGTCCTCGGGATGGGCTTTGTTGTGTTTCTATGGGTGCTGGAATTTCCCATGAAACAGTCTCGTCATGAAAATAATCGCACTGCACAGAGTGGCTTTGGGAAGAAGGCCAGAAACGCTAAATAATCCGACTGGTTGTTGGAGTGAGTGTGAAATATGTACAATTGCAGCGGCTTGAGAAGCCAATTTTCTGTATAAATGCTTGTGTATATATTTACAGCCTATACGCCTCGTTAAATAGATTGTCATCCTCCACATTCAGCTCAGCCCAGCACGCTCACTGTTTTTAGCAAGAAAAGCCCATAAACTCACACTAGTAGCTTAAAGCATTCAAGAGACAATTAGCTTCAATGACTCAAGTGGGACCCATAAGGCTGTACGCAAAAGTGTGTGCCTCTTTTCTTTCCATCAGTCGTGCAATCATCCCAAGGCTGTCATGACCCAGGGCTTCGAAGTTCTTGTTAAATATTAGTGTGTAGATACTAACTTTTACTTTCGATGGGACTATAAGGCTTAATAGTGGTAATCGCTAAGAGGTGTGCATTTGCCAATGCAATTCGCACTAACGCAGGACGAGCCTTCGTACAGATGAATAGCGCGAAGGGCTGAGGAACAGGCTGTCCAGCTAGTACTTGAAACCACCGAATTAGACAATCGATGCGTCAAAACTTTTGCTCCTACTATTGTCGTTTCATATTACCACTTTTAAGAATGGGTCCATTCTTCGTACAGAGCTATATCATTATTTCTCCCCTTCTCGGTCTCTCTCTTTTCCTTTCTCTCTCTCTCTCTCCGTCCCTGCTAGAGCAGAAATGCCTACAACACTACAACAGATCATCATCCTCGCTGCGTTTGCAGTGACTAGCGCTGCACAGCAGTGCTATTACCCGGATGGAACCAACGCCGACAATGACGTCCCCTGCACATCAGACGTGAATACCTGGTGCTGTGGCAAGGAGTCCATCTGTCTCACCAACGGGTACTGCATCAACATCTCCAACGAGCCGTGGACGATGAGCGCCGGAAGCTGCACAGATGCGACGTGGAACACGAGCAACTGTGCAGCTGAATGCATCGGTGAGTTTGGCCTGAGATTTGTTGCCCGTCTATCAAAAGGAATACGAGCAAGTAATCTGACAATCCACCAGACGATATCAACAATGAGCCGCGCAGCGGCGGACAGTCGATTGTCTTCTTGACCAACGACAACGGCAAGTACGAGTACTGCTGCGGCCAGGTCATCAGCAGCAACGACACTGCTGCCTGTTACATTGGGACGCCATTCGAGCTGGACGATGCCACGATGATTTCAGGCCGCGCTGCGCTCGCCAACTACACCGATTCTGCGAATTCCACCTCCACCAACGCGTCCTCATCATCGAGCACATCTTCAACGACGGCGACGGCGACGACAACGATAACGATAACATCGAATAACTCATCATCACGCGAGGCAGCCATCGGAGCTGGGGTAGGCGTGCCTCTCGGTCTGATCGCGGTGGCATCTCTTAGCTGGGCGTTTTGGGAACGCAGCCTGCGGAAAAGACAGAGAATGCCAGTCGTGGCTACGATAGAACCCAGCTGGTCGCCACCTTCCAGTCTTCCGCCGCCGCCGGCCAGTGAACTCAGCGCAAAGTCGCCCATGGCAGAGTTGAGTGGTTCTCCTGATGACTCTGGATATAGATAGTTGCTGTATGTCAGCCATGTATATAGTGTTATATTTCAGACTGCTGTTGTCGATGGAAATTGGAATGCGAATAGAGAGATGCTGGTTTCGGGTTACCTCGCGTGAGCAGTCCGTTCAGTTTTGCCCTATCTCAAAGAAACCCAGTCACCGATATCGACATCATTACGATTTGTAGATCATCACAAGTATAACGAAAATTCAGGATATCATTCATTAAAGCCACGCAAGACCCTCATCGGCTAGAAAAAGGGTATTTATAATGTTTGAACGCACTCAAAAAAAGCAAAACACTCATCATCCATACATGAAAAAAGCGCCTGTTGGCATCAAGCCTTGTGCTCGGGGCCATAACGTTTTATCCCCGACCACCAATGAATAAAAAATTAGATCATGCCGGAAATAATAAATCATAATAGTAAGAAGAAACCTGCCCGCAGAATTTTCTGACATATGTCATTGACATTGATGCGCAAGAAATCAAAAGTAAAAGAACACAGCCTTGCATGCTACCAACCTTCCGGTCCCACCATGTTATGCGCCTAGATGCTGTTGAGATATGGCGTTGTAATACTTAGATATTGATAATGATTGTACTTTTCAATCGGCAATTGGTGTGATGATGTCGTCATTGATGAGTTCCTCATCCGAGTTGGCTTGATCGAATGTAATGTGCCCAGGAAGGTGATCAGCGGCAAGTTGTAACAAGTCTCCCCCGCCATGCGGATCGAATAGTGTCGCCGGAAGTGTTGCAGGAGAAGGGTTGTGGTGGTGATATGGAAATGTATGGCCATCATGTCCCAGATGGCCTTGGGTGATCGCGGATAACTGATCTAGCGAACGATGGAAATCATCGAGTATGTTTGGTAGGTTCGAACGCATGTCTTCCGATACAAGATCCATGAAATCGCCGGCAAACTCGGCCACTTCGTTGGCAAGCTTTCGATCTAGGATTTCCTCGAGCATTTCCATGTCTCGCTTCCATTTCTCCTCCTTCCGTAGTCTCTCCTCTTCTACTCGTCGACATGTGCCATCCTCCTCTCTGAGTTTCAAACAGTTTGGGCATAGATAATGCAACTCGCAGTAAGAGCATGAACAAGGTGGATTGCTGTTCACGCAATCCTGGCATACATTCACCGAGCAGCTTGTGCATTCTCGTAGCACACTCGGACAGCGCTGACGTTGGTCTCCAACAGGTCTGTATTGCGGGCAAAAGTACGACCGACAGCCTTGCCATTTTGTAATCTCAGCAGTGGCATCGTAATACACGGATGAGCGCGACGATGAGCGTGACAAATTGGAGTAGGTTGGTGACCGGCTGCGTCCAGCTCGTCTCCCGGTCAAGCCCTCTTCTGTTTGTCCACGCGCTCTGATGAAATCTTGTAGGGCTGCAGGGTTCGTCTCGGTCCCACCATTCCCAACATTATCACCAGCGACACTGCTTGAAGCAGAAGGCGAGTCTCTGTCCATATTCGGTGCCAGCGACTGCGATGGGAACTGTGAAATGAAAGCAGCCGCAGTGTTTATGCGTGGTCTGACCATGTTGCCATTTGTCCTCCCCATTAGAGAAGCCTGATGACTCTGGAGTGCTACTTTTTCAAGAGCAAGTTCTCTATACCCACAAATACGGAGGCGTAACCCTCTAAGGTCATGCTCCTTGCAAAGCGGCTTCAAACAGCTCTTGCAGTGTACTTTCCATCGAGGTGAATTATAGCATTCATCGCACAGATTGCGGGGACTCGCCAAGATCTGGCGCCCTGACTGTCCAAGCAGCTGTTGGAGTCCTTCCGCAGCACCCGTTTCCGATGAGCTTTCATCGTGATTCAAAAATTCTGGATCTTCCCAACCTTGACCTCTAAGTAGAGGTGCTGCGCGAACCACGTCGACCTCGCGCGTTGTTGTTCCTATGCTGATGCCTCCTCCGCCTGAAAAGATTGGCTCTGTGCAACACCAGTGGAAATTGAGGTTTGGGTACTGAGCTGCAGCCGCGGGGTTTTGCAGATTATCGGAAGTCGTTCCTGGCGCCGGATCGTGCATATTGGACGGAGAGGCAATAGATCCTGGTGCCCACCACAAAGTTTCAGGTGTCATATTCGCATTTGATGGTAACCACGGAGGTGGGCCCTTGGTGTATGGATAGCTGTATGAGCAGCTTGCACAGAGCGTTTTCCGACATCCGACACAATGCATTATCACGCTGCATTGTTCACATCTCTCGTTTATAGGCTCAGAGCAGTTGTCACACTTGATATTCTCAATAAACACTCTGTGGCTGCGACGTAAGTGAGCAGGGATGAATTTGCCATCGCCACGACCCGGTCGATCGCCTGTCCCCAGAGCTTCGCCATGATATCCTGTCTCTTCTTGTTCCCAGAACCTCCCATCTCTTTGACCATCAGGAGCGCCTTTCCAGTTCAAAGGCCCAAGCCAGTTCTTCGATCTCCACAATCGATCGAAGACAACCCAAACATCAGGAGCGCCATGCGGTACCCGCATCGAGACGTAACCCCGTCGCCGAAAGCATCTACCTGCCGGACTAGTACACCACGCAGTATCAGTCCATATTCCTAGCTTATGACACAGGCCGACAAGTTCATGTGTTGGCTCTGCATCTGAGTCACGACGTATTAACGAAGATCCTAGGTAAGGGCGACGTCGATGATGCCGGCATCGATATGTATAGAGGCTCTTCAAAGCAAGCTTCTGCTTAGCAACAGGGCTTTTTGAGTTTTTATCCATATCCACATCGAACTGCAAGCCGTACATCGTGAGATATGGTATGATATGATATTTAAGGGAGACATTTTTGCAACCCCGCACAGACAGATGTTCCAGTGTCTCTCGACGGGAGTGAAGAACGGTGGAGATGAGTATCTGACCAGACACGGCCGTGTTGTCGAGCTCCAGGCTCTTTAAACACGGACTGATTGGTATGACCACCATCATCAAGAGCTGGTCCAGTGCGTAGGGGCGAGACTGGCGCGAGGCTGACGGGTCCGAGCTGCCCATTAACATCGGTCGATTCTGGCCGCCGGTGCCGGTCGGGAAGAGTAATCGGAAGGAAAGGTATTTCCATGCTGTAGGATAGGATTGTAAAAAGTTGCGAAGGTATGAGGAAGTATGATACAGCTGAAAGATGGTGTTGGTCGGAATTTGTAGAAGAAGCGATTCAAAGATGGGTGCGTGAGTTGAGAAGACCCGTTCAAAGGTCGATAGCGCCATGTCAGAAGACGCTATGCTGGAGGTATCATCATCCCCCATATCGATATGAGTGCCGGACGATAGCGAATTCTCCATGAACACGCTGTCAAATGACAGCTGCGGCGTGCCGCTGCTTTCGTATTGAATACTCATGGCGGAGAGATGGCGGGTAGAGATGGGCGGAGCGAACGATGGACAAGGCTCGGGGAGGAGAAGGGAGCACCGGCCAGCATTATCAACGAACGCAACGCAAGCGAGCGGGTGAGCTGTCAAGGGACATTCGCAGAGAGGAGCGAGACAACGACGGCCATCTGGCAAGGAGGAGATGCTGCGTCGGGGGGTGATGGGAGGGAGGACTGGTGGAGACGTCGATAGTGGTTCGGTCACAGGCTGTCCAGCGTCCACGACCTAGTTTTGAGGGCGTCTGTCTCTGGCTTTGATTAGACTTGACTGTGGCTCTAGCGGTAGCCTGGGTGTCTGAGTCTCACTGTGGCTCTGGCTCTGGCTTTGGCTCTGGCGTCTGGGCAGTAAGAGAGGACGGAGTACGGCAGGCAGGCAGGCTGGCTGGTCTCACGAATCGAATCGCATCGATTGCGCTTGCCGTCGGTGGAGCCGCGGGGAGGGTCATGTGACGCCCTACACCACACGACACGCGACTGTCTACTACATACGCATACAAACACATCCTACACGCTGGTTCATAAATAAGTCATGCAATGGCCTATGTAATCTCTCCCAAACATTGACCGCGCCACCAAACTTAATGCCGATCCGAAGAGTCGCCGACTGCATAGCCCCTGGCAATGCCCCTGCGCCCTTCGACAACAGCGGAGCCGCCAGCCTCGTCGTCCTCTTCATACTTGATCTCAAAGTCGCTCCCAAGCCCTTTCCACGTCCTTTGAGTGCGTAGGAATTCCGCCCCGGGAGAGGCGGTGTTACCAATCATAGCTAGGTCGCCCTTGGCTCGTTTGGCCAATGCCGTGCTGTTGGCGCCAGGTGCATGCGTGCCATTGCTTAGACTGAGCATAGGGCGTGAGTTGGTGACGAACTGACCGGTTTTGAGATTGAATTCTGGAGGTGCCGATTCGAAATCAGAACTCTCACTCTCGCCATTGTCCCCGTCTTCGGCTTCATTTGCAGCAGCTGCCGTGTCTTCCCTAGCAAAGTCTGGCGAAACAGTAGAAGAAGCGTCGAGAACAGTCTGGAAATCACTTCTCCATGCACCGTTCCATACTCGAGTATCATCACTCTGCAGCGCAATCTCCAGCTCATAGGGCGTTATCACTGGTTTCCAAAAGTCCTTACTGTCCACCAAAGAACTTTCCCAGCACCCAATAACAACCCAACCGTCAATTTCGCTGAAGTTGGCGACCTTGGCAACATTCAGCTTGCCAACGACAAACATATAACTCTTCTTACCAGCAGCAGCGATTTGTTTCCTCACGTGGTCTACAATGTGGAGATAATTCTTGACGCTCAACGTATTGACAAGTATACCAAATATAGGCGCAGTACTTAGCGACACCGAGACGCCGTACCGGCGACGTAGAACCGCCGTGGTAGATGCTGGGAGCGGCTTCACATCCTGTCCTGACTCTGCATTCTCAGTAGGGTATATGTGTATGCTTGCAACTTTCGATGAGAGGGTAAGCAGTAGCGCGGTAGGTGGGTCGGAAATGTGAAACAGCTCCCATTCACTCAGGGACTCCGGATTCTCCGCGACAGACTTCGGCACTGTTCGGTTTGGGATTGCAGAAGAAGGATTGTGAACCACATTGGTCGCAAAGAGATTGGTGTAACCTTCTTGCACCAGTCGATCGTAGACCTCTTGGACGTGATCTGTGTAGGTAACATCGGCGGCGATGATGATTTTTCCGGAAAAGTCGGTATAAGTGTCTTTGAAAGCTTTCACGACAGGCTCGAGCGGTAGTTGTCTATGTGTGAAAACATAGATCACGGGCAATCGTGACGTTGGAGACAGACAAGACCGCCCATAATGTACAACCACATCAGCGTTGACATGCTCTGCAGCAACCTCATCTACACAGCAAGTGCCATAAGAGGTATCGGCCAGAATATAAAATCGTGGCTCAGTCGAATCGGCGGCATCGTCTAGCGTCAGGTGAGCTGCTTCCTCAGAAAGACTTGCTGCGGGCTCTGCCGTATCCGAGCTTTCATTCGTAGCCCTATTACCGCTGCTGGTAGACTTCAAGCCTTTCGTCTGCAACCCCCGAGTGAGGAGCTGGAACACTCGCGGGGCATCGGGTAGCATGTCATCTGGGAATTGAAGTGCAATCCTTTTCCACCGACTCTGCCGGATCTCGGCCAAAGTCCGATCGATATCATAGATGATAGACAGCTCCTCGTCGGAGCGAGAGATGTGTGACGCTTGCGCGGTTGCCACGGGTTCTGTGGCGTCTAACAGATGGGTATCTGGCGTTGAAAGAATTGGAGCTGACTCCATGACTGCAGATAAGCTATACCTGGGTTTTTATGCTCCTTTTCATTCCATTTCGTGGTCTCGGTGGTGGGGTAAGTTGTATCTACAAAAATTTTAGGAAAGCGTCGCCTGGATCCGGTTTAGTTCGGCCAATCGGCGGGGTGGAGATTACTAACCAACCATTACTAAGCATTCAACGACGACAATATTATCAATGGGAAATTGCTCATTTAGGCTCGAATCGTGTCTGATTTTGAAAGTACTCTAGACGTCTACTCTTGACTTCTGCGGTACTTTGATATTCGGTCACGGACATTGCAATCAATTTGGGTCTCCTAATCAGCCAAGACGACACCAGTAAGTAGCAAGCCCTAACTTGCAACATCGCTTCATTCTAAGGATTTTTATTCGTCATATTGGTTTAAATAAATGAAAACAGTGTCCTCAATTTAATCTATTGTTAAGTCAGCGCCCTTTATCAACATCAATCACACCATATCAAATACTATTAACGAATAACTTAAATGCTATTTTACTGTATTGCTGCAAGAATCCCATGTCCACTCTTGACTACCAGAATATGAAGGCGGATTTGTGTATTAGGTAGCATCTAGCGAAACCTAGGACAATTCAAAGACTATTAGGAATGCCACAATGTCTTTCGATTGGAAAAGTATGGGATTGGTCACTCCCAAAAGCTGTACTAGCCCTAAGGTTGACGCATTTGATGTAGGTTGACCCTACGTGTCATTTGGGTAGTATGTTTCCTGGAGTATGAGGAAGTGGATTAGAACAAGTAAATAATGTTTATCATGAGCTAAATCTCAAGAGGCTGCTGGTTACGATATGCCTCCACCCTCATCGTGGACGATGGGCTGCGAGTATGGCCAGGGTATCTGTCTCGTACACGAACTTGTCTACTTCTCCTAATAACACGGCCCGCATAATCCAACGCCTCGGCAAAAATAAACACGTTCTCCGTATCGCTGAGATACTGGCCAACGTAAGTTTCAAACGAGGTTTCAAAACTCCGTCTTTCCACTGTTCCCAACGGCTTGACGGCCTGGTTGCTGTCGCCACTGGTCATGAAAAATGCCCAAGAGTTTGTTTCCGTGTCACCGTTCCAAGACACATGAGCAGATAAATTTCCTTCCCCTGTGGCAAGTGCTAATATGGCAGGCTCCTCGGTGGGATGCCCAGTCCAGTTTGCTCGGAAGCCACGGTAGCTCTGGACATTGACCTGGGGATAAGAGTCAAGATAGGCATGGAACAGTACCTTGCCGTCGTTAGAAAACTCCGTCACGGCTCCAGCTTGACCCCAGTTCACAAAAACATTTTCATTCGGTAAGAACTGGACGTTGCCCTGAGAATGGGTTGAAAGAGAGTCAGGAGCGGGGTAAGTCCAGATCTCAGTAGCTGTGCCCGCAGTATGATTGAGTTCTACAAAACGAGCGCGGGAGAACGGGTTTATGGCATGTCCTGGCATCGAGTGATCGGCATTATCGAAGAACGATATATGCTCAATTGATCCGTCCAGGGAACGGAAACGGAATCGAGCATCATGTTGGTAGGCAAACTTCACATTCGAGGGAACAGTGAAGTGAGATCCATGCTGACCGCCAAGTTGCCAGATAATTTCTCCATCTGTGCCGTTTATCTTGAAAATTGCGGCGCAGTTACGGGCTGAAACCAGATAATTGCCTTCATTGTCTTTATCCACACTATTGATATGAAAGTAATTCCATGCATCTGCCGAGGTTCGCGCGTTGAACAGGCCATCGTGTTCCAAAGGGAAAGCACTGTCTGCATCACGTATCAGGTACCGCATCAAGCAAGTGAGGGAGGGGTCATTCAAACTCACATGTCGGGTCCACATGGTCTAAACTATACCATTCAAAGAGTAGTTCTCCTGTCTGAAGATCAATCTCTAAATCAAGATCTTCATCAGCACAATTTTTGTTTGTTTCATTGTTCATAACAGAAGTCTTACCTTGAAAGCCATTCGATACAATCCAGATTTGATCTTCATCTCCACCAAAGGCAGAGAGGTCAGCAGGTACTGAAACCGGAGTCTCGATGAGGACTGTCGTGCCGTTTAACACCTGAAATTCATGGCATGAGGCCAATCGGTGCGATGCCGTACCAACAACTTGGACGGCCTCATAATGTTTGTTCAGTACGACATGATTACCGTACATACGACCATGGAGAGCGTCCAGCCGTCCCTGGAAAGCTCGTAGGACAGGCTCGCCATCGATTACTGTCGGGCCAAAGTCGGCAACCCAGCCTGCCATATACCCGACGCCGGACCAGACGAGGTCACCATCATCTTTGAATATATAAGGGGCTGGGTCGTTAGGGCCAACGCTGCCGCTGTCGAATCCCTGATACTGCGCGAGAAATAGGTAGCCCGATTCCACGCCTGGGTGAGCTGGGACAGTTATGTTTAACTTCGGCGGCGAAAGATCAGGCCGCGAATAGAACTGCGAGTCGGCGCAGACCAGCTGTCCCAGAAGACTAAAAATGAACGCATGGCGAAGGAAAGCCATTAAATGCGCAGGAAAGTGTCTCCGCCAGACGGAAGTGTTGTTTCAATTCCTGATTGATTGATTCTTGTTTGATTTTTTTTTTATCGAATTACTGTTAGCAAGAGGCCGTGTTGTGCGCGAGGCGTGAATGACGTTTGGCATTTCCATCTTCCAATGAGCGAGACACAAAGTTGCCGTGGAAAATTATGTCACTTTCGAAAAAGCACGCCATCAATGCTGGTTCTTGCAAATAACAACACGGGCCGAGCCAAGACGGACAGCGCGAGCTGACAAGGCACATCCCAAAACAAAGTATAGATTTGCAAACGCTCCAGGCATTGGTGCTTCTAGCATCATTTTATTTTTGTTGTCCGTAACTATATCCTTGCTTTTTTGACGGCTCAGTAGGCGGATGATTTTCCTCGTTCGTTTCCAATCTTGACAGGTAGGGATATGGAATTTTTCGTAGTTCATCGGAGTCTGTTGGCAACCTTGGTTTATACTTCCAATATGCGTCAGGACCCCGGGCAGTATGAGGGTATCCTCATTAACGTAGACGATGCTTTTGGAGCACAGTACATCTGCATAACTCTTATGGAATACCTGACTTGAGAGCGTCTTATCTGTCTGAAGAGACTAATGAAGTCAGAGTCCTTCTTCTACCTGAGAGTATTACACCCCGACTACCATCTCTATATGAAGAGCCCTCAGGTCATGACGAGCACTCTTACTACAGTGAACAGGGCTTATGATGACGATCATTCATCTTAGTAAATTGTGGTCAAGTGTCAAAACGTATGTTAAAGGTTACAGTAAACTTGGCATTGGGCTTGTATGGTCATCAGATTCCGAGTACTCTAAGTGAAAGATAGAGCTCATGATAATTGGCACATAAATACCGCCGAATCACCGATTTAGGGCAGGGGACCCTGACCAATGATCCCTTGAAAAGTTAATGGAGGGGCGAGAATACTGATCTACTTGGCCTTTAAGTCGCTTCATGTACCATACAATAATCCGTCTACTGAACCATCCACTTCTAATCACCATACAATCTCATGGATATGTAACATTACCAGATCATCTTATTACATCAACGGGGTTCACGGCATTCTCTCCTTTCTTGAGAATAAGGTACTCTTGTTGACGGAACCTATTGTGAGCTTCTGTGCACCTGTTGAAGCAACAATTGAGTTGCAGATGGGCTCCAATGGGCGGGAACAATCTTCAGGACAAAGACCACCAATTCAAAAGATGCATTCGCTATGTTGAAAGAATGAGCAATATATGGCAAATGGTCACACAAACGCTGAGCAGCTTTTTGTCATAGTTTCGCGTTTCACTTTTGCTGGCAATGAGTTAGAAAGAATCTTTGTACACGCTTAAGCATTCACTAGCCTCTGCCTTAAGGATCGAAGGTAATACCGAAAACACACCGCAAGCTACTATCTAGCGTTCTCATTGCTAGGACATTCTTGATTTTTCCATTACTGCTCATAGAACTTCCGGGTCACTTTCGGTCGTCCTCTCGCATCAATACAGCAACGCAGCGTAAAAAAATCTAAGACCGTTTAAAATACCTCCTTTGCCAAGTGTCACAGGGGCTGAAAGGTTGATGCGCATGGAGGTGAACAACAGTCTCCATACGGATACCCATCCAGCTGGAGAGCACCACCAGAAGTAGAAGATATTCAACAGTACGTAGTGCGAAGCAGACTCGACGTTGACAATGATCTGGCCATATCAGTTAGCCAATCTTTTTTCATCCAAACATATTTTCGAATCTACCCACCGAGGATGTTCTGCAGTTCCAGTGATACGCAAAAGATACAGAGTCTAGTGAATATTTAAAAGGAAATACAAGTCGTTATGCTGTGTGCATATATTAAAATAACTGCAAGTTAATATTTATCATGTGTCGTATACCTGATAGTAACTATCGAATATGAGATTTTTCTATGTATAATAATCAAGTATCATCAGGAAGGACGCTCTATCTGCTTACCATATCAAGGCAGCAAAGCAAAGTCATGATCATGCGCACCCTGCAAATAATCATAATCATCAGCCACCCATCTAATCTTGGGATCAACCGAGGCCCAATCAATCTTCTCCTTAACAGCCTCCGGCAAAACAATCTCCAGATTACTCCTATACCATTTCGGAAACAGGACCGTCACAAGCATGACTCGCGGTTCGTCCGTTTGATTAGGCCGACCAGCATGCCACAGACGCATATCTCTAATGACCAGTGAACCCTTGGGCAACGACGGCTGCACCGGCGGCCTCACTTTTCTTCTCGCCTCAACAAGCTCCTTTTTGATCCCTGGTTCAGTATCCGACATATCCTCAATCGAGGTCGCCAGATGCGTGCCGGGCCACACCTCTGTCGCCCCATTCAGCGGCGCCGTATCAACCAAGTTGATATTCACGCAATAACCAAACGGCACGCCTCGCGGGAAATCGAAATGCACATCGATATGCGGTGGTTGGCGCGCCGTGGCTTTGAATGCGGTGTTTGCGCTGTAGAAGCGGAGTGCCGGGTTGGGGCCTAGCATGCATTCGACCGCCTGCGCGGCGAACGGATTGGCGAGAACGTCGCTGAAGATGTAGCCTTCTTCGAGCACGGGCTCTTGCTGGATGTTTCCCGTTGAGGGACCGAAGTTGCGGTGCGTGGTGGCGCGGCAGTACAGCTCGGTGGCCTCAGGGACCATGCGGGCGTTGAGTTTATCGAGATGTGATGTGTCGACGGCGTTATTGATGACGACTATGCCATCGCGATGTAGTGCTTCGACGGATGCTTGGAGGTTGTGAGTGGTGAGTTGTTTGGTGTTGAGTTCGTGTGCGCTGAGGTGGATGATGGTTATGTCGTCTTGGATTGTGGATGTAGCCATTTTCACCTTCGCTCTCAAGATTGCAATTCGGTCTCTTGATTTAATCCGTATGCACCATATATAATTCCTTTAAAATTGAATCCCCTGTCGTGGTGATCTTATGTCCCGATGACGTTCTTATCTCGAACAATGTTAATAGCTAATACGAACCATGAATCACTCCATGATGATCATGTAGCGAAAGACTCACATATTCACAATTAAGGGGTGATGATACAAGCTCTGAATATCTTGCCTGCAACTGTTGCGTAGACCAACTGGTAACCCCGCATCCAAGTTGTACTCCAAGATTTCCCAACTTGCAAACCATTTAGTTTCAGACTAGATATCGGGACTCCACTGAACCTGACTATGGCGATGCTACGTTACCATTAAATGAATATCCAAAAAAGCTAAGTAATGTGTAATACTCCAATCCAATAATATAAGTCATTATGTGTATGGTATATACATGAATAGAAAGAAAGTCGTTATCCATCCCCACGCCGTTTCAAGTCCAGGCTACTTCGCCGCTTCGCCAATGAATTCATATTATACATCAGACATCAGAAAGACGGAACGGCTTGAATCATTACTTTGGCTCCCGCGCTCGGCGAGCATGGTTGACCAAATTCTCAATTACGCCCTCAAACGCTTCTTTCTCTCCAAGCAGTCCATCGGTCCTCTTGACCCAATAGTCGAGAACATCCTTTGCCTTTTCTGATGCCAATACGAGGTAGTTCACATGCTCCGTAAGTTCCGGATCCGTGAATCCATTCAATGCTGCATCAGTCGTATTACACAACCGCCGCACTTCTGAGAGGTCCAAGTCTGGAGGACTTAGCGGGCCCCGACGCCGGCCTGACTTTGGCCGTGACCCTGTCGAATTTACTGATGTCGTGGAGTCGTTATGCGGCATGTTCCCCTCTGTTTGTCTCAACCTGTTTAGCGTTCTGGATGCGTCACGAGCAGACGTGCCAGAGTCTTCTAGGTTGATTGATGGCAGAATAAGCTTTTTCTGTTTCGATGCTGGCAGTATCTCGTCCAAATCAACTGGAACGCCTAATGAAACAAGGAACAAGCGTCGAATCCGAGACTTGACCCAGTTTGGAGGTTGCAAGGGTGGCGGTGCGACTAGTTGTGACCAGAGAGAGAGTGAACGTTCGCTACTGAAAATCGCTGCAGAATCTGGTATCGGTTCCAAAGGAGGTAAAGAGGAAATCGCTTGCGTTTCAGGGAAAAGGGTATCAAGAGAATCATTAGTTGCTGATAAAAGGTCGGACAGGGACGCTGTAGAGTTGAAATCTAACAATGGCGACTGTTTGAAAGGAGTCAATAATGTGCGTTAACCTCGTGGTTACTCTAGCACTTACAATAACAGGAGGGGTAGAAGGAGGCTGCTGGGAGGACTCGGTATCCCCCGTATCCTCTGCAGCAGCTCCCTCTAAAGGCTCTCCAAAGCCCTCGTCAAAATCGCCGAAATCATCATCTGCTGCTGCATTTGCACCTTCTTCAAAGTCATCAAAATCATCACCAAATTCGTCATCGCCTCCTTCATTGAGCCGTTAGCACGGGTATCTTGTATTCAAACGACCATCGCATTGTATTGGAAAAGAGCCCAGGCACGCTACAAACTTGTCCAGAGAGCGAGTCTAAACAATTGAGGCCAAGATGCTCAAGATCACGGCAATCTGCTCGGCAATCCGGTGTGTCTAGTGGATATCAGGCTTACCAGTCGTATCATGCACGGTCTCAGTGAAGTCTGGCAAGGCATCACTAGGGCTCCTGCTGTGGGCACGAAGGCCCGGCGATCCAGGTTCCTTTGGAGGCGTATTAACTCGGAATAGACGGGTCCCAGGCACAGACTGGTCCGAGTCCTCTCTTTCCATTGAGATTGACGATTGCTGATCGGTTTGCAAGACCAGGTCGGGTACGGCATCTGCCTTTCGTTTTTCGTACGCTTCTGTTCCTGGGATTTCTCCGTGACTGGGTGTTTCGTCCACTCTTACGACCATGGTTCGCGGAATGGGGGATCCGCCTGGAGTAGCTGTCCCTCCTCGCGACGACCTGCGGCTGCGAGAGCCCTCCGGGACTACCTCTAATTCGTCTGGTACTGCATCCTGCACTCTCTTATCGTATGCCGCAGTACCTGGCACCTCTCCATATCGCGCTTCATCGTCGACTCTTTCAACGCGGGTTAGGGGCACCGGTGACTGTGCTCTGGAGGAACTCAGTGATTGCGGCTGCTGGCGACCTTCGCTGGCATCCGAGAAGTGATCATCTTCGCTTGCTATAGGTATGTGTTAGAATGGGGCTGCTTGAAAGCCAGCATTAGGAATAGGGAACAGCGTACCAGTGTCCTGAGCGCCTGGATCCTCAAGCTCGGGGCCTTTTAGCGGCGGCTCCAGATGTGTACTGGACGGGCGTTTGGGGCTTTCTGACATTTGGGAGTGGTGCAACCCTGCATTTATTGAGCGGTAGAGCGATTCGAGCGTGTGGCAGAGGGCAGTGGGCAGGGAGAAAGGGAGAGGATGACAGCGCGAGAGTCGATGACTTATAATATTCTGGGCGACGGTCCAGGCCATGCCACAGTCCTGATGCGGGAAGCCTTACTGCCTGAGGCTCCACCCGCAGCCTGAGGTGAGCCAAGCCAATAATGAGCGGCGCGTCCGTCCCAGAACTTCGATAATTTCAAGACCAACAACACTCGATACCATTGCCCATTCACTCAATTCGGCTGCTCCTCTGCCGCTTTTCAGATAAGGAGGCTTAAGAAGGCTAATAAATCGATACATCCTTTTCCTGTCAACGCCTCTAATTGTTGTTTGGCACGGGTCGGTGCCGTCTTCGTGAGCTTTTCTATCTTTAACCCTCCCCGGCGAAGGAACAAAAGGCTAACTTGCTGTCTCGCAGTGTGCAGGAACTCGAACTCTCCTCGTAGCGAATATGTCTAAAAGCCCATTCTCCTTTGGGACCCCAGCGTCCACGGGAGCTTCCGCCGGCGGACTTTTCAGCTCTGCCTCTCCGTTCGGATCCAACCAAGGCGCGAACACTGGTGGGAACGTGTTTGGGAGCCTAGGCGGCGGTGCATCAAGCGGCGCTTCATCTCCATCGTTATTTGGCACAGCTAATGCAACTTCTGGGCAGAAGCCTTTGTTTGGGCCGAGCGCGACAACTTCTGGCAGTGGCGCCAGCACACCTACTTTCAGTTTCGGAGCCCAGAACCAAAACAAGCCCGCGACGACGTCGACAGCTTCTCCGTTCGGCTCAACTCAGACTCCAAATAAACCTTTCGAGGCGCCTGCTGCTTCCCAGGCACAGGCCACTGGTGGCTTGTTCAAGACCGGGGGGCTTTTTAGCTCCAACACGAGTACGACTCCAGCCCAGCCAAAAACCGGCGCAAGCTTGTTCAGCACGACTCCAGCCAATCCTCCTCCAGCCAATAACTCTTCAGGGCCAGCACCGTCTATGTTTGGAACTCAGTCGGCTCAAAAACCTTTGTCAGGTGTGTTTACCGTACATTTCTGCCGTGGCATCCGAATGGTGATCCATGAGCAGAATAATACTAGTCTTATAGAAGTTCATCTGTCATGCTCACGCACATCATTTTACAGGTACAGGGGGATCATTATTTGGCACCCCGAATACAGCCAAAGCTGCTGCTCCTGCCGCCTCGTCCGCGACACAAGCTCCAACGACATCTGATGGCGGTAGCAAACCCTTATTTAGCGCTCCGTCTGCTACCACTTCAGCGACTACACAAGCAACCTCGAGTCCATTCAAATTTCCATCTGGTAATACCGGCGGTAATGCGCCTGCTCCTGCTTCTCCATTCGGTGCTGCTGCTGCCCCCGCACCAGCTTCGCAACCTTCAACATCAGCCGCATCTACAGCTACACCTCAGAAGTCGCTTTTCGGTGGTCTAGGCGGTACATCCTCGACAACCCCTTCATCGACGCCAGCAGCTGCGCCTTCTCTTTTCTCCGGTCTAGGTAAGCCAGCATCGACCGCTGCCGGCGGCACGGCGGCAACGACAGCAGCTCCCACACAAACACAAGCAGCACCAAGCAGTGGACTCTTTGCTCCGAAACCCGCTGCAACATCCACGCCTGCCACTCCTGCCACCACAGCTACTACCGGCACTGCTGCTCCAGCAATAGCTTCTACTGCTACGCCGGCCGCGACCTCTGCCACTACTACTACTACAACTGCTGCTACTGCCACTGCTGCTCCCGCCAAAGCAGTACAAACACCCAACCTTGGAGCGTCGACCTTTGGACCTACACCACCTGCTCAATCGCGTCTCAAGAATAAAACAATGGATGAGATCATCACGCGGTGGGCCACCGACCTTACAAAGTACCAAAAAGATTTCCGCGACCAAGCCGAGAAGGTCGCAGAATGGGACCGTATGCTTGTCGTGAACGGAACGAAAGTGCAGAAGCTATACGGAAACACAGTAGATGCAGAGCGCGCTACTCAAGAAGTCGAGCGTCAACTAGCGTCGGTGGAAGGGCAGCAGGAGGAGCTGAACGCGTGGCTTGATCGGTATGAACGCGAAGTTGATGAGATGCTGTCGAAGCAGGTTGGTCCTGGCGAGACGCTCCAGGGACCTGATCAGGAGCGCGAGCGAACGTATGTATATCTCTACCGACAGGTGGACTTTGAATTAACCATGCATGCTACAGGTATAAACTCGCCGAGAAGCTGTCTGAGCGCTTGGATGAAATGGGCAAAGATCTTGGAAGCATGATCGAGGAGATCAACAACGCGTCGTCCACATTGAGCAAGACGAACAAGACCGATGAGCCGGTGAGTTTTTGGTTTTCTGCGCATATACATCGACCCATCTATTAGAAAGCAGCTAACTCGATTGCAAGATCTCGCAAATCGTGCGTATCCTGAACTCTCATCTTTCACAACTACAAACTATCGACCAAGGTACGGCCGAGCTACAGGCCAAGGTAAGCGCAGCGCAAAAGGCAGGACAGTCGCTGGGCTCGAGGCTGGGACAGAACGGACACGGCATTGGCGTGGGAGGCAATGCAGCGGATGACTTTTATCGATCTTACATGGGTCGTCGATAGACCATCGACAGTCTTGTTTGGATGAAATTTGTTTGGTTTATGATAGGATGGAGTTGTATGTCTGCGGGTTGCTTATTGATGGCATGGCTTGCCTAGTATAATCAAATCAGCGTAAGTAGATACGACTACTATACACATCTACGTACGCTCGCAATTGAATGCATCTGAAGCACATGTAATCATTGAACTCTCTGGTGTTGCATGTCCTGTACAACCGACATGTGTTGAGCAGAAACGGTCAAAACAGCGACCAATCCATGCCAAAACGCAACAAACACATACATACACATACTTCAATACAAACGCGATCGACCAAAAGCCTCACATGAAAGAAATACAAATGCCGCGACTCTTTACCCAGATCTGGTAACAACTACCTATCCAGGAAACTACTAGCCAGCCAAGTAGGATAGGATGGAAGATTACAAAACAGAGAAACGTGTGAGTCACACTGAAAATCTCCGAGAGTTGTACATGTGTCTATCGCATCGACAATCACAGCCCGTCAGTCGATCCGACGCAGGGCTTTTGTAGCGTCTCGACAGCATATCTGCATGCATTGCATCGACAGGCAGAAATTGGCACCGCTGGACCACTGGTACAACATCAATTTGTCGGTAGACTAGCAAACTTGTGTATGTGCACGGACCTGACAGGTGTCTGATCCTGGTCTGGGGTGGGATGGATGCATCCATGGATTGGATAGACGAGCAGATAACAGCGTGCCTAATCAGTCGTTTGGTCCGACCATCTACCGTACGTAGGACGGAGTACTTGGTGGGGGGACGTCAAGCCTCAACACTACTACTACTACTCCTACTACTACTACTACTACTACTACTACTACGGCTTTCCCCCTCCTGGGTTGTGGACGTTTACAGTTCATATCCCGTGGTGGTGGCCTTGCTGGTAAGTCAAATAGCTCTTATCAGACATTCTGCCATTCCTGAGTGAGCTGTACTGACTTGGGTTTGCTAGTATTGGGTACCAAAGACACTCTCTCCGGACTTGATGAATATTTACCCGACCCTTGCAAGACAGGTTGCAAAGTGTCCCTACCCCCCCATCAAGTCGCGTTAAGCGCGAATTATGCAACGCATGTATGGAGAGAGTATAATATATTATAGCTGAAATCGCATTCTCATGTGACAAGTATCCATCCATATGATGATAATAAATGTCCAGGTATTTTCATTTCATCTTGAGATGTGTTCTGAATGCCTACCTGGTTACCCGATGTGGCCTGCTTAGGTCTTCGGAGCCGTGGCTGCTAGTATATATTGTATAATAAACTAACTAAGCAAATAGAGTTCATCGAGTCAATAATGCCAGCCTGATTCCATGGTTTAGATGTCTACGCCGTCGCTGGAGCCGGTCCCACTTCTCAGAAGTAAAACTCTCGTCTCAGCTGGTACGCTGCAGTAGTGCAACAGCGGACGCCAACTCGCCGTACACCGAGAGTGGAAAACCTTTCTAGTCGATGAGGCTTAAGTTGTGTCTCTCTCATCGTACTGAGAGTTACGGAGACTGAGTGCAGGGCGGCTCGCTTTGAAGGACTCCAAAATTCTCATACAGCAGACACACCGCACAGTCCGAGCCGTCAGACGAGCAGGTCAAGCCGTCCAAGCACCCAGTCGGCGACGCTGAAGACTTTTACCGATTACTCCTCTGGTCCGGTTCGAAATTATTATTTCCATGTATTTTAGTCTGAGTCTGTCTGTTCAATAGAGTTGAGCAGATGGTTGGATACACATTTCCCCTCATTAGCATCCAACGTCCGCACGCAACCAACTTAATCAAACACGAAATAAATTAAAAAAAAGGCTAACCCTCTGCTTATGCTCTGCCAAATGGGCGACGTATGCCGCAAACTGTAAGTATTAAACAAGACATATCCGTAGGGATAATAGATTTAGCCACGTGAGCGTTGGCGCGCTCTGTACTAGCCAAAATACACGCACTACATAGTACGTAGTAGAACAATCTATCCCAGCTGTGGCCCGTAAGGTCAGATCGAGGAGCAGTCAGCAGCAGCCACATGACACGCCCCCAAACAAACTGCATCTGCAGCAGCGCAGCAGATTTGGGCATTGCCTAAACAGGCAATAGTGGACTGTGCGGATGTACCTGACGGACTTCCGAAGCACGCCCGCATCCGCCACGCCGTGCAGCGCAACGCTAGAATATAATAGAGTACGTATAAATCAACCCATGAAGAAAATAAACAGAACAAGACTGCTAGTTGGCAGATTTCACCCAGTCACAAAGCGAATCCCATGGACGAACTACTCCGTAGTCATGTTGGTTATGAAGTCTGAAGATATCCGGAAACAATCTGGGAAGTGCTAGGGCTTGCCCTGTTTCATGCACGGCATACTCCGTACGATGCATACAACGGGACATGCCGAGGTGGATCGACGATAAACGATGGCATGATCAAGATTTCTTCCCATCATCCAGTGACCTGTGAGCCGTGACCAACCATCTGTGATGTTTTGGGTTCCGGATGGATCAGACTGGGAAACCGTCGTAGCTAGATTTAGAAAGACATATGAGTTCGGCACCGCACGTTTGTGACAGTAATCCATATCTGCCCTGTTTCGGAGCCGGACTGACAATTTGGAATCGTGTTTTGTATGGTGTAATCACGGAATCTACTACAGAGTATAGTCCAGTTAAACTAGCATTGAACTACTCCCTACAGGGCTCATAACGTAAAAAACGCCCGCCGTGGCGGCCACGCTGCGACAGGGATTCGCTCGATAAGTCAAGTCACGCCTGCATTCCTTCGAACTAATTTCAAAGTCAGTCTCCGATAAGTTATGACTACTCTAGCGGAACTGGCGCGAGAAAGAACTTGCATCAAAAGTCAACGGTGGGGGATAAGTTTAGCGCTGCGACGCCAGTCAGGAGCTAGCGTGGCCAACCAGCCACAGAAAACACGTATTTGCTTTTTATTTTTTTATTTTTTTTTTAAAATTCTTTTCGCTTCTATCTGAATTTCTAAAGTGTCAGCCAACCAGCAATATTTATTCGTCCATACTCATCAGTCGGACTTGGCCGGTATCAAAGTCGGGCATCCATAGTGCATCTGCCGCAAACGGCCCTGCTGACCACGTGAAATAGTCGTAGTTTAGTACTGGCAATTCACAAAGAACGTGTACCTGCAAATTAAAAATAAATTATTTTTATCGGATTACCCGCGTGCATGAAAAGGAAGATATTATTTCATATTCAAAAGCTAGGGATCCTGGGCAACACCTGCCTATTCCGGGCTAAGCGCCGCACAGTTTGTCGCATTTGGCGAACAAAGAAGCTGCACACTCAAGTCTCATAGACGATACTTTGGTTAGTAGTACGTGCTGCAGCTGCATTCTCGGGATAACGGTTGCATTGGACATCATCGATTCAGTGCCGATCGTGCGGTTTCAGATGCGCCGATCGTGCGTGCGTGCCTGCCAGTTAAGTGCTGACTTGCTGTCCATCGATATATTACTAGGGACACTGGTGGCATCTGTCATCTTGTAATGCATCTTCGTTTTAATGGCTGCTACCGGGGAAGTGCGAACCACGAAGGCTGGGTGGCTTGCCGTCCTGGCTTCCACGTTCCTCCCGCTTTCGGTCTGTCTACTAAGGGGGACTCATTATCTGATGTACATAGTAGTTCCAGGTTAGTACGTAGTAGCTACAGTACACAAACCTGATTATACCATGGCATATTTCTCTACTACGTAAGTTAGCTATTATTATTTACCTGGTTCAGGCTGTATGTCCGGACATATCATTGGACAACCCTGACCAGCGGTGAAGAAATGCAAACACGGAGATTTAAACCCCAGTTTCGATCAGCCCCAATCGCCCTAATTAAATAACACGGGCGGGCGATTGTATCATAATCTGACAGCAACAATAATAATACCATGTTTACTATTGCCACAAAAGCAAAGAACAGATCATTTGATCAACACCATGATGTAATGATCCTTTGTCGATATATACGCCTGTACGACAGAGTACGAGGACGGAGATATATGTAGCGCCAGTGGGATCCTCGCAGATTCCAGCAGGAAGATCCAAGTCGGCAGGTCAGCCGACTGCAAGCAGAATCCAATTACAGAACGAACAAGCAAAGTCCCAAAAGGCACATTTAGCCATCTTTCCCAGTCAATGATTAGTGCGCGTTTTCTTCAGCACTAATCCTTACTCCGTCTCTGTACTCGGTAGTGTTGGGGAACACATTTGCCCTAAATTAGGGGCTAATTTAGCAGAACCCTATCCAACCACGTTTTTGCCTTGCCAGCGATCCTCGTTGTGGCTAGCGTCGACAGGCTGCCAGCCGCTATCTCCCCTCCCTGTGAAAGCAGGAATCAGGTTAGAAATTTACTCCTTAGAGGCATGCATCAATTTATCAAAATTACAAAAGTGCCATGTTATCCGATATACGTCGTATATCTTCGGGAAGTAACTATTGCGAAATAAGCATTGACTACGAAAAAGCCACGGAACCTTCCCAGTGGTTCGGCGCTCGGTGTCCGCTGTCCGGTGGGACGGAAATGCAGTGTTCCCCTGGAATCTCCCTTGGTCAAATTATTTTTAATGAATTGTGTCTGTATCAATCAGATGCATCTTAGTTCTACATAGTAAGCAAAGCAAAGCAGGCTGGGTAAACGGGGGTTGCCGTGTGCATTGTCGTCATTCGGCATGCAGGCCGTTAGTCAGCATGTATGTTGATCCCATGCCGATGACTTCATACGCACTGACAGCCCGTTATATTTCCGGCCACTCGATTTGCTGTGCAGCCTCCCGATCGTCCGTGAGTGCGCGATGATATGATGGACGGCATGCTATATCGAGTCCGCCCAGTATCACCATACTATAAGTCGGTAGAGACGTTAATAATGAACCTGAATAATAAAATACAGTATAGTATAGTATAGTATAGTATAGTATAGTATGGTGCGATTATACTAGATTATAAGGGGGCCGCCCTGATTGGCCATCCCGGGCGCGGGAATCGGGTCCTTAGCCGCTTCGTACCAAACATGCACAAACGCAGTAACTATCGTCGCCCGCTCTTGGCCATCCACAGCGTGAAGACTCACTCGTATTGATGACCGCTGGAGATCGTCGTCTTAATCATCAAAACCGTCGCTGCTATTTGACCCTGGGGTTGATTGTATTATTCTTGCCACGGTCGATCGATCATTTTCCCGGCCACTCATCGTGATGCCGTGCCGTGCGACAGAAACTATCTATTCATTAAACATTTGATCATACGTATTTTTCTGTTTGTATTCCGTCACTGTTGCGATCTTCCCGCCTGTCGGTGTGCATGCTCTGTGGTGGTGGTGGTAATACCATGTACGATGGACGATGTAGCACGGTTTGCTGGATACTGTACCTGGCGGTCCCTAGCACTGCGACGTCGCATCTAATAAGGATCTTCAAAAACAAGCCGAAAACCACTAACCTAGGCTAGTAATCCCAAACACGCAACAGAGGAGGGGCGCCGTAGGCTCATAGCGTGCCACAGAACGTCCCAAAGTTCAAACTCCTGCTGGTTCGTTGAGCCCTTGATTTGTTTTCGTGTTCTTGTCTTCCTTTTCGCATGATCTGTTCGGTCGCGGGGGGTGAGTGTCGACAGGTTTGTTCCCGGATCATCGTTGCCACGCACGCACGCCCGCCACCCTTGCACCGTGTACTTGTCTCCAGGTGGCAGATACAATTAGTATTAGTATGTAGAAACGCGATGGTCAAAAGTAAGAACTGCTGACCTCCTTGGGGGAGGCGTTTGACTGGTTGATCGGTGTGTCCCCCTCAGGGTCTCCACCGCACGCTGATTGGCGGTGGGTCTGCCTGTAACAGTGGGACGGCGGGCATTCATGGGATATGAAGATGGACAGTTGTTGAAACTTGGTAGTTATACCGACGGGACCGTACTAGGTACGTTGGTGCCCGGATGGCGATGAGCTGTCCGCAGTACGATGTACTATGTATGATCTTAGTCTCCAGCGAGTACACAGTAAGGATGGCGGGCATGTCTTCCTTGTTTTCGTGCGGACTGGACAGGCAGTCCTCGTGAACGACGCTCCCCGCAGGCGATTGGCTGGCAGCACCCCCACCGCCTCCATCATAGCTGCGAAAGGGAACAGAGACGACGATGCCGGGTGGGCTAGCGTGAGCATGCTTAGTGCCAACGCGGTTAGTGAAGCCGACTTGGAATCTTTTTTGCTCTCCGTTTCTTCGTTCGCGCTAGTAACCAACCCAGCCTAGCAGCCTTGGCGCGCTAGCTGCTTTGGGCCCAGTGCTAACCGCCCTGGCGCCTTCCTAATTTTCCCTTTCTTTCCTGGGGGCCTGCGTTCGTTCGTTCCTTCCTCAGGCGGAGAGCGGCTTCCTCGTTCTCACTAATCAATCTCCTCTCCTCCTGCTCCTGCTTCCTGCTTCCTCCTTCCTCACTTTCTACACACCCACAATCTACACACGTCTGCACACCCGTGTTTTTAACTCGTTGCCTTCACCTCGTCCCTCGTCTTATCAGCATCCGCCCCCCGATCAACAATCAACAATCGGTCGAATTGTCGACTGGCTGACTCATTCGTTTGATTGATCAAATAAGAATTAGGAGGAACGGAAAAAAAAAGCAAAGACAGAACGAGCCCCAAACCAAGCCGCCGTTCATTATCTTCATCGCATTGGAAAGCGACACGGCACATGACACGAGCTGCGACTAACTGGACTGGACAACGCTCAAGTTTCAAACCGACGCATCGCCAACTCGCCCGCGCGGTCGAGCTCTATCACCCTCAACCACTGTAATCCACCTCCCGCCTGCGAACATCTTCCCTGCAACACCCCTCTCGCCTACCTCAATTATCGCAGCGTTAACCGTCAAACTGGGACACACTGGGCGGATCTCGAGCGTTTGACGCTCTTTGCGTGAGGACTTCAAGGGGCGTGGGTAAATCGATGATGACTGCTATCTCCAGTGATTTGCAAGGCGCGGATCCGGTGCCTGTAATCCCTCTGCCGGTTGACAGCGATCGCATGCACTTTGCCTCTATATCGTCATCATCATCATCTTCTATATCTGACGGCGAGCCTGAACGAGGTCGCTCACGACTAGACCGTCCCCGCATGGCCAGCCGCAAGCCGAGTGCGTCCATTCTCGTGCCGCGAGATCATCCCGAGATTGAGATTGAGGAGGAAGAGTTTCCTCCGGACGATGCTCGAGCCATGAGTCCGCGTCGTGATTCTGCGGATGTGGAGCGGCTGGGCAAGGAAGCTCGCCAGACGTTACAAGAGTGAGTGGTTACTTTTGTTTTTGTATTTTTTCCCCTGAGATCCATTCATTCTGACACTCCACAGACAAGCCAAAACTCTCCAATCATCATTACAAGCGTTGGCGCAACGCATTGAAGAAGTCAAAAGTGACCACGACAAACTCGAAAGCGAGAATCGCTATCTACAAGATTATATCGGCAGTCTGACACAAACGATATCCAAGTCCGAGATCACGTCGACTACGGCAGGAAAGACCAAGAAGAATCGAAAGTAAACACGACGAGGGGAGTTCAGAATGCTATCTTTCCTTTTCATTAACGAAGGATAAGGGCGGTTTGATATCGCGCATCTTTCGATAAATCTTCCACTCGTTCTACCAGTGACCATTTCGACTTCTTATCGAACGTTTCTACGTCATCACGCTTTTCGCGGCTGGTCCTTTCGCTCTGCAGAGCAACATTTCGCTAACACTCGATGTTATTTTTCATCTCGTTTCAGCTTGGGTGGCTATCTGTTCAATCGCAAATTTTCATACTTGATACGTCGAAGTTTCTAGACATTTTTCCATTCAGGCGTTTACATTGCACGTTTGGCGTTTGATTATTGAGGGGATTTGACTCGGCGGGTGGTGTTTTTCTGATGTTGCCGCTTTCGTCATCCACGACATTTGCCGCCGCTCCAAGTCATCAGAACTAGCAGATCAATGCGATGTGATCGTCGCTCTTCTGCGTGAAGAAGCGCCCGACTACTGCCATCTGCTAGCCGCACTTGCGAGCGTGTGGCGTTGCATTTACTTCACTTCTCATGCTTCTCCCCTATGAAGAAAAATTTTTCTTCCCCGCCACCACTTGATCCATTGTGGCCATCCCATTACCTTTTTCTCATGGTGTTCTTTTTCATAACATTGCCCATTCAAAGACAATTTCGTGTCCGATGACGTTGCCTGTTTCACATACCCACCTTCGCGAACTCCTGAACGCCACCTCCCCCTCGGCAATCTGAGACAAGTTTGCCGAGCGCACGTGACGTCCAAACATAACATCATCACCATCATCATCGTCATCATCATCTATCATCTTGTACACAATATCAAATCGCCGAGAGCATTTCTCCACGGGAGTTTATTGGTGGGAGGTGGTGTTTGTTTCTACTATCTTTATCTGCGCTTTCTCTTTTCCACATCAAACCTCCGTTTTCTTGTTTATACATATGTCATGTGCATAGCGCAGCGGATCGTTTTAAGTCTGCATAGCATCGAGGAATAACATTTCAAAGACGCTGTATTTTATTGAGTAGTTATTGATCGTAGCGTAAACGTTCCGCGGAACCCTGCATCTGTCCTGGACTGGATAGAAAACCGACATAGTCAACAGAGTCGATCTATCAACTCTCCTACCCCTATCTCATCCCGACGTATCCTTCAGGAACACATCTACATTCGCTATCCTAATTTCAACACTCACGCCCTTACTACACGTCAGGAAACCGGAACAAAATAGCCACCCTATCGACATTCTACTACCCACTCCCATCTTATTCGTATACATCATTCTTCCCTCCAACAGCCCCTACCAAGCATACGAACAATTATAGGTAAACAAGCTAGATCAGCTGCCACTGACCAGATATCCTGCTGATTGCTCATTGTTGATTCCTTCCAGCCTGGCTGTATGTGTCTATTTGTCTATTTGTCTGCCTGCTAAGACTCGAACACGGAAGGAACCTCTGCCCTGACCGCGCGAACGCTCAGGATGGAGCGGAGGTATTCATTCAGGCTGTGCTAGATTCCTGAATCCTTCCATGTTCATGTCATTTGTTCGGTCTAGGCTCGATTGATTTTTCATATGGCCTATAGAGACCTCGAATAGATATCTATTACTTCTACTACAGACTGCAAGATATGACTCGGCACGATCAATACATAGACAGATAGGTAATACAAGGTGATGTGCTCTCTGCCGGCGCTGCTCTACTCTCACTGTGAGATGCCTACACACATATACATCCTCTACCGAACGCCTCCTTACTTACCTACGCATATAATGAAACAAAAGGGCCAAACATACGATCCCAGAAGACAATACATGTATCTATGCCTGTATATCTGTCTGCCTGTCATCTTGCAATCGAGTGTAATTAAAATAATAGATAATTATGATAATTGTACTTGCATTTGCATTTGCAATTATATTGGAAGGAAAATTGTAGTTGTATAAAGAGGGCGACAGTTTGAACTGATTGGTTGTATTGTGTGAACACTGAACCATCACAATCAACACAAGAGGGGGGATGTAAAACATGGGGCAGGGAATAACATAGGGGGTTAGGGTTGGAGATTGCACACACAAAAAACAAGATGAACTGACAGACTGTGTAGAGAGGAATAAAGTAGGAACGAAAGAGGAGAAGAAGAGAAGAAAAATCTAGTGGCAGACAGACAGACAAGACTGAATCTTGGTCAACGAGACAATGAAACGTGATAACGGATAAACAGGAACAGAAAGTGAATGAATAGAAGGAATATAGAGTAAGCACAGGTAAATCGGATATTTCGGTTTATCATAATTGTCTCTCTCCCTCTTTTTCCCCCCCGGGTTCATTACCTCTTCTTCTCTGTCCTCCGAAAAGAATCATCTCCATTGAACCGCTCAATCAAATCCAAACTCTGCCACAGATTGATCTTTTTTTTTTGTTTCCTTTCAACCTTTTTCTTCCTTACTTTATTCTCTCCAAGTCTCGTGTGTATCCGAAAGACGAACGACGAACAGAACAGCCCGTAGGAAAATAAAAACCGCAGGGAAAAAATAAGGACAGAAAAGAAAATTAAAAAACTCCAATCCGCTCAAGAGTTCAAGACTCTGTCTGAACAAACCTCTCATCCTTTCCATCTGACATCCAAACTCAAACCCACTCTATGGCACGAGTCCATGATTCATATGTTTTCGTTCTTTTATTTTTTTTTTCTTGACAAATAAATTTACTCGGCAGCAGCTGGGGCTTCAGTGGAAGGGACAGGAGCGTCTTCCTTCTTTTCAGCAGCAGGCTCGGCGGTGTTCTCAGCCTCGGATGAGGTCCAGAGAGTCTGTAACTATTAGCGATGATCAGAAGTGGCTAAGTCGAATCAACGTACCAAGTTGTCACGGAGCAGCTGCATGATGAGGGTGGAGTCCTTGTAGCTCTCCTCGCTCAGTGTATCCAATTCTGTGCAAGTTAGCCTCGTTCAATACACTACCAAAGAGGGGTAATAGTTAACACACCAGCAATGGCATCATCAAATGCGAGCTTGGCCAAGTGGCAAGCCTGGTCAGGCGAGTTGAGGATCTCGTAGTAGAAGACGGAAAAGTTAAGAGCCAATCCAAGGCGGATGGGGTGAGTGGGAGCAAGGTCGGTCTGAGCGACCTCGGTGGCAGCCTTGTAGGCCTCAAGAGAGGCATCGGCAGAAGTCTTGCGGCGGTCACCAGTGGCGAACTCGGCCAGGTAGCGGTGGTAGTCACCTTTCCTGTTGAGTGTCAGAAATATTACGCATGCGAACAGCTGCAATGCGGCACTCACATCTTGTGGTAGAAGACCTTGGACTCGCCGGTCTGAGCAGAAGGAATCAAGTGCTTGTCCAACACATCCAGGATGTCTTCGCAGATCTTGGCCAATTCGGTCTCAATCTTCTGGCGGTACTCCTTGATCAATGTCACCTGAGAGTCATTGCCTTTGGATTCTTCTTTTTGCTCGATTGAAGTGACGATTCTCCAAGACGCACGGCGGGCACCAATGACGTTCTTGTAGGCGACCGAAAGCAGGTTTCGCTCCTCGACGGACAGTTCTTGGTCTGAAGAGGCAACGACTTTCATGTTCTCGACCATCTCTATTCTGAGTCAATGCGATTGTTCAAGCGGCAAATTTGACAGTTACGGACCTTCGTAGCGCTCAGCCTGCTCAGCGAGCTTGGCGAGGTAGACAGCATCTTCGTGACCCATTGTGAATAATAATCTAAAAGGTTGTAAGTAATCAGGCGTTTATCGTAATGTAAACAAGGTGAAAAGTGAAGAACGGGATGCGTTGGCGGGACCGCCGGGAGCCCGAAGCAGATACAGAAATGGGAGATATCCTCTTCGCACTCTGTGTGATTGATGCATTTCACGCTCCCTCTCTACCACACGAGCCTGACCAGGCTGACGACCACCAGCGCTGCCATTGCATAGAGGGGCTGATGTGGGATGGCGGTCGACGGCCTACGTCACACACTCGGGCCGGGGGGGCTGCTGCACCACGACTCGCAGATACCTAGCACCCGTCGCTAAAATAGGCGAACAGCCTGCATCGCTCGACACCAATATGTGCAAATGCGCCTTGTCAAGACGCACGGTATCCCGGCACAACCAGACGCTGCGATATTTTTGCGAGACGGGACCAGCGTCGACGAGCTGATGGCCTGGCGGTGCGTGGTGGACGTAGGAGGGGGGGCGGAGCAGGGGGCACAGAAAGAGGGGGACGGCGGCTGGCTCACCTGAATGGATAACGCGTACCACAGACAAGACAAACAGGAACAGAAGCGACGCTGCGGGTAGATCGAGCGTAAGAGTAGTAGTAATAGTAGTAGTAGAGGGCGGGTGCGGGGAGCGCAAGTGGATGGTTGAATGAAGCGGGAGCAGGGGGGATGGTGGGTGGATGTTGTTGTTGTTGTTCTAGAGAGAAAGAGCGAGCGAGCGAGAGAGAGATTGCTGGGAGGAAGTCAGTCAGGCAGGTTTGGTTTGGTTTGTTTGGTTTGGTTTGGTCTGGTCTGGTCTGGTCGGCCTGCCTGTGGGAGCCCGTGTGATTGGCTGCGGCTCAAGGCGGTAAGCGACCCGGCTGCCTCGTCGAGTGCACCCAAGGCACGATCGACTTGTCTGCTTCTTTGCGTTTCTCGTGCTGATAGTATCTCTGCTACTGTATTCCTACGTGCGTACGTATTCTCTTCTTCAATCCTGCCCAGTGCGCAACCTAAACATCAAGTCCGAATCGGCGAGAGACTTTTCGGCAGTGCCTGCCCCAGCCGGCGGTGCTGGTAGCCTCACTTCTCTTCGGTTCGGAGCCAATCACTCAGCCAGTCCCCATTCACTCTGACACGCCAGACTGTAAGTAAGCCCCTCTAATATCCACGATCTAGCATCACTATGTATTACATCCACGCAAGCACGCGAAGCCATGCGCCGTTGGCGAGGCTCTGCTGATCCAGGCAGTGATGGCGTGATAAGTACCTCCAGCGCGTGACGGTCAAAACGCGGAGAGCCTTGTCTGCGTGTCGGCCCGGCTCTGCCCTGCCTGGCAGGGATCGAAGATGATATCTGAGATAAGAGAACTCCGCACATTGGATCAGATCAATCAATCAATCACCTGCAAGCGGTACTATTAATTCCTGCCAAGTACTGTCTGCTAGTCGATCTAGTATCTGCTATGTCGGTGTTCCTTCGGCATTTCCACGGTAAGCGTCGAGAAGGACTCCTGCTTGTCGCTATGGATGATTTCAGAGTGGCAGCAGGGTGTTTGCCCTGAATAGTATTACTGTAATACGTAGATCTTTGTATTGTTGTTGTTTCTGCTATGAGTCTGGCAGTCGAGAGCCAATCAAACAGTGCAAACACACCACCATCACCTGACATTGTGCCTCAGGCGGCAACCGTGGCGCCGCGGGCCGGGGCGTAACGTCATCCGCAGCCATCAGCTCACTTCCAAGCACTCTCACTCACACTCGCGTTCTCCGTAGCGACCTCCCAATTGATCGTCCTCTGTTGTCACGTTCTCTAGCACACCACATACCCTTCAACACCATCCAAAATGTTCCGCAACGCTGTTTCCAGACCCCTCCTCCGCAGCGTCAACCAGAGCTTGACTGCCACCCGCTCTTTCTCCGTTGCTGCTGTCAGAATGGGCGAGGGAGACCTCGGTGGTACCAGGTCCGGCGGTGCTGCCGCAAGGTACGACGGATCTGCCTACCGATTAGCATGCGTCTTTGCTGTGCCAATGTAGCTGACCGTACATCCATTAAATAGCGATTCATTCAACAAGCGCGAAGCCGCTCAAGAAAACGTCTACGTTAAGACGAAGGAGATGGAGAAGTACGCAATACCAACCCTATTCAGCCATCCATCCATCAGTCATACGAGGCATTCAAGGAGACTAACCCATCTTCTCCCGAACAGGCTCCGAGCTCTGAAGCAGAAGCTCAAGGAGCAGCGAAAGCACCTCGATGAGCTCGACAAGCACATGTAAGTCTGATCTCTGATATTTATCAAACAATGTCGAGGGATTGATCCGCTGACCTGTGTCTTCTGCAATAGTGACCAACTCACCAAGGAACAAGGCGGTGAACAGAACTAAGCATTCGTTTCAGACTGGGGAGGTATAACCATATGACTGCCATCTTATCTTTCATTCATCCCCTCGAATACCGACCTGGGCGCTCCCACGACATTACTGTCTATATTCTCCGCTCTGCTCCGTTTTAGTTATTGCTATTCAAAAATAAAATGATAGCATGGTGTGTTCATTTTGTACATGTATGCAGTTGAAAGAAAACAAACAAGCCACGTAGGCACTTTTCCACCACTGATCGTCATTACGTAGGATGTACTGTGCTATTTGCTATCAGACATAAAAGTATTCGAGAGATGGTCTCGTGTCGCATAAGAGATTTTGAAGTAATCATAGGTTGACAAAAACTAATCATACAAAACATTCGTTTCGTTAAACGTATACGTAGTTGTACTCTTACTCATGCAAGTACGGCGAGGTCTGCCACTGGTACCAAGCACGTAACACAGCAACACCACCCGACTGCGTCTCAACAGTCCTCCCCCTCCCGCGATCATTGACATCCTTCACAGACTGGCCCTTTTGATGCCGTCCTGCAGCGGCTTCAGTGCGAAGAAGAGGCTCGCCCATCTTTGTCAATATCGTGTCCTTACCATCAGAATCCATATTTATATCGTCTGACAACGACGCCGCCCGAAGCAGCCCATTCAGATACTCCGACTGCTCGCCCGACTGTCCCTGGTTCATATAGTCGACAGCTCCCCGCGGTAACTCCGACGACATCAACGACAAATCCAATTCGGCAATAGCACTGGGATACGCCGGCCCCCACCACATCCCAAATCTGCCTTCCTCATCCCTCGTCGCAAGCGCCGCCTGCGCGTTATGCGCCACCCAACGTCCGTAACGTTGACATCGTCGCAGATGCCATTTATTAAACAAACTCTGCTTCTCCTCTGCCGACTCCTCCCCTTGCCCCGCAAACAGAGCAAGCAGCCTGAGCTCCTCGGGTCTAAGAACATGGCAAAACTCAGTTAAATGATGGAAAAAGATTCCCTTGAAAGTATGCCCGTTTTGCGAGCAGTCGCCGCGGATATCGCACACTTCCTCTAGCACGCCGCCGCGGCCCAGACCCGCCCACGAACGGTGGCTGGTTTTGGGCCATCCTGTAGCTCGCATGACCCGTTCGATGAGCTCGTGGCCATCTTGCAGATAATCCCGATAGCCCGTTGCGAGCCAGAGACCCCTCAGCCCGCTGAGGACCACGCCTTGGTTGTACGTGAACACCATTGTATTGAGTATATCGCATTTGCCAGTGCCTGGGTCGCCAATACCGTTGTACCCCCGAATATGAAACCCGTCTGCATATAGACCGCCGACGCCAGTCATGTTAGAGTCCTTTAGCCACTGGTAGGCACGCACTGCGGCAGCCAGGTAGCTGGGGTCGTGGACGCCAAAGCCAGGCCTGGTCTTATCTTCTTCTGGCACGGACCAGAAAGGGGAGTGGACGGGATCGCCTGTAAAGTAGAGATACATCCCGATACTGGCGGAGATGAACAGTTCGTTGGTAATGGCGTTTTTGTATGGTAGTAGATACGGGCTCCAGATCATGCCACCACCGCACAGCTCACTGTCCCAGCCAGAAGAAGCTAGTTCGTAGAATATACGAGCTCGGTGCGCGGCAGGTACTCGAAGTTGTTTCCCGTGCCAGGGATCGTCGATGGATGAGCTTCTACTTTCGTAGTGCAGTTCAGAATGTAGGTTTTGAAATTTGATACTCTCTAGCCAGCCGAGGACGACCCAGAGCATGTCGTCAAACGCTTGCATGCGAATGGCAAAGGCGTTCTCGCCGAAATAGAAGACGGAGACTTGGTCGAAGTAGCGGTTGATCAGGTTCTCGTACGCAAGCGTCTGGTCAACTTCTGAGATGGCTGACTCCGGCGGAGACAGCAGTTCTGGCGAGGTCATGGTTAATGACGATAGAGCTCCAGAGACTTGAGTGCCAACGACGGCCGCAGTCCAGTCGATGGCATCAGGCCATGTGCCGAGCCAGTGCTCAAAGTAGCTATCTTGCATGACATCGAGGGCGTACAGCATGTCTTGCAGGGTTTGCCTTGCTTGAGTAGATGAATTGGAAATGCTGGTTTCCTGGTTCTCGTCGGCCGAGCTCAGGATGGCCTGTTGGCCCGGCGAAGCGTGCGAGGTGCTGAGTAGAAGTGCCAACAACGGCAGGGCCAGCGATGGCAGTATCATCATCATTTTCATAATCATGATTCAGAGAGAGAGAGTAATTGAAAAGAAATAGGGACAACAGAGTGATAGAAAGACGGGAGAAGCGCTATGGATGAAATATCGTAATCTTGAACATGCAGCAGGTACATATCTTGATTCCGCGCAACAAACGCTACACTCAGACAGAACGAGAGAACATCGAGTCACTACTCGTCGGAGCAATTGTAACCAATAACGATATCATCAGAGGGGGAAGAATAGTCACATGCAGGGGTTAAAAGTAGAACTTCATAGGGATAAAAGGTGAAAAGACGGTTCGCTTGCATGCTTGTCGCGTGCAATGCGGGGAAAGTTGGAGCCAACCGACAAGTTGGCTTTGGCCCCCGGAGTCTGAGACCAAGACCAGGGTATGTAACACGATGTATAGGCCCTACGAAATCACTCGGCCATGGGTTGCGAGGGTTGATAGGGCGCATGATAATTTCCATAGTTCTTTGCATTTATGCAAGATCTAGAACTCTCAGACTATTTACGGATTGTCATCTATTAGGGCAACTTCTAAAAACATGGATCTATTTGTATCTTCTTGCGTTCTTCGTGATGCATATTTTTCATTAAAGCTAGACCAGAGTAAATGAGATGTTTACCACATCATCTTAAATTCCTACGGCTTGCTGTTGGCTGCCATGCCGTTAATCATCCATAATTGATCTAGACCTGCATTGACCGCCTGTTAGCCACGCCCTGCAACCAAACCTACTATTTTGACGATTACCTACAATTTGTCTCAGTATCCGCGTGCCGACAGAATCTCCATGCATCAACGACCCCTTGAGTGGTAACAAAGGATGCTGTGCACGGTGGAGAGACAGTCGGCGTTCTGCAAGATTTTTTTGCCTGCACTTCATTTTGTTGAGTGTCTCCAGTCGTATATCGTTATAAGTAAAGGAGGAATATAAAGTAGTATCCTCAAGGAGAGAAAAGGTCCGAAATATGCCGCCGCCCATCACATCAACGCATCCCTCTAATCTCTTCCGTTGTCGGCTCCGGGACTGCGACTGCGCTCGCGACTTCTGCTGCGTGCTCGACCACCACGACCACCTTTGGGTCCGGCGCCTTTGCCTTTGTTCCCTGGAGGCGGTCGTACGAAAGCGTAGTCTACGTTGATAGTCTGATCGAGTAGCTTCGTTCCGTTCAGTGCTTTGATCGCAGCGCTGGCTTCGGGAAGGGTTGAGTATTCAATGAGTGCGTATCCCTGATGAGTATCAAAGGTTAGAAACCAGTTCGTTCAACAGCTTGGAAACCCCGGAGAGAACTCGACAATGTAGGCATAACATAAACTCACCTTGACATAACCCGTACGACGGTCAAGATTCAAGTTGAAATTTTTGATTTCACCGTATTCGGCGAATAGTTCGGTCACATCCTCCTCGGATGCTTCTTCGTGGATGTTCGTTGCAAGCACAATCCATCCCTCAATGCTTCGAACAGCAACTGCGCCAGTTTGCGTCTTCGCTTCTGTGTTTCCGGATTGTGTTGGTGTGGTGTCCTCCACTGGAGGGTCGATGTCCATTTCGGCAGCCGACATTGTGAAAAATCCTCTGATGTGCCTCAGGGTAATCCGAGTGTTTGTAAATGTTCGTGAAGAGGAGGTAGGGATCAAGGAAGGTGGCTTGGTTGCTGGTTGAGTTAAGCCTTGAAGCCTGCGCTGAGAAGCCGAATGGGGCTAGGCCGTGGTCGGATTACATAACCAACTGACGAGACGGGCTTAACTAACTAACTATGCTGGACTACGACCGTCTATTGCACGTTCTTTTGCTAAAGATAATTTTTTTAATTGTTAATATTAGCATTCTAACAGCCGCCCAGTTTACTATGTACAAAAGCCCGTTCCATATAGGCAGAACCAAAGGGTGCCAAGTGGACTAACGTGATTTAGTCATGACACGAGTAGAAAAACACAAAAGGACATGAGTGAAATGAAGAAAGGAGATTGTCTAGACTGACAGGAGTGCATGTCTTGGTGTTATTCAAATTTATCGTCGGTTGTTGCGTTGCATGCCAAGAATTTGCACCATACGTACGAAGATGTTGATAAAGTCGAGCTCGAGGCTGACGCTCTCATTGACAGGGTCCCTCCGGACAAGGCCTCGCTCAGCCATGCGAGCGTGATACAGAATTCGTTGAACGTCATAGAGAGTGAAACCGCCAAAGACAGCCAATCCACCGTACAGCCAGATGCGCTCAGACCACATTAGCGTGCGTGTGGCAGTTACTGGGAGAACAAGAGGGGCCAAGCCGGAAAGAGCGACAACAGCAACGCCTGCGAGAAGAGGAGCTCCAAGGTAGAGATACTTCTCCTGCTTTGCAGTAGCGCCTACAAAAGCAATCGAGCCCATCATACCGACAGTGTACAGACCAGCACGAGCGAGCAAGGCAGGTGAGAGGAACATCAACGGCGAAAGGAGAGCTGCTTGAGTTACATTGAAGCCAGTCCACAGAGCGTATTTGAGCATGTAGCTATGAAGTATTGTTAACGACAGATTCACAGCGACTTTAAGGATAGAGAGCTTACTTCTCAGGAGGTGTGTACATGGTCCCATACATGGTACCGATGCTAGCAACAAGACCCAGGCCAACGACAGCCCATGGGTTGGCGGTCATCAACCGAATAGACCATCCACTAGTATGTAAGGCGCGAGCAGCGATAGCAATGATACCAAGACCTAGACCGGTATGCATAAATGTTTCGTTCAAGTATTTTCTTTCATAGATGGGCATGCCGCCATCTTCACGGGTCTCGCGGTTGAAGATCAAGTTCGTAGCCAAGATAGTGCCACCAACGATGGCGGCGCCATACAACAGCTTCCCAGTTAAGGCGCCCTGGTTGGGCGCTCGATATGTCTCTTCCATGTAGGTGCGACGGAAAGCATTCTGGAATGTCTGTCGGGATCGTGCGAATATGGAAGATGGAGATGCGGATGTTGATGGTTTGGCCGGAGAGCTCTTGAACGGCGCATTGTGAAGGTATCGAGCGCCCAGATTGGTACTCCGCGGTGCCGCTTGCTTGAGAGCTGATGTCACGGCAAACGGCCGCCTCAGCATGAAAGCCATGGTTGAATATATCTCGAATCAATCGACGAGGTGGGTTTTGAAATGGAGATGTAGGGATTTGTGATGGAGGATTGATGGCAACCGAGGACTGCGGGCTGTTTTAAAGCAGGGCGAATCTTCAAATTCGCCCGGGGGCGGCGTTAGTGACGTTCCTCAAACTCCGGCGGCCCGAACGTTCCAGAAGCGCTAGTTCAACTGCGTAATCGACCGGCACGTGATTCGTTCACTGAGGCTTAGTAAGTGATCACCCGTGAATGCCTCAGGCAGCGTGTGCTAGGCAAACCGCAAATCGTTATCGATAAAAAATAACGAGGTCGTGCAGCGGGGCATTTATTACTAGCATACAGAACTCCTTTGATCAAATCCATAATCTTGCCCTAGAGCAGAACCGCCGCAGGGATGTCTCTTCTAGAAACAATTCACCTGTCACACGTCCCCGCGGACATGCCAGTCCATGTCGCGCTTTACAAAGACCTCAAAAACGCCAGTTTTCTGCGGGAGCAACTTTTGTCTGGAAACTCCGAATTTCAATATGCATTCATTGACGCCAGCTTGGTAACCTTGCTATTCTATTCGCTATTCTGTACGATTCTGACAGGGTGAGTAGATTATATCAAGACATCATATTCTGGCGGCAGTATTCAGAGCCGTTAATGATCACTTAAACGGCCGATTGAGATCATATAACATTCATTCGGAAATAGTGGTCTCCCTCAGCCCTACGAATAATGTGAGTTAACGCCTCCTTCCATTTCTTCTTTCTTGTCATTCTAACGTTGATCTAGATAGCGGAATCTTTTCGCAGATTCGGCATCTCAGACGCAACCAAAGACCTGCTTGTGGTCAAAGTATCCGTGAATCCAGATATTACGCATGAATCGGTCGCAAGGCACCTTGAAAGTTCAGTGGAAGCCACCCCCCTGCCATTCTCTGACGAGATACTGTCTTCAGTGTCGGACCTGGGGAGAATCCGGAAATTATACAAGATCAGCCAGCCAGCTATAAAGGCAGGGGATGGCGAGGCTAAAGATGGAAGCGCGAGGAGAGCTTTGGAAGTACCTATTCTTGGGTCTATAGCAATTCGAGGAGCCACTTGAGTTACATCAATGTGTATAAAAATCAATAAAATAGAAAAGGTCCTTTGTCTCGCTGGAATTTCCTCTAGCCCTGACCCTCTAGAGTCGGAGATTGAGAAGTTCTAAATTTATTCACAATTGTTGTAAAAACAAATATACCTTCTCAGCCACCTCAATGGTTATTTTGTCAATGTCACAATGAATAAAAACAGTGGTTAGTGAAAAATGCCTGATCGATGAGGACGTGTTTACATTGGCTGGCGGTTGCCCCGTCATCTGGCCCAACTGGGAAGTTCCCCAACTTTGCCAAGAGTCGCCTCATTGCCGCCGAGAGAGAAACATCGTCAAACAACTTCAAACATTTATGCGCCTTATACATCCACGCCACGATGGGGAACTTTACCCACCACTTGAAGTGAGCCCCAATAGCTGCGACTCCGTGCATATAACAATATCGACATCCTGGAGCGAGAAGCGACAGTATATTTATCGCTATATAACTTTTGCCATCAACATGACCTCCAACATAGATGCCATAGTGATCCCTTCGTCCTCGCCGGAACATAATTGGGCTCGATCAATTTCGCCATGTATTCCATCGCGCCTTCTTGGGCTTCCTCCGCTGAGCTCTTCTCCCCCGCTGCCATCACCGGCCAGGTTATTAGAGAGTCTTCCTAAGGGACAGTCGCCTCTTGTCAGGAATATTGGAAAAGAAAATTCCTCGATAAAACCCACCCAAAAGCGTGCGTCCGGTGAAATCTCCACAAAAGCTGCGCGATCAGGCACTTCAAAAGCGAAGAGCGCCGGGACGTTGAAGTCTGCGAAGTCACAAGAGACGCAGAACAAGGTTCTCAAAGGCAGAGTCGCGAAGGCTTCGGTCACTAGAACAAAAGCAAAAAATGACAAGGATGCTACGAAAACTCAAATTAAGGAGGATGCTAGACTTGCGTCAAAAGTGGACCGAGAAAAAAGCGCCGGATTAGAGGGACTAAATCTAGGAGAGGCTTTAAGGCGGAAAATGGACTGGACGCCTCCAAAAATTGCGCCTTTGATTCCTCTCGATGAGGACAGCACTTCTCAAAGCAGTGTTGCAAAGAGTAGCTTTAGCGATATTCTACGCGACTACCATTATAATCGAGAAACCAGCGTCCCCGTGACTATAGAGACAAGGAAAGAAGGGAATCCTACAAAACGGCGAAGGATAGAGGTACGAACAATGGAAATGTCCGCGTCTATAAGAGGGGATAAGCTGACAAGTGGCAAATAACAAAGCTTGTTGATTTTGACGTACAGCAAGTAAAACCCGCAGAAAAGCAGGCAGAAAAACCCAAGAGTTTAGAGACTCGCAAGACGAAAGCAAAACCCAAGAAACAGCCAAAGACTATAACGGCTCGCATGACCGCGCTTTATGAATCTATCGAAGATACGTCAACACCACTTTCACCAGACGAACGACTAGGAGATGGGGTTAGTGATGTCGACGAGAAGAAGTCTATCAAACAAAGGAAGAAAAAGTCCACGAAAAAAAGAGAACCTGAATATATCATACTCTCTCCGGATGAGGCAACTAGGTCTGCTAATGCACAGAATTTTCTATTTGGAACTTGCAGCCAATTAGAAAGAGATGATTCGCCAACTTTTTTCGGGGAAACGCAGAAGGCGCTACAGAATTCCGAGAGCATCACATCGGGACAGGCTGTTCCTGAAAGGCATTATACCGGTTTACCATCAAAGAGCCTTGCAATCAGATTCACGGGCAACAAAAGTCACTGGTCTGTTGCAGCTAGGGATTTGGATGGGTCCATGCTACAGCCCGAGGTTATAGACATGACGGATTCACCTAATTCCTCCACTTATTTCAAACGGACCACTTCGGAAACCAAGCATGGTGTATCGAAAGCAAAATTGTCTGTTCCAACGCAAATCGCCAAATCTGACCTTACAATCAACAAAAATACCCAGTTAAGGTCTATACCGGAGACAGAGATACCACCTCTAACGCTCAACCCCAAGCTTTCCTCTGTCAGCCGTGACGTTGAGAATACTTCGGAGCAGCCTCTGATAAAACCATCTCATATGCCCAACTTTAATGGCTACACAGATGCAGAGCTCAGTAAACAGATATCAGCTTATGGGTTCAAAGCTATCAGAGGGCGGAAGAAGATGATTGATCTGCTTGAGAAATGCTGGCAGAATAAGCACAACAAAGAAAAAGGTACTACTGGAAGCATTGAAACCTCCCTGGCAGCCAGTTCGCAGATATCCAACGTTGCTTCCTCAAGTGTTGCAAAAGCTCAAGAGAATCCTTCAGAGCAAAGTATGAAAACGAAACGACCTGCTTCTGGGCCCAACACAACTAGTCGGACTGAGCAGAGAAAAAAATCTACTAAATCAGCGACCAAGAAGACCAAAAAATCCGAAAAATCTTCTCAGCCAGCACCTTCACGCTTCAATACCATAGACGAAATCCAAGACTCGGAAGAGGAGCTCATACCCTCTCCGACCCGCGTACATATGCAGCGACAAAGCAGTAGTCGCCAACCCACACCAACGACCAGCAGCCTTTCCCTCGGTAGCAAAGGCAGACGGCCATTGGCTTTTTCCAAATTGTCAAATTCATCCAACAACGACCCTTCTCTACCAGATTTGCATGGCCAAATCACAAAAGCCATTCGCCTACAGCCTCGGCCCCCAGTTTCCTCCTCTTGCAGTGCACCGCAATTACTACAACGACTAACGTGGCACGAAAAGATTCTTCTTTATGATCCTATCATACTGGAGGATCTGGCGACTTGGCTTAACACCGAAGGTCTCGCTTTAGTCTGTGATGACCGTGAGGTTAGTGCGGGGTTTGTTCGAGGCTGGTGCGAGAGTCAGAGTATTTGTTGTACGTATAGAAACTAGAGTCTTGCTTCACTCAAAGTTACACAGCTGTGTGGTGTGCTTTCGCAACACATATATATCTTGGGAGTCGTCCTTATTCATACACCTGGGGCTCCCCAAGAGCCCCCAGTATAAAAACAGTATGGAAATCTAGCAATAAAGTGGGACGCGAACAGTCGTGAAATCAACTTTATTATCTTGCCTAAAACTTCAGAAAATCTCTAAATTGTTTAGTCAATTCTGGTTTCGATGTCAGTATAGTCTGAGACGCTTTCAAGATGGTGTCGACACCTTTGTTCAGGCACTGTAAAAACAAGGAAACAGTCAGGGGCTTGGCCTAGTATTTCATTACATTTCGTGTATTCCTGTCGGTCGTCAAGGAGATCTCAAGCCAAAAAAAAAGAGTGCCTAGTCCAACGGACCGATAGCGATATTCAGGTACAGGTAACAATAACCCCAATCAATCTTCCCCTGCCCCTGCTGATTCTCATCAAAAGTCTCCGGAATGTCAACACCATCCTGGATGACGCGTATCAAAGTCATCATCTGGTCTTGGGTCATCGGTGGCTCGTCTGCTAGAGTCCATCTAGGCCATGCTGGTTTCAGGTCGGCTATGTCCGAGGTAGCGTTATCCCACTCACTACACAATGGAACGGACCCATTGAACTGTAGTGTGTAGATGAACCATAGATCTTGTTTTTGATTAATTCGAAAAGTCCACTCTGGCCATATAGGCCTCCTGTCCGCTCCCACTGGCAGTCGTTTTCTGTGGCCGGCGACTTGCCATGCCCACCAGCTTTGCAGTCGTTCAATGCCCATAGCGTCGGTTTCAGGCATGATGATGTGAGGTTCCGTCATAGCTTCGCTGTTGTTCTCGTTGTATTTTTGGTTGGGTTGTGGCTGTGGAGTCTGCTTCTTTGCTTTGGGAGGAGCTAGAGAGTTCATATTCTAGATCAGCAAGGTATGTCCTCACAAGTTGCATGATAAGGTATTTACCTGAGGTAGGTAAAGTGAAATCAACCTTTTTTGCTGTCTGAATTTGATTTTGCTGTTAATGATTTCTGTCCTGGTTTCCTGCCACGCTTGACAGGGTTTGTTGGAGGAACAGTGGCGTGGATCCCTGGTCATTTCTGATTAGACTGAGGCAAGATCGATAGAATACAGATATACTCACAGTGTGTACCTATTCTGCCGTGATTAGATGCCTCGGTTACGGTTGATGTTAGAGTTGGGAGTTTCGGTGGTGCAGGATTTATAGGTCTTTCTCGTTGGTGGTCTGCCCGGTCACTTTCTGCTAATTCAGACAAAGCCAGGAAGTATTTAGCATTTTACCTTAGAGAGACAAGGAGACAACAATGGACGAATCTTACCTGCTTTTTCGTTTGCTCTAATAGCATTGCCTGGCAAAGGTCGTAGAATAGGAGGCATCCCCCGCCTCAGTCTGGCATAATTCTGTCTCGCCTCTGTGGCTGGACGCGGTCCATATCCTGTAATTCCAGAAAGAGGGTTATCTATTGATATTGATGCCAACGACTGATGCTCATAGAACTCTATCTGAGCTTGTGCATCAGCTAGCTGTTCTTCATCTATAAGAAATTGATATGGGCGGATTTGCCGGTCAGGTTCCCAGGGATCGTTGTAGCGGCATTTTTTGTTTGCATTGGCACAAGTGGTACATTGTCCCCGTCTCATGTCGCATTTCTGCTTCAATGTCTATTTATCCGTTAGCATTTCTTCTCCTTCTCATTTAACTTTATTTATTTCTTTTCCACTGCTAATCTTCGCGCCGGTAAATCCCGTCACCTGAGGTACATTACCGGCAGCTGAGCCCTAGCCCTAGCCCTAACGAAGCTCACGGGAAATGATAGGCAGCATACTTACTTTGCAGCGCCGACAGGCAATCGGGGCATTCTTCCTCTGCTTCTTAGCACTAGCTATTCCTTCTGCCTCTGAGAGTGAGTCATCTCCTTCGTCAAGGTTATAGTAAGCATCCATTTGAGGCGGAAGATGGACTTTCGTTTTTCGCTTCCGTTTTTCAGGCTTATTTTCCTTCATGTACACTTGAAGCGGTTGATTCTGTAATGTTAATACCTGTTGCTGGAATGATTTGAGTTTATTTTGAGCTTTTTTTAAGTCGACTTTCTTCTTTCCGAGTTGCGCTTCAATCTTATCTTTGGCCTTCAAGATCTGATCTAGATCGTGTTGTCCCAATTCATGGGCTTCATAATTCATGTCGTACTCTAGTTGTTTGTTGTTTACAGCGGTCTCGTCGGTTGATACCTTCTTGGTGAGTTTTTCCACGTTTTCTCTCGCTAATTCAAGCTTTTTGTTCAAGGCTTCCTGCTTCTTCGACACCCATTCATCCAGTACTTCTGGTGTCGGTGTGCCATCCTGCTGAGCGGGTTTTCCATTTTCACGGTCTGACTCATTTTCAGAGGGAATTCCCTGTCCCTGCTCTGGAGGACCTTCCATATCAATATTCATACGCGCATAATCATCGTCGATATCGTGTGTATGTGAAGGAGGGTCATCGACTGCATGGTCCGTTTCGTAATCGGCATCGTCTTCATCATCCTGCTCATGGCTATTGCAACACGCTCCATCATTCACTTGCCCTTCTACCTGACCACCGTCGTACATTCCTCCGTACCCTGTCATATTGACATTCGAGCTCTCCATCGAACGCCGCTCCTCTTCCACATTATGAGTGTCTTGCTTTTCGTCGTCGAAGATGGACGTTAGATCATCATGAAACTTGTCAGTGATGTACAAATAATCGGCAGAAGGTTGATTTCCTTGTTTCCCAGACATTGCACTCTTCTTACTCTTCTTCTGAAAGATTCTCTATATAGAAGATCCAAAGTCTTCACACAGTTACTGTTCCGGACAGTTTAGGAGAATATAGCCTATGGTTGATATAAACAGCGTGGACTTGACAGTGTACACACCAAAAGTACAAATTTTATCGAGCCTGATACTTATTTTATATAGCACGGCAACTTCCTTGATATGTAGATTTCAGAAACGAGCACGCACTCAGAACAATCGACATTGTCTTACGTCACATACAAAGTAGATTGTATGCATGCATTGCTACTTCGATAAATCCAAAGTGATAACGGTATTGTCACTCTTTTAAGGAATCTAAGATCTATCGAGAGTTTGAAACAATGCTTTGTTGCTGGACTTTTTGTTTCCTCGCTTAGTATGAAAGACGTTCATTTTCAGTAATGATGAAAGCATTACCTGTCCTCTCACGTCAAGTCTTTGAACTGGGTTAATGCTCTTTGGTTTACACACTAGACAAGTTATCAATGGCATTGTATCCTTTATTTCGGCTAACAAGCCTTGTCTAACGAAAAAGGTAAGCATTGTGCCTACAATAGTAGCTTGTTTTGGCCTTACTAGTTTGACAAGTATGCAATAAATTGTCGCGATACTACTCGAATCCAGAGGAAATTATATGTATCAACACATATGATGACTTTGATTCAGCCTTCTAAAGTATTTTCAGTACATTTCGACACAAAGCATTGTTTTTGGAGCTGTCTGCAATTTTGTATATCCCAAAACCAAGACGAACGGACCTCGTCGGAGACAGACCCGAAAGAAAAGAAAAGGTAACTAGGACAAATGGAATAGAAAAGAGAGATGAAAAGAGAGAGCATAAACAAATCCAAGCAATTCCTCCTAATATATAAAAATAACGCTGAATTTCCTCCACTCTTTAAACACCCCGGCGCCTCTTTTCACAAACTCCATCCAGCGTCATGGACATATAATATAGATGGTCAACTGGTAAAGGAAATAGAGTAAAGGAATATATCAAAAAGAGGGTAAATAGAATACATATATAAAGCCGCTCCGGAAGAATGAGAAAGAATAAATCGTCGCCGTCATTAAGTACATCAATCATGTGATGGATGATATGCAATAAAATAACTCCAGATTTCAAATAGAACATGATGCATCCAAAAGGTAAAGGCGAAAATAACGCTTGAAGGAAAAGAGTAATCAAGGTGGGAATCAAAGGGGAAAAAGTTCAATGAATAACGCCGTTTTTAGCAACAGTCTCAAACCGGATTTTGTCTTGGTACTGGAATTGTCCGCCTGCTTCTAGCCAAGGCATGAGATTTTTGCATTGGCTGACGTTGAAATACCTAAGATTCTGACATCCGTCTGCAACTGCTTCAACGCCAATGCCGGTTACTCGTACGCAGCCACGGACGGATAGTTCTTCGAGAAGCAGCAGATGCAGGCTGAGGCTTCGAAGCGATGGGTCAGAGACCGCAGAACCGCAGAATGACATATTCAATTTCAGGAGTTGGGGGCACTGTAAGGCTAGGACCTCGGTAGCAGTGTCTGACAGAGCACAGCAGAATGACTATTCCAGCATTTTAATGTTAATGTAATTTCACTGAATAGAATCGACTATGCAATCGACTTACCAGATCTAGTTCCTGCAGATTCTTCGCCGCATTTGTCAGGCAAACAATGGCATGATCGGTTAAGTATGTGCAATCGGCCAAACAGAGCTTTCGAAGTCTTGTGAATTGAGCATTACCCCAGTACTGAAAACCTTGGTCCGTAATAGTTGTACATCTCGTCAAATCAACTTGTTCAATACGTGGGGCAGCATGAGAGGCGATATGGTGCATCGAACGGTCGGTGACATGTTTACAGTAAGAGAGCGTCAACTTCTTCAGCTGTGGGCAGCCATATACTGCCCCTGCAGCAGTCTGAATAGTGGGTTTCATGTTGTTTTTGACTGCCGAATGGTTGTGCTGCACTAGTGTCGCTGACGGGACTACCCATCCAACGAGTCTAGTGAGTAGGGCATCGCTCACTTTCCTGCAATTGCTCAAATCAACTTCTTGCAAGCCGGTGGCTTTTCCTGCCATCTCGAGGATCGCTGTCGCTGTTACGTCCCAGACACTCTTCATCTTCCATGCCCGAACGTTGTGGCCACATGTCTTCGCTAAAGTATTGAACCCTGCATCAGTGATGTGAAAACAATTGTTGATGTCGATGTAAAATGGGCGGTCTTTGACGAATGGGCAAATGATCGTTGAGAGAACATCATCGGTAACCTTGCGATTGTAGATACTCAGATCCAAATACTGACAAATATCTGACGACTCTGTTAGGATCTTGGACCACTGGATACACACAGCTCGTAGGCGTAATAGGTGATGAAGATCTAGATACTGAAAAATGCCTATAAGTACATTTTCTGGGAGATAACCCCGATTCCCCAATTGATACTGATAAAGCAGACTCATCGATCGTTGCCTCGATGATGTCGCGCCATTCAGTTGTGGCATGGCTTTGAAAGATGTTCCAGGTCGCGGTTCTGTCGGAGTCGTTTGCCGAGAGCTCTCTGAGCTGGTAGTATCTTTAGGTGGAATAACTGCTACCGAGCCTCGGCGTGACTTGAGCTTCACATTGTCGAGACCAATGTTCAAGAAAGGGTCGGGATCAGATGGACTCAGAACTGGCATTTCCTCATCTCCATTGGTTTGGCGAGTATTGTCCAACTCTGACTCTGTCAAAGTCACCATCGGCATGGATTTCCTTCGCAAATTAGTCACTTTCAGCTTGTCATCGATGGTTAATTGATTGATTGGAGGCGTAGGGTCTTTGACATCGGTCATCAAGACATCGCTGTCTGTCGCCAATTCGAGACGCTTTTTTGCCGTGAGCTCGATTTGCTGTCGTAACGCATCTGGGCATTTCTCCCAGAATTCTTCCAAGACGTCCCCGCTGAGCATGAGACATTCAACAGACGTGACTGATCTCACGGTAGCAGTACGACGAGGAGTCAGTGATAGACTAACAATTTCCCCAAAGTATTGTCCCTGTCGGAGGCGTGCTTTGACTTCAACTTCTCGGCTAGCCTGTTCATCTGAGCCACTTCGATTATGTCCCGGATCTTTGCTTTCATTGAGAACCTCCACCTCACCTCGGGCAATGAAGTAAATTTCGCGGCCTAACGTATCTTGACGTATAATATCGCTGAAAGGTGGATACGATCGAGGTTGCAGTTTCAAGCCTAGGAAATGGAGGAGATCTGGTGGAAGACTCGAGAAGAGAGGCATTTCTTTCAACAGCAAGCGCACATTGACGGATGCATTTGCGAGCGCACTAGACGATATATCCGAGAGACCTGGGCTCGGGGACTTGCGCTTCTTGTTCGTGCTCACCATTTTCAGGTCGTTCTCTTCACCTGGCGAAAGCCCTCCGGATGTGCTCTCGCGTAGCCTCTTGGAGCCACGCCTATTCATACCCGACGCCTTTTCATCCGTACCGTACCGATCTTTGTTTTTCTTTTCCAGGATAGCCAGCCGCTCCAAAGCTTCGTCTCGAATGGCGCGTTCGACTTCAGGAAATCGGGGCAGGATTTGTCGAAAATCCTCCTTTGTAAGAACAACCAATAGGCAGCGACTGCGTGCTACAATCGTGGCTGTACGAGGTCGGTCCATTAAGACCCCAATCTCGCCGAAAAAAGCGCCGGGCTTCAACTCTGCGTGTACGCTCTCTCCATCCCGGGAAGTGACGGCGACGGCGCCTCTGACTAGCCAGTACATAGCCTTTGCCTCATCGCCCTCGGTCACGATGTAGTCGTTCGCGGCATGGAGCTGCGGGCGGAGATGCAGGCCTACCTCGGCCAAAAAGGAATCCGGCGTTGATTGGAAGAGGGGGAAATTGCGAATGCGGTCAATCAAGTCCAGCGGCATGCCCTGTATCTGCGATGATGCTAATGGCGACGGACGGACCGGTCGGTTGGGGTTCGTGGCCGTGTCAAACGAGTGTATCAGTGAGACGGCCTCCGGTATAGGACTGGAGGCCTTGGTGGAGGCACCACTGCTGGACCGACGTTGTCGCCGCATGGCTGCCTCGAGTATTTTTGCAAGGCGCGCAGGTTTGAATATTGTTCCCTGTAATACTGTTCCTCGAGTGTTCAAGTAAACGAAGTGGTAAATACTAGGTAATACACATGATGCGATAATTGCGCGGGAGGGCTCAATGACGTCGACGACGATCGTGGCATGGACCGTTGGAGCTCGAGGGGAAGAGATAGATAGGACGATGGCTAAGTGAGTGATATTTTTAGAGCGCTTGCAGGTGGATGGAAGGCGTCTGTTGGGAAAGAGTATGGTGAGAGAAGGAGGAGCAGTAGCAGGTAGGGAGCAAGAGCATTCGGCGTATAAACTAAGAGAGAGGGAACGTCTAGGATGGACGAGCGAGCGGGCGGATTGGATGGCGGGGAAGGACCGGCGGGCAGCGCGGGAGATCCACCACCAACTCTGGTAACTCGCCCACTAGTGGTGAGCAATGGTCGATGAACACAGGAGGAAAAGAGAAGACGGGAGAGGGGGAAAAACAGGAAAAGAGGGAAGAAGGGAAGAAGGGAATATCGGTGGGGGATAGGGTGGCCGCACTGCGACTCTGCGAGGTGGATACAGCGGACAGCACGTACGAGGTCTGTCTTATTCGCAGACATGCAGTTACCACGCTTCACTAACAGCTAGTCTCTATCCTATACCTAATATGCCGAGCGTGGTGCCGGACAGGCGGGAAGCTATCTCGATGACTATTATTTTTATTATTGAGTGAGTGGTGATGTTTCATGTCACCCTATGTGTCTATATATATATCGCAGTCGAAGATGCACCCGTCACTCCTTGCTTCAGCCGTCCGACACTGGTAGGATCGCTGCATGAACTTTTGCCCGCCAGGCGGCTCTCCAGGGACACCGAATGGCATGCTGCAGTACAATCAGGCAAAATTAAGAAAGAGGCTATCTTCAGCTGAGAACTTAGCAGGGATACCGCGGCCAATCGATATTGAGATAATGGGGACTTCCTAAATGGACTGCAGGTCATAATACAGAAAAAATATGGATACGCGTGACCCTTGCACAGAATTCGAGATACCGCCAGCCCAATGGACCAGACAGGTAGAACAATTGCAGTTGACGATGAGCTTTTGGTTCATATGCATTTCAAGATGCCGTAAGATAATTCGCTGACTAAGCCGAGGCAGTCGGTTTGTGCTTACAATTAGGTGTATCCATCCTCGGAACGTAGCAAGAGAACTCTGCAGAATCCAGACTATTTTCGGTATGCTCAGCAAGCTCACTATGGCGCTAGTCGTACTACCTTAAGGGACCAACCTAACTGACCCAGCAAAATGCATGATGATGCCGTCTTAGTCTGATCACAAATATTCAGCGAAGCTAGGCAGCGTCAGAAGTACCAACCCAACAGTGCCACACACTAGTAGTTCTTTCTAGAAGGCTTCTAGAAGAAATAGATTAGAAAAAGATGGGACTGCGCCGTTCTTGGTATAATCTGCGACTCTTGTTGGGTGTATCGTGCATGAGTAGCTAGGGGCCGATATGCATCTACTAGTAGTTTGTTGGGCCCGTCGTTTCCGCTAGAGCCTTGGTTCTTTGGAGGGCAATTAATGTACTATGTACTCTGGAGTAAGTGATAAAGGACTAAGACAGGCCGATGGGGGCCAATCTGGACCTACCTCGAGGGAGAGGAATATTGCATTGCATTGCGTCGCATCGCATCGCATCTTCTTCAGCGGTTTGATATTGATTGTACATAAAGGGTTTTTTTTCTTGCATCTTGTTTGCTATGAAACATACATGTCAAAGATTGTATCACAGAAGCTATGCTACAAGCTTGACAGTCTAGAAGGCATGTTGATCGATCACCGGCCCCGGCACTTGAAACCGGCCCCCAACACTCATTGCATGGACCAGGCCAAAGCAGCGCGTGGCCTTCTATTGATCTTGACTCGTCACCTGAAAGCCAACCCGCATTGGCTGGTCGTAAACATGCATGTGTTCTCTGTTGAAAGCCCTTCGACAAAATCATAGTAAGACCAAGTCCCGAACCGTGTCCTTCCTAGCAGTCCACTTGGTCAAAGGATTAGACCATGGTAGATCCTTCACGCCAACAAACCCAATCCAGTCAAACTATGAATCCTCCTGCACTTGCCACTTTCTCTCTGCAGGAATGACCACTCCATTGCATCCTGCAAGTCTGGAAAGAGTTCTATATGCACACGTGGTGCCCCTTGATGACGAAACAATCGCCTTGTACTATGCGGCGCGGCCGGACGGACGAGTCATGGCTTGCCGATGATGAGCCATCTCCATAAATTCGTCTTTTGCCAACAAGCTAGGCATATCATATCTCTCCGAGAGCTTATGGATGTTCAATCCGCAGAATAAATCACACTGTGTACTCGGCCTTTTTGGAGTTGCCAGGACCAAATAGATATTGAATGTAGGCAGGACGGTTTCCCTTCATGGTCTCGAGAGCATCTTGAGTCAACCCATACACCAAACTCAACTTGAGTCCCAGTTTTGTGGTACGCGCAGCAGTGTATATATCGTGACGAGCTAGCCAGAGAGCCATGAAAATTAGCAAGATAACCACAGATCGAATTTTAACAAAAAGAAAAACAATACCTAATAAGCTGTAGACGCCAGAGAAGGACAAGCCAGCAATGACCGTAGACAAAAAGTCTCGGCGCTCATGACGAGCACAGTCCACAGTCTCTTCAAACAGGCAGAAAGCCATAGCACCAACGCCCAGCTTTGTCCCCAACTTGACTCCGTCAAACACGCCACCAACGATTGATTTATAATTCTTCGTTTTGTGGTACTGAAACCATCCCGTCGAGGTGGTTGGGAATCGGTGTGCGTTTTCTGCGCGAAACTGGTATGCGGCTTTTCGTGCTCCGTGCTGTGAGCCCACGCCTAGGCCAACTGAAAATGCAGTAAGAGCTGTGTATGGTAGTCTCCTCTCAATGTCGATGCCGAGTCTTGGAGGTGCGTTTGAATCGAATAGTTTATACCAGTGAACCACCTTGATCAGTCCAGGTTCCTCGGCCCAGGTGCGGTCTGAATGAGCTTCTGCCATGATAAAATATTGATTCGCTAAATAAGAACAGCCGAAAGCAAAAGGTGATAGAGTATTGAATAACTCGCTAATAAAAAGGAACCAAAGATGCGGAGTAGATGAGTTAATATGGCAGGTGTGGCCTTTATTTTGTGAGGCTGGTTAGGTTGAGGTTGGCCGCAAAGCTTGCCCAAGCGTGATCTCCACCCGCTCCAAATCCCTAACTCCGCACGACCATCAAGTTCAGACGAGACCTATACTTCTCAACGCCGTCATGGTAAGTTAGATGTCTTAACGGATAAGATTCATTTATATTTCGGTATATAGCCATGCCATTATGCTAACTATTGTTTTCCCTTCGACCAGTCTGAACCAGACCCGTTGAGCTGGACCTTGCGGTTCAAAAAATACAAAACAACCGTGCTACTGATGCTCCCCGCTCAGGAATCACTTCATGCCACTAAAGAAAAATTACACGGCGCACTCAAAGCGCGAAACGTCCAAGAAATAAACGGCGACCGTGTCCCGGAGGATCCAGCTGATATTGAATTCGGCGTCCCCATCGACCGCAACGAACTCGAGAAAGGCTGGGTTCGTCTAGACCTGCAGATTGGGGAGGATGATGAGAGCTCCGCAGCGTCTACCAGCAAAGGCACCAACGGCGCTGGGCGCCCAAAGAAAGGCTCGTTAGCAGATAGTCTGCAAGGAGCTGATATTCGAGACGGCCAATCAATTGCTTTTCGCTTTAAGAAAGCCACCAGCGAGGACAAAGGTGACGGAGAATCGGAAGCAGACTTTGAAGATCCCGGATGGGATGTTGTCATCCCATCATTTGACGACGAAGAGCTTGAGTGAAACTCTCTTCTTTATGAATCTTCTCAAACCTTTCGTTTCATGCCATAATGCCTTGGGTAGGCTGGAGCCTGGCGTGGGTTGGCGTTACGGAGATAGGCGTTTTACCTTCATTGATATGGTTTTGCCTCTAAAGAAAAGGATATTTTGAGAGCAGTATTAATTATAAATGTAAAATGATATATTTTCGTTACCAGACTTAGCTCATTAAGCAAAAAAGATGTACTTAATCTCCCATTATAACTGGAAGACGTCGAGTCAGTATATCGTACATTGTCATAGTGGCAGTAAAAAATGGCTTTCACCATCCTGCTGGGTAGACCACGTTTTCTGCTTGTCTTAATCTGATCATATAATATAAATATGGTTTCTAGAGCTGATATCAAATGTCTGGGTCCATCACACATACTATGTAGAAATCCGTTAGAGGTACCAAAAATCAAGCGTCTGCTCATCAATCCGATATGGTGTAATGGTCCGCATGTACGTCTCTCACACGTAAGATCCGGGTTCAATTCCCGGTATCGGAATTATTTCGTTTTCATTTTTCTTTTTATGTCCTTGCTACTTTTTTTTTGCCTTATTTTAGTGATTTGGTGGTGGTGGGGCGGCGGCAAATCTAAATTTTTTTAACATTGCACGTGAGAATTAGCTACTAACTAGTAGGACAAAAAAATGGCTCAATTTTCACCAATCCGATATGGTGTAATGGTCCGCATGTACGTCTCTCACACGTAAGATCCGGGTTCAATTCCCGGTATCGGAAACCTGTCGTTTACTTTTTGTATCTCTTCAGTCGAATACTTTTTTTGTGGTGGATTTAATATTAAAATCAGTATCGTGGCTATCATTCGCTGTTAGTATGGCGTTCCCGAGGTTGGTGCCCGGGCCTAGCTTCTTCTCTCAATTCAATAGTATACCCATAATCCGAAGGCCTGCCATCTCAGCGAGTAAAGTCCTGGATTGAATGTGTAATGACTGGAATGAAGGTAACCTGAATAATATTAGTCCAGAAAGTGTACACGTTAGAATATTCTTTCTGGAATCTGGTATGATCTATCTTCCATCGATATAATCCTGACAGGGGGCAACTAGTCGTACTAATTTTGTATACCTATTCTTTTCTATTTTTATTTGTACAATCGGACATTTCTTCTCCATGTGCTCCAGATGAATTATAATACGAAAATATCCATTAATTCACACCAGTCCGGCATGGGGTGGTGTTCAGCAGCTCGAGGACCTCAGTCGCTCGTATACGAGCTAGAATAAAGCACTTTGAAACGAGGATATTGTGCGTAGTGAACTCCATGATCTTTGAAGAGTTCCCGCAGCTTGGAAAAGATGCTAGATGAATAACAGGATTCGTGGATCTGTAGGCCTGGAATTTTCCTGCTTGTTACATCCATTGCATTTGCGCTTGTCGATGATGAATCTTGCACCTTCCTCATCTGTTGTCCGATTTGCTCTCACACAACGCCTTGTCGCATTGCAACCATCGCATGTAGCCTTTAGACTCATTGGGCAGCCGCCATGTCCTTACCATATTCTTTGGGTTCACGATGGAAGGAAGTCTAGCAAGAAGACTTTGGGCCGCGTAAATCTAGATTCAATTCGAGAATTGGTCGCATATACCTCAGAGACGCATCGGATGAATCAAGTATAACTCTCTGTTGTGGACATCTAGCAAGTCCGCGAGTGAAGTGCAACATTGTGTAATTTTTTCCTTATTCTCAAGACGACACGGACTCGCGCACAAACTGCATATAAGCCTTGTGTTTCATATCATCGTCTCTAGATGTATTTTCCGCCAGAAAACTTGGAAGTGTAGTCGGACGCTTGCTTCACTAGTTTATTGCGCGATGAACTTGACATGCTTGATTTTCCCGCAATGTCTTTCTCGTAATCGAAGGTTCGTGAGGCAGGGTCATCTTCCTTTGGATTTTGAGTACCCTTTTGATGGCTCTCATAAAGCGAAGGCTTAGCGGCTTTGTTCTTCATAACTTCATTAGCATACCTACTAATATGCGAAAGTAAGTAGGTACTCACACTTATAGACTTGACTTTGCTTGCTGTAGCTGCATTTGTCCTAGATGAAAGATCCCGAGGGCCTGAAGCTCTTGCGTCGGCTTCGGACTTTATTCCTAGAACCTCGTTTTCTAATCTTTGTCGCTTTTGAGCTGGACTCTCGGTCCACACCGACCCTGAACCGCCAGTATCCCTGTCGCCACGAGCGGACTTCCCTGTCGCGAATTTGCGATTGCTCAAGGTAGTAGGATTAATTCCAGAGGCCCATGAAGAATTCTCGGGCGGGTTGACCATCCAGTCGTCTCTCTGTCTTTTCGCGGTTGTCGTGGTTTCCGTAGCTGCATATTCTTTTATCGGTCTTGTACTTTTTGGCGTTTGTTCGGATTTGGAGATACCAGACGCTGTAGCAGTGGCCGGTGGTAGCTGAGGCCCAAAGTCATCGTCATCATCACTGCTGTCCTCGCTGTTTTCTGACTGCTGATTATCGTCTCCAGCTGGAGGGGAATGCGACGGGCGACTCGGGCCGACAATTGGTTTCGAGCTGTCGGTTGCAGTGTCTAGTCCATCTTCTGGTCTAGCATTTCGTGCAGGAGGCGAATGGTTTGGATACTGGTCTTTAGGGTCTTCTTGGGCCATGATGAGTGCGTGAGTGTTTAATGCGCAAAAGGATAATGTATGGCGGATAGAGCGTGAACTTGGAAGTTATCCGAAATAAAATGTCAGGGTGGGTCCGCAGCAGGAGCTCCCCAGCCTAGATGCCTAGGGCACGCACTTTTGCATTTATGATTTCCTTGCGACCTAGACCTACTCAAGTCATCCCATGCCATATACCAGTATACCAAAGACGAACATGAACCATGACATATTCAGACTCCTCCTAAGAACACAGAAAGAGACAGACTTGCTATCGTTTTGATTGTCACACCAAAAGAGCCACCGACGATCTGGACCAATACGTAGTTACATTGCTCGCCAGCAGTCAAGTTCTTCAAGTAGAAATCAACTAGGACCCAGTCGCAATGGGAGGAGGAGAGGAAAAAGATGATAAGTACACTGTTATGAATCTACGTCCATGCAATCGTCTGCCTCCAATACGAGTGCCGCATCGCCTTGCTTATTGCTGAATGAGGATACTACCGAGGCTGGATGCGTGCTGCTCTCAGTGCTCTGTGACTGCCGCGCTCTAGCCCGTGCCCTTGATTCAATTATTGCTTTTCTGACGTTATCCTGATCTTCAGTGACTGTCAATGAGTGTGGCACTCGATAGAGTACAAGCTCGTTGTTGTCCGGCTTCGGGTCTCTGAGCAGAGACTTGGGAACTGCGTTTAATCGTCGTTCGACTTCCGGTAGAAAAGAGATTTGTTTCTCTTGCTCTTCGATGCTGGCCAGCTCTTTCTCAATGTCGTAGATGTAGCTTGTGTGGGCCGTATCATCCAGGAACATCGAGTCACTATCGGTCAGTTCATTTCGCTTTTTTTGTTCGTCGTCTTGAAATGCGGCCGGACCTTGTGCGAATTAGTCTGCGCGTGTAAATTCCACGAGATAAATTTATAAATTGCTGTACCTAGATGTAGAAGCTCGAGTTTCTTGATGGGGGGTTCTCCCTCCGGGTCGCTTTCAGCACGGCGCTTGGGGCAATCCTTGGACAGAGACGGCATCGACTTGGCAACTCAACTCATTCCTTTCCCCCTTCGAGCCAACGCAGAGATCTGAGCCTGACCGAGCCTCCTCTTCCAGAAGTGAATATGGATGGTTGAATCGCTTGTTGTTGCTGTTCAATTGTGGGTGCCAAGCAGGGAGTGCTTTGATGCGGGTTCTTGGGTGTTCCTGAGGGATGGGGTCGCCACGAATCAACTTTTTGTTCCATGCGTTGCCCAGAAGATTCCATCTCCCACATATCTCCGCCACAGCACCGATTACTCGTTCTTTCAGCCGCCAACTTTCAAACAGGATGGCGGTCTCGCATGAAAAGGCCACTGAATGGCCTGCAGAGCGCGTGCGCAGCGAGTTCATAAATTATTTCAAGAAAAATGGCCACACCTTCGGTATCAAGACCCCTCCGTGACCCCTCATCCCTTCGCCGCATGATTTTTTTTCCCTCATCTAACTAAGCGCCACAGTCCCATCGTCTTCGGTCGTGCCATTGTCTGACCCAACTCTTTTGTTCGCAAATGCGGGCATGAACCAGTACAAGTCGATTTTCCTAGGTACAGTTGATCCGCAATCAGACTTTGCGCATCTCAAGCGTGCCGTCAATTCGCAGAAGGTAGTATAAAATCCGCTTCGATCTGAAAAAGCATGACTGACATTTCTAAAGTGTATTCGAGCTGGCGGAAAACACAATGTGAGCATTTATCTCTATATCCTTTATCATTGTATGCAGTTTCTCATGGATTTAGGATCTTGACGATGTCGGCAAAGACAACTACCACCATGTGAGTCATCAAGTCCTACGTTGCGCATTTTTCTCAACCCTCCTCCCCACGCATACTATGCGCGCCGCGAACCTTCCTAATTACTAAATCGACGTTTAGACTTTCTTTGAGATGCTCGGAAATTGGAGTTTTGGAGACTATTTCAAAACAGAGGCGATTACATATTCGTGGGAACTATTGACTAAGGTTTACGGCATCAACCCGGACAGACTTTATGTGACCTACTTCGAAGGCAGTGAGAGCGGAGGCCTTCAGCCAGACTTGGAAGCCAAGGATATCTGGAGAAAGGTTGGCGTCCCCGAGGATCACATTCTTCCCGGGAACATGAAGGACAACTTCTGGGAGATGGGTGACCAAGGGCCTTGCGGTCCCTGCAGTGAGATTCACTACGATCGAATTGGTGGTCGGAATGCTGCACACCTTGTCAATCAAGACGATCCTAACGTCCTCGAGATATGGAACAACGTTTTCATCCAATATAACCGCGAGTCGGATCGATCTTTGCGTCCGCTACCAAACAAACATGTCGATACTGGGCTGGGCTTTGAGCGGCTTGTCTCTGTACTTCAGAACAAGTCATCAAATTATGACACTGATGTCTTCATGCCTTTGTTCAGCGCCATTCAAAAAGCAACTGGAGCTCGTGAATATCAAGGACGATTCGGAGCTGAGGATGCGGATGGAGTTGACACTGCTTATCGGGTAGTAGCAGACCATGTCCGTACCCTCACCTTCGCTATCTCCGATGGCGCCTACCCCAACAACGAAGGTAGAGGCTACGTGATCCGAAGAGTGCTTCGCCGGGGAGCTCGTTACGCTCGCAAATATTTCAACGTCGAGATTGGCAGTTTTTTCTCGCAGATTGTACCTACTCTTGTCGATCAAATGTCGGGAATGTTCCCGGAAATCAAAGAAAAGAAGGATGAAGTCATGGAAGTCCTGAACGAAGAAGAGGTTTCCTTTGCCAAAACGTTGGATCGTGGCGAGAAACAGTTCGAGAATTATGCCCAACAAGCAAAGTCAAAGGGATTGAACAAGCTCCATGGTGCTGATGTATGGAGGCTTTATGACACTTTCGGATTCCCTGTCGACTTGACTCAGATCATGGCTGAAGAACGGGGAATCAGCATTGATGAAACTGAATTTGAAGAAGCACGACTTAAGGCTAAAGAAGCCAGTAAGGGTCAGAAAAAGGCTGCTGCGGACAATGTGAAGCTTGACGTGCACGATCTGGGAAAGCTGGAGAAGATGAGCGATGTTCCCAAAACAGATGACTCTGCAAAATTCGGTTCCCAGAGAATCAACTCTGTGATCAAAGCTATTTATCATAGTAAGACTTTCGTCCAAACAACTGCAGATGTGCCAGAAGGAGACCAGATCGGAATCATCCTTGATCAAACCAATTTCTACGCTGAGCAAGGTGGTCAGGAAAATGATACCGGCGTGATTGTAATTGACGGCCAGGCAGAAGTTGAGGTTGGCGACGTACAGTCTTACGGTGGTTATATTCTTCATACCGGCTTCATCAAGTACGGATCTCTTGCCGTTGGTGATTCAGTTATTTGTGAGTACGACGAACTGCGCCGACAGCCCATAAGAAATAACCACACTGGAACGCATATCTTGAACTTTGCTCTGAAAGAGATCTTGGGAGATGGTGTCAACCAAAAGGGATCTCTTGTTGCGCCAGAAAAATTACGATTCGATTTCTCTCATAAGACAGCTGTGACAGACAAGGAACTCGAAGAAATCGAGAAGAAGTCTATCGAATATATTCGTCAAAATTGCGCTGTCTACTCAAAGGAAGTTCCTTTGGCTACTGCGCGAGAAATTACTGGAGTACGTGCTGTGTTTGGAGAGACCTACCCAGATCCTGTCAGGGTCGTTTCCGTGGGAGTAGAAGTCGAAGAAATTCTCAAGAACGTCAAAGATTCACGATGGAATGATATAAGCATTGAGTTCTGTGGTGGCACCCATGTTCAAAAGACGAGCGACATTCAGGATTTTGTCATTCTTGAAGAGTCGGGCATCGCCAAAGGCATTCGCAGAGTCATCGCTGTCACTGGCGACGAAGCTCAACAGGCCCATGTGACGGCAGCAGAGTTCGAAAAACGCCTGGAAAGCTTGCGAGCAATGGAACATGGTCCCTCGAAAGAGGCAGAAGCGAAGCAAATCCAGGTGGAATTAGGACAACTATCAATCTCTGCTGTCCAGAAGGCCAAGCTCCGAGAGCGGTTTGCGCTCATCAATAAACAGGTGTTGGACGACCAAAAAGCTCTATTGAAAACGGAGTTGAACAAGGCTGTTGAAATCGTCAAATCATATTTTGATGCCGAAGAAAACAAAGGCCATTCAACTCTTGTCGTCAAGCTGCCGTCGGTGTCAAACCCCAAAGTTCTGAGCGATTCAGTCAACTTTATTAAGACGAAGATGGCTGATAAGACTGTGTACTTCATCGCCCCGGATGCCAATCAAAACAAGGTTGCTCACGGTTGCCATGTTTCCAAGGTAAGTCTTTGATAGATACATAGCCCGTCCTCTGCATCAGATATGAAAGTTCGTTCTAACCCATGGTTTACCACAGACTGCGAGCGAATTAGGTGTTTCAGCGAATGAATGGGCGAACACTGTCGCGAGTGCTGTTGGTGGAAAGGCCGGTGGCAAAGCCCCCACAGCTATTGGCAGTGGAACCAATATTGACAAGGTCGACGACGGAGTAGCACTTGCTACCGAATATCTCGAGAAGTTCAAGTTGTAAACGATTCTATAGCTCGTTGATACAAAATTGACCCTGATACCCTTGTCATTTTACGCGGTTTTTTTTTTGAATTAGTGCGGATAAAAAAAATCGTGACGTTTCGGTTCAGAAAATGAGATCAATTGCTATACTGTCTTTTCTTCCGTGATCTGGGTCTTCATGTCATTATCTAACTAAATTTACATTTCTCCACACTGTACTATCGTCACATCCTGGTTCGGTTTGTCTCTGGTGGTTCGAGTATTCTCAATCATCCGAACAATATCCATGCCATCCACAACTTGCCCGAAGACAACGTGTTTGTTGTTTAAGAACGGTGTAGGAACTGTGGTGATGAAGAATTGGCATCCATTCGTGTTCGGGCCTGAGTTCTGTTGGGAAAAGGGTCAATCAAAATCCCGCACATAACATGTATTTTACATAAAATATAATGGCCGACTTACTGCCATACTCAAAAGACCAGCTTTGTCATGTTTCAGGGTGAAATTCTCATCTGCGAATTTTTGGCCTGCATAAATGGAAGCACTTCCTGTGCCGTCACCGTTCACGAAATCACCCCCTTGTATCATGAAGTCTTTGATCTAGGGCAATAGTCAGTACACATCACAGACTTTAGGTTGTTAGAGGGAGGAATGTGCCATTTAGTGGCACAGCGTACCACACGGTGGAACTTGCAGCCTTTGTAGCCTTGAGGCCGGCCGTGACTATTCTTCGTTTCCCCAGTGCAGAATTGCCGAAAGTTTTCCGCGGTGCGAGGAGTGGTATCAGCAAATAGCTCCATTTTCACACGACCCAAGGGTTCTCCTGTAGTATCCAAGTTGGCATGTTAGTGTCTGGAATGCTGAGAAAAAACAAGGATACATGTTATCCATCCATCACTTTCAACATCGGTGTGATGACAGAAAGTAGACAGCAGCATGGCTGAGGACGATGAGAATTGAAATAGAAAGCCCTGAATTGAAGATTTTCCTGAAGCTAGCTCACAACTGGTAGCTCCCAGAGCTGCAGTGTGTCTCTCTTCTTTGGCGTACTCACCTCCCAGAGCTATGTCGAAGAAAACCACAGGGTTCGGCTTTGTCTGGCTGGCTGATTCCGCCATTCTCTGCGAATGCTAATGGCCGGAGTGAAATTGGTATGTTGCTAGCAAGAAATCTCCTGTGGAGATGGGCACAAATCCAAAGCAAACGTCGAGGTCGACAAAATTCTGATGAGAATACGTACTTCTTAGAGCCGATCTTGAAGCTGTATAAAATAAATCTGATAGACCGACTCCACTTGCTGCAGCCTGAATGCGCCAAGCCCGCCAGTAACAACAGGCGCTTAATGACGGCTATGCTTAGACTGGTTACAAGGGGACGTACAGTACGGTATTGAACCGGTATTGTTTGTAATCCGTTTCACATGCCATGTAGCGATGTCTGGTATATGCTTCTGAGTGGTGTGATCAAGAAAATCACGACCCCTGTGTATTCTATAGTAGACAAGCCGTTAAGATCATTGCATAAATTGCATTGATCAACATGCTATGTGTGTATTTGGACGATGATTGTTGATGCGATCCAATGATACATATTGTCGCATGTGTTGGTGGATTAATACACGTACGGGACGCAGCCGCGTAAGGTATCAGCCAATGCGACATGTAACATCGACGGATGCCGGGGGGAAGCCCCGTGATCACCCCATCTCCTCTCCCTGTCGAAACTCCACCTTATCACAACCACACTGCTTCGCTTCATTCACACAGCACACAGGGAACAGCAGGCTGTCTCGCGTCGCTTCTCATCTCATACATCGTCATTGTATGCAAACCGTCGGCCACATTGCCTTGCCGATAACGAGGTGTGCTTTGTTTGCATCAGAAGTTGGGGTCCAATTCTCGTCGACTGGGGCTGGGTAGATCGACCAGCCTGCCCTTTGCCCTTCCTATTCATCCGAGAGGATCCATCTCAGTGTCCTGCCGTCAGCGCAACCAGATGAACTGCCGCCTGTGGGCCATGGTAACTCAATGCAATGTTTTGACACATTAAGTGTGTCGCTGGTGTAGGTAGGTAGGGCTGTCGCTGTCGCCATTTCGATCCAGCCATCTTTGGCCTCGACTCGAACATAGCGGCTACATTCCGACAATTATTGGGCAACAATACGAATCACGGGAATTTAAAAAGCCAACTTCCTTTAAAACACGAATTCTCATTATTAACTTCAACATTACGCGATCCTGCCAGATTTATATCCGGTCGCTACTTGCGAAACAGCCAGAACATGTCTTCCACTACCGCGTCGAGCACAACAAGTGCTCCCAGTAGTACTTCTACTGGAAGCTCCGGTGGAGGTGGCGGTCCGAGCAGTTCGCCATTGCTCTTCTTTGTAGCTCTTGGATTCGGTGTTGTCTTTACGAACTTATGGTGAGTGTGCGCTGCTTTGGTTCATTTGAATGAATGCACTTTCAATGCGCGGAATCTAATTCAGGGTTTGGATAAAGGATTATTGTCGGTGTGAAATATTGCTTTCGTTATAATCAAAGAAATCGCTTATTACGAAACGAAGAAACAGGGGAGCCCATTGACATGACGGCCGTCCCTAGACCACATAGGAGGAGAAGAGAAAAGAAGCTGATGTCGATGGAAGACGTGAATGAACGATTTCCCCTTATGAAGTACAAGGCCTGGCGCTCTTCTCGTGCTGATGAGGGACTACCAAGCGAAGGAGGCATAGCTGCTCCGTCAAATAGACCAGAAACACCGAAGGCTGGTGAGAGCGAACGAACTCATTTTGATAATGCATCCGTCGATCGCGTACAACCTAGTATTGAAGCTTACTCGGTCCCTTCAAAAGGCCATGAACGCAATGAATCGATTTTGAGCGAACCATCCAGTCCTGTGGCACTTGAAATAAGTGCGACGACAGCTGCAGAAGAGAAACCTACTTCTGAATCCCAACTCAATGCCGAGCTTCCTGACTCGATCACCACAAATAAATTCTTGGAAGATCCTCACAGCGCAGATCAAAATCTAGATCAAGATGAAAACGACGACCCAATTCAAGGCGCCGTTCCAGCTGAATTACTTCCTAGTCCTGGTGACTCGTGCGCCATTTGTCTCGACCTTATTGAGGATGATGATGATGTTCGCGGTCTTACGTGCGGTCACGCTTTTCACGCTTCCTGTTTGGATCCCTGGTTAACTAGCCGTCGTGCTTGTTGTCCTCTCTGCAAGGCTGACTATTATGTCCCCAAACCCCGACCAGAGGGACAGGAAGCGAATGCGGAAACTGCTCGACACGGACGTCGAACCGCAGGACGTAATGCTGGGCTGACCTCTCCGCAGCCTGCGTTCTTAGCGGGCCGTATGAACCCATTTAGAAGCAGGACAATTTTTACAGGACGACCACCTACAACGATAGCCGAGCCCGATTCAAGAGCTGTTCAAGCTAACAACTCAGAAATCCATACTGGAGATGCAAATACGCCGCCTGCAGAGAACAATTCAAGATCAAGAGTTTCTGGCTGGATACCAAGGCTGAACCTCCGGAGTCTACCGTTTCCACATCAAACACACCTCTCTGGCGATGCTCGCACACCTCGCCAGTTAGAGGCTGGATCAACATCATAATAACCTATATCTCTCCAGATGACATTACTCATATCCTATCCTCACATCGATCCAAATCTACCTTCTCCTTTCCTCTCTTCCTATCTCATAACGAATCTCCTACCTCTGCAGTCTAAACTGCTGTTCTATCTCACACCCGGCACTGATTACACGAGGGTTGTCACGGTTCTCAAAATTTCAGGTTGCATATGCCATACGATTTGTCACTCTGTTTTGGTTCGGCGTTAAATGGCTTCAGCCTGCGGATATTTCCTAAATATCAACGCGTTTGGATTTGTTACCCTCCTTTTTTCTCTATAGCAGGCGTTTGGGGACTTTGTTTGGTGGCCATGACCACATATACATACTTTTGAATATCCGAGTAGGAACTATGTGAAATTCAATCTGCGATTTTATTTCTAACCATTCATAAAAATGTAAATGTTAATTCAATAAACCATTCAACTATGTCCTCCTAGAAAATAGAAATATTCCAAATTGTTTGTGGTTGTAAAAGATAATTGTACATTTCACTCATTAGTAGTAAATTTGGAAGTATTGTTGATGCCCTTTCGGAAACTATAGACACTCGCCTTCCTACTTATTACCTCTCACTGAGGTGACACCCGCACTGATAACGCTGGGTAGTTCCTCTTGCCCAACGCTAAACAGCATACTTATTCCACCGCCAACTGCCAGAATTACAAGTACTGAGATCGTTCCGAGGAGGAAAAACTGTGTGCTGATATCTTCCTTTTGGCAAGCCGGTCCACCCCATTGAACGGTGCGGGTGCTTCCATCGGCAGTTCGGATTGTCGTCTTGTGGCATTTGCATGCATAGCATTCGCTTTCTTTCCCGCCTGATTTGAGGTAGCATGACCCGTGGCCGGAGCAGCTGTTTGTGGCGCTGGTACAAGAGGTGTTGGTGGCGTGGCATACAGGCATCAAGGTTGATGGAATGTCGGAAACTTGGGCTCTCTTGACTTGGACGTGGTGGGCGGGTTTGGAAAGGTGGTGAGACTTGTTGTTTTTGTTATTAGTTTGGGTACGGGAAACAAGAACGATCGTTTGTTCTTCGTAGTCGAACATCTCGGAAAGTGAAGTCAGTAGTTGTGTGGCCGTTGAGACATCTTCGACTTGGTTCTAATAATTTTATTAGACTTAGAATTTCGACGTAAAGAAAGACGGAGGAGAAGGCATACATTGAAGGAGAGTCTCAAGATCTCTTTGGCACCAGCGGCATCAGACCAAGCCTCAAGTGACGACAATGGCAGGCTCTCGAATAGTTGCGTTATCCGCAGTTTGGGAGATCCGACAAAAATCGGATGCCGGTACAAACAGCTTTGCAATTCCTAGTAAATGAAGTCAGTCAGAGTCGTTCGCCAATACTTATGGTTGTTATGCTTGTTGGCATACCTCGCTCCTGGATACTTGATCAGGGTCTGTCGCTTCGTATTCGCAATGTTTCCAACTCGAAGAATAGAACCCATCCGTCACAGAGACACTATCAGCTATGAAGCTATCAACAAAATCGGTGGAGATCCGAGGTACACGAAGAGAAGCGGTCGGGTTCTCTTGACGTATCGCAGCTACTCATAACGACTGTATTAGCTATCAACCATTCCGGCATTTAGTTCGGCAACGCATTACTCACAAGCATCCTTCACAAGGCCCTCTACCACAACAAGGAGCTTCTGATTATTCCTGCTGTTGGTTTCCTGGAATAGATTGTGCTGGTTGCCGCCGAAGTTATTCAGGAGCTCTATGACAGGTTCTTCAAGAGCTGTGCTGGGCGTGGTCTGAGTCGACAGCATCCGTTGCTGCAATAGCAGTCTGGCGGCATCCTCGTGGATATCGCCCTGATCTTGAGCAGTGGAATGCTCTTTCGCATCAAATAGGAGGATTGATGCCCCGTCAGAGGACGCGGCAGCCACCGCTGCCAAACAGGAAAGAAGCTTCAGGGTATGCCACATGTTTGCATACAAATAACGTACGATCAGTGGGTGCAAGCCAGGTATGGCTTCATTCAAGCCGTATGTCACAATCCACGGCAGCCACGTGGGATCATGAACGATGCGAACGTCGTCTTTAATTCACGCTTCGTCGTTATTCCAATCACTGTATCGTTGTCGTATGGCAGTGAGCACGGAGCGATGCAGCCAATCGCTGTTTGGCCGTTCAACGACAGCCTAGCGTCGCCCCTCGACGGTAAGTCACGTGCTGACAAATGTCAAAGAAAGTCGTCTGGCCTTCACTCGTCCTTCAAATACTTCTTTTACATCATTACTCGCTGCTTCTTGAATTTATTGTTTGATTAGCGTCATGTTCAAAGACACATCTGGTCCAGAAATTATTTGGCAATGATCTGGGCGCGTTATCTCGCTCGCAATCCTCGACCAATCCTCCGCCAATATCGGGCATTCACAACTGGGGGCTCCAGGATAGTAAACGTTCAATCCGTCAAAATCAAAAGACCATGGTTTAGGTTGGTAACCCTTTTCTCATAGCAAGCGCATTGAATCTAACACCTACTAGGCGAGTTGCCACTACTGTACTAGTCTATGGCGTGGCTTTTCACCTTTGGAGTTCGCTTCTATACTCACACCTTGACGGAAGTACGCTAGCCGATTCTGAGAACAATTCGAAAGGAGCGGGCGAGGGTGTCGTCGACACTGGGAAAGAGGAATCTGATGAAGATGATCTCACATTCATACCGCTGAGCTGGCCTCGTCTCCGGCCTGGAGAGTTGTACAATGGGAACGACCCGGAATGGAAAGATTTTGTGAAATTTGCAAAAGACCGTAAACGTCTTGATTCTTTACGAGGTGGGCGCCAGAAATGACTCTCTAGGGATACTTTCATAGCTGACTTACTCCTCAGCTGAACTGGAAAATGTCGTGCGCACGAGAATATCTCGCAATGCGCGATATAAACACCTTCTTGGAGAGCAGGTGCGAATCACGAAGAGTTGGCTACTAGTCCAATTTCCATATCGCGCTCCGCCGAGTTACGAGACAGTTGGGTACGTCATCTCACTTCATTTGGCCAACGTGGCTCTAACCGTCCCGCGATGTTGCAGCATCGAAATATCCGACGACGCAGTTGTCCTGAAATCGAAGACCGTTCCACCTGAACAAGGCCGTTTAATCGTTGCAGCATTATTTCCTATTGCCGTAACATCGGCCATGGGACAGGCTGCATCAGTTTTCTTGAGTAGGAAGCTGCGTCGGGTGAAGAAGGCCTTGGGTGTAGACGAAGACCCTGCGAACGACGCGATCATGAGCATAAAGGACATGGACGTTCCGTCCGATCTCCAACAATCGACAAATGTCAACCTTTCGACCTATTCTGAATGGGAGAAGTCCATTTCTTCAAGTAACACTGAGGAGACCAGGCTTTCATCAGATACGAATACTGCTCAGACTCAACCCCAGTCCCCTCCCTCTCGGTTACCGAAAATCATCTCGCTAATGCAGGCCTTTCCCACTCAATATCGAGACTCGGACCTTTACGTCGCTTACCTGACGTTTAAATTACACTTGATGAAGCATAAGATGCAGCAGCGTACATCGGTACCCCATCGTGGTGTATTTTATTTTAATGGGCCTGTCGGCCTGATAGGCTCCAAGGGATTGTGCAGGGTCGAGGTCCAGGGCGAATATGACCCAGCCACAGCGAAGTGGTCCTTCATATCGATGAAGTTGAAGGATTTCAGCTATATCTCTCAGGAACCACTCGGATACAGTCGCCCATCTTGAACCTGCAAATAATGCTTCAAAACCATTCTTCCTGGTGCTCACCAGAAAGTGATATGCGAGCTGCGGCTTGTTTAATTCCACGGTATATCCTGACATCCGGATTTGGGTGTATTTGCGAAGGATGTAGCAAATATGTCTTTTCCAGTACTCCTCCGGCATTTAAGGGATGTGCCATACCCCTCGGGAAATCCGTGGCATTTTGGATTGCTCATTTCAATGCATAAGCCATTGCATAGTCCGTCAAAACCGCTCTCTTTTGCCTACATGAGATACCTTCCATGTTTAAGTTTCATGTGAACAGAATTGTATATAGAAACACCGCGCTAGCCACTGCAGATTCTGATGCATCGCTCTGTGCATTTATAGACGCAGAAATTCCTTTTGTAATTACACACCTGACAAGGCAGACAATACAAGGATCTACAAATGTGAACGTGATATCGGTGTTGAGTACCAACTCTATCATCATTTTGTGTGCATTTGCTATGGTTTCACGTGATTACAACATTCCCCCTTTCCCTCACGGCCTCACGTACATTTTATTACTCCCCTGCAGCTTGTAGTCTATCATCAATCATTAGATATGTTTGAAAATTATTTCGTATGTGTACTAATGTATGATAATGTACTTGCTTTGTGAATGGCAACAGTTACCGGTGTCTTAGTTTTTGTGTTTTGACTGATATCTCGTCCCGGGGGAGGGATAATACATTTGCATCCAACACCTATGTATACTTCGTCTAAGAGAAACAGGTAATTGATATTCGATAAATTGTCGTTATACTCTCGCTTTGAGTTGATAATGTGTGTATATTTATGAATACAGCAGCAGGCAGAAGCACGCATGTATGACGAAGATGACGACATACCTATAAGTACCCAGCTACATAAACATGCGTCTTGCTTCCCCTCCCCCGCCCCGATAAGCTCTCCAAACAACACCAAACACCACCATCCGTCCTTTGCCATTGATCGCTCCTACGACTGTCTCATACATACCGTAAAGCTTCAAAACCAAGCCCGTTCACCTACAGAATATGTCTCTTGCACCAAAATTCAAGGGCCAGAAGTTGCCCGCAGCACATCTCCACCCAACTCCCCATACTCTTGAGATCTGTAAGTAGAGTCTGAATTCTCGTAGATACCTGGAAACTGATGAACATTCAATGAATACTAAAGATCTCGATTATGTCTGCCCTGTATGCACCCCTCGTTTCACCTGATAATTTATTAATACTGAATGAAGAATGTTCCTTAAAAAAATAGTTCTCCGCAAAGATCTTCAACACTTTTTATACATCAGTGAAGCCAATTATCGACGAAAAGTACAGCGATAAACTGCAGGTCATCTTCAGACAGCAGATACAGCCCTGGCATCCGTCATCGACCCTCGTTCACGAAGCGGGGGTTGCAGTTTTGAAAGTCGCGCCGGAAAAATTCTGGGAGTTTAGTGCCGCCCTTTTCAAGGCGCAAGCCGATTACTTTGATGACAGTGTTGTCAATGAGACTCGCAATGATACATACAAACGTCTTGCGGCTCTGGCTGCTACAGTTGGGATTGATGAGGCGAAGATTTACGATCTTCTCGTCATTAAGGCCAAAGAGGGGGACAAGTCGAACAAAGGGAACGGCGTGACGAATGATATCAAGTTGATAGTAAAGGCAAGTATCCCTTTTTCCTAGTGTTATTGTGGCATTCTGTACAAAGTTGAATTTGAACTTTATTTGTTTTCTCTTATTTTTTCTTTTCAGTTTTATCACTAAATCTGGAGGGTATTCTGACAAATCGTTCAGGCAGCTCGACTTATCGGTGTTCATGTCTCCCCCACTGTCTTCTTCAATGTAAGTAGCTCGAGGACCGATCCTCAAATTGGATAGAGCCGCAGATACTAACTGCATCGTCACACAGGGCATTGAAGAGAAAACTATTAGCAGCAGCTTTACATCTGCCCAGTGGGACGAATGGCTTCGCAATAACATCGTCTGACTGCCGACCGAGTGTATAGCACAATCGCATCACAACAACAGTACTGCACGGCTCTAAAAGCACAACTTCCGATAGAACCAGAATGGACCGATCTTCATATTCACATTTCAGAAAAAAAGCGTTCCATATTTGCCGTGGACCCGAGTAATATCTCACGTACGTCTCCTTGTCATTAATAAAATTCGTGATCCATTATCATGTTTCGTAATTCCATTGTCACCCGGAAAGCGACTGAAAAAATAAAAGAGAAAGGAGAGAAGATCCACCTCAAGAAAATCAGCTCGAAGCTTCCTCTATTGCGATACAGGAGGGGGTTGGTAGTTGATGGGTCGCCTAGAGAGCGAGGAGTTAGCAGCGTACGCTAAAAGTAATCTTTATTCGACGTTGGGCGTACTTGAAGAGAAGGATGTGTGGTTCTGGTTCGTGGACTTCGTAATGCTCCCATCCCAAGCTCTAGGAAATCGTGAGTACGAGTACAGTAAATAGGAGCGAATCCTTATCGTACCTGAGTAATACCAAGGCCGCGCCATTCTTCCTCGTGAAGCAGTTTGAGTGTGCCTTTAGTCGCATCGAAATACTCTGAAGGGATTTTCTTAAGCATGTTCTTGGGCAATTGCACATGCCGGTACTCAAATTCGCTGTCTGAATACCTATTAATTTTCGTGACGAACATCAGCGCAAGACCATGAGAAATACACTCACGACCATAAAAACTGATATGCAGAGCGAAATGACGCCATATAAATCCAATAAAGACATGATTCTTACCTGGCAGAATAGTGAATCGCGTCGATGAACTCCTCAAGCTTTGCCCGCTCCGACTCGAGCAATGGGCGGGGCTTCTTGTTGCGTCTGGTAACGTCGATGTCTGTCATTCTTGCTGTGTCAGGCGTTCTCTGCGAGACAGAAAAACGAAGGCTTCCACGAAGCAAGGCAAAGAGGAAATACGGAGAGAAAAATGTCAGGTGAGTCCTGGTAATGAAGGGTCTTGAAGGAGAGAGCGGCAGGACTGAAAACTGGGAGGAGCAGTGAATAAAATTGTAAAGTAAATAAATAACAGAAGCGGCTGTATGTATCATTTGTATGCCTCCGTACCAAATGTATGGGCCAGCGTGACAGTACCGTGACAATACCCGCACCGCCTCCGGTCGCGTGCGGCGTGTACCGTCCTCCCAGTAATTATCGCTATGGATAACCGACCGCGTTCTCGAAAGACAATCGGGCAATACCCAATACCCTACCAAGAGTCCTTTGCGCCTATTGAGCCATCGCTTCTATAGATACAGTGACACCGTAACTCGGGTCGCAAGTTGATCTTCTTACTCCACTATTGATTTGGCTCCCCGATAATTGTCCTAGCGCGCTCGGTGTTCGTCTTGCGATTCATCATCAAGCTCGTGCTTTTCCTAAGGCAGGATGAGCGCGAGGCGCAAGCTTGCTTCTACTGGCCCGGTCGAGCCAATACAACATGGATCAAAACGGCGCAAGGTGTCTGTAAGTTTCTTCTGGTTCCAAGATAGCTTGTCAAGGTCGCACGGCGGCCGCCAGGACTCATGTTCTTGTTGGGCGTAACTGGATTCGAACATACTGAGCTTCAAATACGGCGGTGCAACTTGAGCAGTATCGCGTCCTACTTTCTTTAACTTGTTACAGTTAGCTAATGAAAATTTTCTTCATCTCTTGACTCAGGATGATCAAGCCGACGATACCGAAACTCCACAAAAGACCACAGAAGTTGGGCTGAAGCTGCTGAACGATATCAAACAAGCCGTCGACAAAAAGTATGAATCCATGTTCCGCTTCCAGAACTGTAAGGATAAGCGCTAACGGCTCTCCGCAGTGGACGTCTGATCGCAAACGAATTCTTTCAACTGCCAGACAAAGTAGGCATTTCATGCGGAATTGTAAGCAGCACTACTAACCTTATCATAGAAACGACATCCGGGCTATTACAAGGCCATCGCCCTCCCAATATCGCTTGGTACCGTGGCGGTAAGTCACCCAATGATTGTATATGTATTTCATTTCATAGTGGCGCTCGAAGACTCGCAGCGGATGATACATGGTTGTTTTCTGCAACAGCTGACACTGCATATGGAACACAGGGAAAGCTGAATAACCACGAATACGCCACCCTCACAGAGCTTGAAAGTGATCTCAAGCGACTGGTGAGCAATGCGAAAAAATACAATGATAAGGGCTCTCTTCTCTTTGCGGATGCAGAACGTATTCGAAAGATAGTTACGAGCACCATGCCGAAGATAAACCCAGCCTATAACGATCCAAATTACGTCCCGTTTCCGACACCCATCCCTGATTCAGCACAAGCGCCTAGTGACGATCTTGAAGATGCGGAGCAAAATGCAGACGCCGACGCAGACGTAGATGCAGATGCGGAAGACGAGAAATCTGCTCTACCCTCGGAGCTGGCGTTAGAGAGAGGTGAGGACGAGGAATTGAATTTTGAGGGCAACACAATACAACTCGCACAAGACAAAATAGTATCAGAAATGATCCATCTGAAAGACGACAAGTATGATACTCTCTTTTTCTCTTCTTTTGTTTTAGCTTCTAGCTGCTAACTTTCAAAAGAGGAAGAGAAGTAGGCGCCCCGTTCCTTCACAAACCGGATCGCAACCTGTATAAGGAATATTACGAGATCATACAACATCCAGTTTCGTTGCGGGGCATCTTGAAGCAAGTTCGAGGCATTGAAGGAAGAAAACCACATAGTCACAAGACAGCTTTCCCGACGTGGCGGTCTTTCGCAGAGGAGTTGGAGTTTGTCTGGCGCAATGCTAGAGAGTTTAACGAAGACGATAGCGAGATCGTTGATCTCGCCAAAGTTCTGGAAGTGCGTGATATCTACCGTACATTACAAATGCGAGTAAAAGACTGATTGTGAGTGCAGGCTCATTTCAAGCGCCGTCTTTCCGAAGCAAAGGCCGTCGTGCCGGACCCGGTGAAGGATATCGCGGACGAAGTAAATCCCCGTATCAAATTAAAATTAGGCTCCAGCAAGACACCAGAACCAGCCTCTCAGCGATTGATGTTAAGATTCTCTGGTCAAAAGTCATCTTCCGTCGAGGACAAGACCCCTGTACCAGTCTCGCTAGATGGTGACAGACAGCAAGAACTTGCCAAGGCCGATCTAGCTGGACATCGCTCTGCTCTGTCAACTGGACAGGGCAGTCCAATGCCAACCAGTATCATCACCCCCTCACCATCTCAGACTCCGATACCTCCAACAGCAAGCGCAGACGTACTGATGCATTCGATGACAGGTGGCAATGATCAAATGATTAATTCCTGGCCATCGGGGAACATGTTGACCCAGCCCCATCATAGTTACGCCTCTGTAGACTCGATATTTCGAAAACCCGACCAAGGTAAGCCAGCCATTTGAAAGGATTGTGAACGCCCGACGCGTGCAGTTACTGATACCTTCTCCTTTCTGCAGGCGTGTCGGACGCTTTGATCAAGAGCTTGAGCATAAAGTCCCATTCAACCCTGGGACCGCGACCCAAATTCAGCATACATTTCTCGGCTTCACCCATCGTACGCCAGCAGTCGCTTGTGGTGAATGTGCCAGCATCCCAAAGCTTTTTATCGCTGTCCGTTAAGATCACACCCAACACTCCACAAAAACGGACCAAATTTGTTGCCCTTTTTGGACCTCAGAAGGTCATTCTTGCCCCTCAGCCTCATTCAACTCCAACCGAGCTATTCTACGATATCAGGCTTCCACCTGCCCTGACCAAGGTGGATTTTCAAATGGCCTCTGTACGGTTGACCAAGGAGGAGAAAGATGAGGAGCAGGATGCTGGAGACGTTGCGGAGGAAAAGAGGGAGTTTGAGCGCTTGACGGTGTTTTTCAGACTGGTGCGCTAGGAATATCATAAGGCTTGCGATCTCTTCACATATAGATAAGTTTTGTTGCTATATCTGTAATGGACATTTGGAGATATACATAAAGAGTATTGTACTATGTGTTCTCCCGAGACAGCGGGAGAACGAGACCCTGTGAGAAGCATTGCGTACACTGACTAGTTATGCGCAAGTCCGTACGTGGTTGTTTGGACCGGTTCCTCGAGAGACAAGAGTGGAAAGCTCCCCTTGTAGACTAGCCGAACCGTGGTTGGCTCTATGGCGGCCTCAGGCACACAGTCCCAGGACCCGCCAGAAAAAAAGGCGGTAGGAAATTTTCAATTTTCTTTTTAAGCGCCTTCTCTTGCCCCCATCCCCGCCAAAATTTCTGGTCTGCACATATCAATCGCAACGCGATCTTTTGTTGCTTCTCTCCCCCTAAAAGTCCTTTTTTTTTTCTTTGATCGACTTGCTGTTGCAGTTGATTTTATTTTATAATCATGTCTGACGAAGTTTACGAGGGTGCCATTGGCATTGACTTGGGTGAGTTTTTCAATTTCTCGTGTGGTGGCTGAGATGAAGAAAAAGAAAAAGAAAAAAGATTCAATTGCTGACTCGTTCCTCACAGGTACCACCTACTCTTGCGTTGCCAACTATGAGGGCGCAAACGTTGAAATCAGTTAGTTTTATTCCGTCGATAACTATATCTCAGGCTCTCGAGAATTCGACGATTAACACCTTCTAGTTGCCAATGAGCAGGGAAGCTTCACCACACCTTCGTTCGTCTCGTTCACGGACAAGGAACGTCTCATCGGTGAGGCTGCCAAGAACCAGGCTGCCATGAACCCACAGAACACCATCTTTGATATCAAGTACGTTTTCCCACGTATTACCCGTCGAAGTAGACTCGGCTGACGAAATTTTCTCAGGCGTCTGATCGGACGACGTTTCGAAGACCCCGTCGTTAAGAAGGACATTGAATCCTGGCCTTTCAAGGTTGTTGACCAGGGAGGAAACCCCGTCGTCGAGGTTGAATACTTGAACGAGACCAAGACCTTCTCTCCTCAAGAGATTTCGTCCATGGTTCTTACCAAGGTAATGCTTGTAACACCAAGTTGTACGGCGGACAGAGCTTATTCATGAATAGATGAAAGAAGTTGCTGAGACCAAGCTCGGCAAGAAGGTCTCTAAGGCCGTTATCACCGTTCCTGCATACTTCAACGACAACCAGCGACAGGCTACCAAGGATGCCGGTGCCATTGCTGGCTTGAATGTGCTCCGTATCATCAACGAGCCCACCGCTGCTGCCATTGCCTATGGTTTGGGTTCCGGAAAGACCGAAAAGGAGCGCAACGTCTTGATCTACGATCTTGGTGGTGGTACTTTCGATGTCTCCCTCTTGAACATCCAGGGTGGTGTCTTCACTGTCAAGGCCACTGCTGGTGATACTCACCTTGGTGGCCAGGATTTCGATACCAATTTGTTGGAGCACTTCAAGAAGGAGTTCCAAAGAAAAACCAAGAAGGAGTAAGAAAACGATACCTATACTGTTCATAAGCGAGTACTAAGTATTTTCACAGCCTCTCTGGTGACCCTCGTGCTCTCCGTCGTCTCCGTACTGCTTGCGAGCGTGCCAAGAGAACCCTCTCCAACGCCACCCAGACCACCGTTGAAATCGACTCTCTCTTCGATGGTGAGGACTTCAACGCCCAGATCACACGTGCTCGATTCGAGGACCTCAACGCCAAGGCTTTCTCTGGCACCCTTGAACCTGTTCAACAAGTGTTGAAGGACTCTGGAATCGAAAAGAGCAAGGTTGACGAGATCGTCCTTGTCGGTGGTTCCACCCGTATCCCCCGTATCCAGAAGTTGCTCAGCGACTTCTTCGATGGAAAGAAGCTTGAAAAGGTGTGTACTCCTGGATATAAGCTCTTGACTTCGAAGTCACATGGAATGCTGACCTCAACCAGAGCATCAACCCCGACGAAGCCGTTGCCTATGGTGCTGCCGTTCAGGCCGGTATCCTCAGTGGCAAGGCCACCTCTGGCGAGACTGCTGACCTCTTGCTTTTGGACGTCGTTCCTCTTTCTCTCGGTGTTGCCATGGAGGGTAACATCTTTGCCCCTGTCGTTCCTCGTGGCCAGACTGTCCCCACCATCAAGAAGCGCACTTTCACCACTGTTGTTGACAACCAGCAAACCGTGCAGTTCCCCGTTTACCAGGGTGAGCGTACTAATTGCGAGGACAACACCTCCCTCGGTGAATTCACTCTTGCCCCTATCCCTCCTATGAAGGCTGGCGAGGCTGCTCTCGAGGTCGTCTTCGAGGTCGATGTCAACGGTATTCTTAAGGTCACCGCTACCGAGAAGTCTTCCGGACGCAGCTCCAACATCACCATCTCCAACGCTGTCGGCAAGCTCTCCAGCACTGAGATCGAGCAGATGATCAGCGGTAAGTTTACTCATATGTTGGCATGAAAATCTCATTCTAATGTTGTTTTCCAGATGCTGCTAAGTTCAAGACCAGCGATGAGGCTTTCAGCAAGAAGTTCGAGGCCCGTCAACAACTCGAGTCTTACATCTCCCGTGTCGAGGAAATCATCTCCGACCCTACCATGTCCCTGAAGATCAAGCGTGGCAACAAGGAGAAGATCGAGTCTGCTCTCAGCGATGCCATGGGCCAGCTTGAGATCGACGACTCCACCCCTGATGATTTGAAGAAGAAGGAATTGGCCCTCAAGCGTCTCATCACAAAGGCTATGGCCACTCGCTAAGCTTTTCTGCGAACAAAACAAACCTGAAAAAAGCCCCGAATACCCCACTAACTAACTACGTGCGTCGTTGACTTGGCGGAATGATGATGATGTTTTTCCTATGTCTTTGCCCTGTCTTTTCCTATCAATGGGGGGGAAAAACGAGAATAAAACAAAACGAGCAAAAACAAAAATTTAATTGACGACTTCCCATTAACGAAACCACCCACATTATGTGTACGAGTCAAGTCATATGGGGTAGTGAGGTTCTTCTTAATTTGCGCAACAAAAAAGGGTCTAAGATTTGCTTCTAGATTGTTTTGGCGATGAGAACATGTTATCACTGTTTACTTTTTCTCTCATATTTTCTGTACCTCTCGAATATACTCTTTTTATCATTTTCTATAGAATATACTCCATACATTTTAAACTTTTCCTGCTCGTTTTAAGTAGTATTGTTTAGTCTATTGGTATATAGGTACAGGTAGATGGATATATAACCACAATGCCAGAAGACGCCTAATGATTAGATACAACGATTATAATGCAACGCCATTATGCAAGCCTCTCTACTGACTTCCGAACATTTGTCATTTCTCTGGTTTGCTCCTCAACTTGGTCCAGCCGCTCGTGCCACTAGGCCTACTAGCAGCAGGGGCTTGGTTTGCATGCATAGGTTTAGTGTTTGTGGTGATGTTGCTGTCATCTCTAACTTGCCCTTGTCCCGCATCGGCTGCGGCTGCAAGCTCATAATCTATATTTTGGGCCTGTTTGCTTGAAGACTTTTTCGTCTTTGGTGACGACAACTCTCGGGCTGGGTCATCACCCTCGTCCCATTCTTTTTCTTCGAGTAGTTCCCATTCAGCATTGGCCATTTCCCCCAGTAATGCAGATTTCAGCTTATCCGCAATCTTTGCTGGGGTAGGCAGTCTCCAAGTCTTCATGAAGTCCACGCCTTCTGCCGCGCCAAGAAATGAATGCGATGTTCCATGAGAATAATGCCCGAGCATGGGAAATGATTTCGTTCTTTGAATGATCGTCTTGGGCGGATTCTTGTTACCGCTGTTGTTGTTATTATTGCTGCTGCTGTTGGTCGTATCACTTGCCAGTTTGGTGCGAAGATCACGTCCTGATACAGCCCTCATGGTAGCACTGATGTTTTGTGTCGTCGGTGATACCAGGAGTTGCCACATGTTCTTCCCGATGTTGCAAATATCTTCCCACGAATCTGAACTTACGTTTAGGCCTTGGGTGCGGCAGAGCCATGATATATTCCAGGCTAGCAGCGAGACCCCTTCTATGAAGAGAGCGTACGTAGCAGGCTCTTCTTTAGCGAGCCTGGGGAGGGTCTTTTCCACTGACAGAGGACGAGAGCGGTGTTTCCGGGCGTCACGCGATTTTGGTTCCTTGTACGGATTCCAGGTATCTATTACGGCATCCTGCGATAATGAATAAGATGCCCCTGGAGCAAAAATCGTTGGCGTTGCATGGTTGCGGTGAGGCAAAATTATCTCCGCGGGTAGTCTTAGGGAGAGGTAGTGAGAGACGACTATGAGCAGATGGCAGATGTTGGATAAAGACGTAGAGATCTGTGAAGGTGAAGCTCCTAGTAGACGTTAGCATGCAATGCTGCCCCGACCCTTAGATACCTGAACATACCGTTTAGATCTCTCAGGTCAACAATCGGCACATTTCCGATGTAGTATATCTCACCGCCTCGTGCTCTATCTTTTTTTCCACTTTCGCGTCGCAGACCGTACAAATGTGCAGCCTCGCGACACAAAAATATTCTAGATTCAGCAGTTTTGTTGTGCAGTGAGTGCCAAAGGTGCTCGGTCCTTTTGATTCCATTTTGAATATTGGCCAAGGTAGAATCGCGCCTGTCGCTGAGTTGGAAGTTTGCAGACTCAGCATCCGAGCGACGTTGTCTCAGATGCAGTTTCATTCTGTTAATCTGGGCTTTTCTCTGTTCGGTTTCCGTTCTCAGCGTTTCTGCATACTGCCGCATTGACCGTATCCGATCGGAGGACCGAGCCTGTTCTGTCTGGGCAGCCTGGAAGCCCCATTTGAGATTTCCCTCACGACTTCTTGCTTGCTGGGTAATATTTTGTGCATTTTCTTGATGGTTTTCTCGTACATTTCCAGCGACCGCTTCCTCTACCTCTCTGCCTATTGACTCCTTCTCAAGCAAAACCCGAGCGTTTTCATATCTCAGTGTGTACAGATAGTTCCGGGCACAAGTAGGGCAGTAGAAGGGCGAACGGTTGCTGGCTGTACACGAACATATGCTGCAACTCATTTCAGACCGCTTTGAAAGAGTCTAATCGGGAGCACCTTGTTGTTATTTCTTGTCCTTCCATGATACGTGGAGACTGACTGGATGCGGGCGGCGAGTTCGACTTGCGGCGAATAACGGTGTGATTAAAATTATTTGAAGCCTTCATGTCTCTGAGCGACTCCTGGCGATCAAAGTGACAGAAACGCCATAGGGGTTCGACGAATGCGGCCGGGTCACAAAGAGTATTAAATCGGTGGTGACTCAGTCGTGGCTTGGTTCATGTGGTACGTTGATGGAGTCGCAGATGACGGCATGAAGGCATGCGCGATAAGTCGATAGCTGATGAGGCGCTTGTCCAAACACGGTTAGAATGATATAGCGGATAACATATCAACGCCGCCTGCAGCAGAACTACGGCGCAAAGGTTTGTGACAACAAAATTTCATCTATAAGTTGCAAATCGCTTTTTCGAATTCACTGGCGTTTTGAATTACGAATTAAGGGAGCAAGAGACTGAATGAAAATCATGGTGACTGAGATGAAGTCATGTCTCACCTTTTCAAGAGATAAGCCGGACTCCCTTTTTCTTGGTAATTGATATTTCTTATTCTTATGAAGAACCACTGGCAACGATGTGTCCGACGAAACCTAGACCATCACCGCTGGTTGGTCACTTGCTCAGGAAAGCACTATAGAAGGCTAAGTATATTCTTGAATACTTGGCCTTGCGTAAAAGGTGACGCTTCGACCCATCTCTCGAGACCCAACATAGACCAATTTCTTGGGAAATTGAAGCAAAGTTGTGAGCATCGCTGTAGTCAGGATCAATGAATTATAAAGGAATTCAGGGCCATCTAATTTGGGCCACAATATCATCTATATTATAGCCAAAGGCTCATCGCAACCGGCTTTAATTATACGGGAATGATACATATATGCCACCTATTAAAAATAACTGGAGGACTGGCCGCTTTAAGCTCTAGTTGATTTTATAATACATCGATACCGGAAACCAAGTCAGGTCTGTTACCTAGCTTCAAATTCAGAGTGGTTGTAGATGATCTGATTAGATGTCGGGCTAACCGGCTTGCCGAGATTGAGAATCACGTGGGTGATACCTGGCTAACTAACCAGCTGTTGACACCAGCTCTGCAGAATTGCAATCAATAAAGGTATGCAGCAGGGCAAGCAACCTGTCACAGTCAACGTCAATCCGGATATTTCGGTTTGCACTCGTGAATGACTGCACCAAAAGCTCTCGCCACGTCATACGTTACTTTATTGAGGCTGTTCCCCCTCTCCTGTTTGGCACACAGCATCGGAGTTTCTGTGGTGATTATTGAGCATTCTCTTGACGGAAATGCAAGTCTGCTGGCTGGCCCTATGATTATACGCAATGCTTGAAGGATATGTACGAGCAGATGCAGGTGAGCAGCAGTGCAACCAGCCCTCATAACGCAAACGGATCCTCTAACTTCAAATAGAATCGGGGGTGCTTTCTCTTCTTCAAGATATTCCGATTCAAGCTCTGAGATCCGAGCTCGCGCGCCGAATCGAATCAAGAGCTGAGCAAGATGACGACTCGACGTGCGGTTCTAGCAAGGCTGGAGACTACAACACGCCCCTTCATGTGTTCGCTCTATTTCTAATCCTCATATTCAGCACTTTGGGTCAGTTATATGCCTATTCAACCTAGATGATTTCAGCTGACATTGCATTATTAGCATGTTCTTTTCCGATCCTAGCACGTCGATTCCCCGGTTTACCTATCCCGCGTCGTTTCCTCTTCTTTTCTAGGCATTTCGGCACCGGCGTTCTCATAGCTACAGCATTTGTTCATCTCCTTCCGACCGCTTTCCATTCTCTATTGAATCCTTGCTTGCCATCCTTCTGGACTGATGGATACCCAGCAATGTCCGGATTCATAGCAATGATGTCGGTGTTTCTTGTTGTGACTGTCGAAATGTTTTTCGCAAGTCAAGGCGCGGCACATGTTCATGGCAAAGACTACGATGAGCTCATTAGAGGAGTTCCGGTTGGTCAAAAGGAGAACAAGCAAAGGGGAAGGGAGGAATATATTCAGCTGTCGAATCAAGATCAAGGTGAATTTTCCGTCTCAGTCTTATCAATATTATGACTATATCTATATCATTGTGTCCAGAAATGTACTAACGAATTCTTCCAGCGATGAGAGAAAGCCTAATTCATTCTCCTGCTTCCGAGGACCAAAGCGCCTCCAATAACCATGAGGACGGTCTCGATTTAGAGGATCTAGGACCCTACGTTGACGAGGAGACATCAACACTTGTCACACCGCGAAACGGAGCGCGAACATCCATCGACGACTCCCCAACCCACCACCCACATAACAAGCACTCACGCCAGGACAGCGCAGCTGTTCAATTACAGAACCCCCAGCGACAGCTTCTCCAATGCCTTCTCCTCGAAGCAGGCATTCTCTTTCACAGCATCTTCATCGGCATGGCACTCAGCGTAGCCACCGGCACATCTTTTATAGTGCTCCTCGTGGCTATTTCATTTCACCAAACCTTTGAAGGTTTTGCGTTGGGGTCGCGCATCGCATCCTTGATACCAAGCTTATTTTCCCCATCCTCTTTCAGGCCATGGCTCATGGCTTTTGCATACGGCACAACAACGCCTATAGGTCAGGCAATCGGCCTCGTGATGCACAACTTGTATGACCCTGCCAGCGCAACTGGACTTTTGATGGTCGGCTTCACGAACGCGATTAGCAGCGGCTTGCTTCTCTTTGCGGGGCTCGTGGAGCTTCTTGCAGAGGATTTTTTGACAGAGGAAAGCTACGATACTCTCAATGGTTGGCGTAGAGTAGAAGCGTGTTTTGCCGTCCTGGGCGGGGCGTTGCTAATGTCGATTGTAGGGGCTTTTGCGTAGCGGCAGGTATTATGTGGTAATGGAACGCTTGCTTCGAAACTATGAGTTGGAATAATCGTATGCTTCTAATATTTCTTCTTCTATATAAACAACTAGATGGTATAGTTCATTGTACCCATTAATGATTCGTCACTGATTCTTCTCGCATTAACGTTCAATATAAGTTCATCATATTATAAATATTCGGGACAAAGGTATCTATCTCTGTTCTGATACAGAGCCTTCCATAAGGCAACTAGGGATATTTTTGCGGCAATAATATGCAGAAACCAAAAGCTCCCCTTCAACCCCAGGTATCACGGGTAGAATAAAACTTTTAATATTCGAAATCCCCTCATTTAATTTATTTTTCAGAGCAGCGACTCCAGGACAAGAGCACTGGCACCACCACCTCCATTGCAAATACCAGCACATCCAAGCTTGCCATTCTTAGCCTTGAGGACTCCCAAGAGCGTCACGAGGATACGGGCACCACTGGCACCAAGAGGGTGGCCAATGGCAACAGCACCTCCGTGGATGTTCACCTTGTCTTCTGACAGACCGAGCAATTTCAGGTTGGCAAGGGCCACTACGCTGAAAGCCTCGTTGATCTCGAAGGCGTCAATGCTATCCTGAGTAACGCCAGCTTTCTTCAAAGCCTTGGGAATAGCGAGAGCAGGGGAGGTTGTGAATTTGCTGGGCTGTTGGGCGGCGTCAGCAAAGCCGAGGATCTTGGCGATGGGCTTCAGGTTGAGTTCTTTCAGCTTTGCCTCGGAGACGAGGACGACAGCGGCGGCACCGTCATTAAGGGGGGAGGAGTTAGGTGCAGTCACGGTTCCGGAACCGGGGATAAAAGCAGGTTTGATTGCTCGGAGCTTATCAGGGTTGAGCTGTTGGCAAGTAGATGTCAGTCATGGCCTGAACCGGTAATACATGTCACGTAATGACTCCTGCTTACATTCTTAGGTTCCTCGTCCTGCGATACTGTAACACCAGGCTTGCCCCTGAAGCCTGGCAATTCAATCGGGACAATTTCGGCATCCAGCAGACCAGCCTTCTGTGCTGCCTGGGCCTTTTGGTAGGAGCGAATGGCGTATTCATCCTGTTGCTCGCGGTTGAAGTCATGGTCTTGGGCGCACTCTTCCGCGGACAAACCCATGAGTTCCTGCTTGTATGCGTCGGTGAGACCGTCCTTCTGGATTCCATCAATCAGGGTTGCGTTGCCGTATTTTGTACCAGTGCGCAGGTTTGGGAGATAGTGAGGGGTGTTGGACATGGATTCCATGCCGCCAGCAATGACAATGTCAGCACCGCCGGTTTGGATAGTCTGGGCACCGAGCATGATGGCCTTCAAGCCAGATGCGCAGACTTTGTTCACAGTTGTGCACACTGTGGTGTCGAGCAGTCCGGCACCGAGGGCAGCTTGTCTCGCGGGATTTTGTCCGACACTAGCAAAATACCAATTGTTAGCATTTGGACGAACTGGTGGGATGGCGACAATTTTACTTTGCTGATAGAACGTTTCCGAAGAATACTTCCTCAACATCAGCGGCTTTAAGGCCTTCGGCTCTGCTCAGAGCTCCTGCATCGTTGTCAGTCTTCTACTATTCTGCTCGGATGACACAAAATCAAAAACACACCTTTGATAGCATGAGAACCGAGCTGAGTTGCAGTCAAGGAAGACAAGCCACTGCAGTAAAAGACGTTAGACAGACTCATCTATGTTATCCCCATGAAATTTCAGCGCTTACCCCAGAAACGAGCCGGTCGGCGTGCGGGCTGAGGAAACAATGTAAACAGCAGGGAGAGACATGGCGACAACACAACTGCGGGGTAGAATTGAGAGAAGAGAAAAAAATTATTAATGAGATTTCAGGTCAGAAAGGTAATTGGGGGGAATAGGATTGAACAGTAAAATCAATCCTTTGAGTAGAAGACAAGATAGATGGGAAGGATTCAGCAAGAAAGCAGCAGGAATGGCACAGGCCAGGGGCAGAGAATTTTATAGCAGAAAAGAAGCAGCTTGTATGGCGCTGTATCTGATTGGGAAGAAGGAGCCAATCACATATTAGGCTGCCTACGGTGAGCGCCGCGATTCGGCCTGTGCATTCAAATGGTTGGGGGAGCTTCGTTGAAAAGGGGTTATGCTATCACTAATCAGTAAATTTGTGGTTCCTATCTTCTGGAGTTTCTGATGTTGTACTTGAGTCCAACTAACTTTCAACGATAAAGTGTCAAGTAAAGGAAATAACATGTAGTATGAAATGCGCAGTACTGGAAGTAATGTATGATGCGACCCGCAGTACAGCCCGCTCACCGCCTACCCAACTGAGCCGCTCACTGAGAACTTTCGACGAAATTTGTAGCAAAGCTCTCTCTGCTTCATTCTTTGCGCGAAGAGCAGAGCCGGTTAATGAAAATCTGCTTATTGATTATACGCCATGGATGACCTTTATGATGAGTATGCTTCATGTCTTCAGTCCCAGAATCTTTACTCCGCGCGATTTATAACTAACTTTTGATCTTCGTGCAGGTTCGGTAACTACATCGGCGAAGGTGGACTGTCCGAGGGTTCAGAGGGCGAAGATGTGCCTACAACCGGTTATGTGTACGAAGAGCTGGAGGAGGAGGAAGAGAAACCTGAGGCTCCTGACCAGCAACTGATGGAGGTTGATGGTAGGTTCGCCCTAAAGTTGCAGAGGAGGCAACGACCTAACGATCCTATAGAGGGCCCATCGAACGCGGTCATATTGCATGAAGATAAACAATACTATCCCAGCGCTGAGCAGGTGTATGGAGCCGACGTCGAGACTATGGTGCAAGAAGAAGATGCGCAACCACTCACACAGCCCATTATCAACCCGGTGCAAGAAAAGAAGTTCGCGATACAGGAAGCAGACCTTCCTCCGGTTTTTTATTCACGCGAATTCATGGCGGATCTGCTCAACTACCCCGAGCATATTAGGAACATTGCTATTGCAGGCCATCTCCACCATGGAAAAACGGCTTTTACCGATATGTTGGTCATGCAGACCCATGACCTGAACGAACGATTAGAGAGACGCTCCGGCAGGAAACGAGATGAGCAGCTACGATATACCGACGTGCATTTTCTCGAAAGAGAACGGCAGCTATCCATTAAATCTGCACCAATGACTTTAGTTTTGCAAGGAACAAAAGGAAAATCGCACTTGTTCAATATTCTCGACACGCCGGGCCATGTTAATTTTGTTGACGAAGTCGCGGCCTCTCTCCGTTTGGCTGATGGTGTCGTGCTTGTCGTTGACGTCGTTGAAGGTGTTCAAGCAAATACTGAGCAGATAATCAAATATGCTGTATTAGAAGATTTACCATTGACGCTGGTGGTAAATAAGGTCGACCGGCTAATTCTTGAGCTGAAACTGCCGCCGACCGACGCATATTTTAAGTTGAAGCATGTGATTGAACAAGTCAATTCAACAATCGAGACCGTCATCCCAGGTCGAGGAGAAAGCCGACGTCTCAGCCCAGAAAAGGGAAACGTTGCTTTCGCTTGCAGCTCGATGAACTGGTGCTTTACGCTGGATTCATTCGCACGGATGTATGCTGAGCGACATGCCAAACTTGATGGAGCAGAGTTTGCAAAGAGACTGTGGGGGGATATCTTTTACAACCCGAAAAGCCGCAAGTTTACACGAAAGGCAGTGGAAGAAGGCTCCAAGCGATCGTTCGTTAATTTTGTGCTGGAACCCATATACAAACTTTATTCACACACGATAAGCGAAAGCCCAGAGGATCTGAAGGAAACACTAGCGAGCCTCGACATAAAATTGAAACCGTCTCAGCTCAAGTCAGATGCAAAAGTGCTTCTCAACCTTGTCTGTGAGCAATTTTTCGGTGCAGCCACTGGATTTGTCGATATGGTTGTCCAACATATACCATCTCCTGTAGGAGGAGCAGCTCACAAGTTGGAACGATATTACACTGGACCTCTCGACACTCACGTCGCCGAGTCCATGGCGAAGTGTGATCAGGAGGGCCCCCTCGTGATTCACGTGACGAAATTGTTCAACAGCTCTGACGCTTCAAAGTTCAATGCTTTTGGAAGAGTCATGAGCGGTATTGCCCGGCCCAATCAACAGGTGCGAGTACTGGGTGAGGGTTACTCACTCGATGATGAGGAAGACATGGTCAACGCTACTATAAGTGACACATGGATTGCTAATTCTCGGTACAATGTTCCAACCGACGGTGTGCCAGCGGGCAATTGGGTGCTGCTGGGCGGCGTCGATAACTCGATAATGAAGACTGCAACGCTGGTTGCACCCAAATTGGAAAATGACGAAGATGCTTATATCTTCAAGCCCGTCCGTCACATGACCGAATCTGTCTTCAAGGTTGCGGTCGAACCTATCAACCCATCGGAACTCCCAAAGATGTTGGATGGACTTCGCAAAATTAACAAGAGCTACCCTTTGATATCAACAAAGGTAGAGGAGTCTGGTGAGCATGTTATTCTCGGCACTGGCGAGCTTTACATGGACTGCGTCCTTCATGATCTTCGTAAACTCTATGCGGAGATGGAATTGAAGGTGTCCGACCCAGTAACGAGGTTTTGCGAGACTGTGGTGGAAACGTCGGCGATTATGTGCTACTCCATCACTCCGAATAAAAAAAATAAGGTGACCATGATCGCAGAGCCTTTAGACGAGGGTATTGCGGAGGATATCGAGAGCAGTCGCGTCCGTATCAAGGATCCAATTCGGAAGGTAGCAAAGTTCTTTGAGGAGAAATATGAATGGGACAAGCTAGCAGCGCGCAGCATCTGGGCGTTTGGACCGGAGGAAAACGGACCCAACATTCTACAGGACGACACCCTACCATCACAGGTGGATAAGAAACTCCTAGGAACTGTTCGCGACTCTGTTGTTCAAGGATTCAGCTGGGGAACGAGAGAGGGTCCTTTATGTGAAGAACGTAAGTGTTTTGGCTCTCACTCTTTCTCTTTACTATTTACATGACTAACTGATGACTAGCTATTCGCAACACAAAGTTCCGACTTACAGATATCTCGCTTGCTGACCAGGCAATCTATCGCGGTGGTGGCCAAATCATCCCTACAACCCGTCGTGCTGTATATTCATCATTCCTTATGGCATCACCTCGACTGATGGAGCCTGTTTATGCATGCGAAGTTCTCGGACCAGCCGATGCAGTAGCCTCCGTATACACTGTCCTTTCCAAGCGACGAGGCCACGTTCTTGCCGACGGACCAGTTGCAGGAACACCATTGTACTCTGTCCGAGGCCTGATACCTGTGATCGACTCATTCGGTTTTGAGACTGACCTCCGAATTCACACCCAAGGTCAAGCTACCGTCAGCTTAGTATTTGATAAATGGAACGTCGTCCCCGGCGATCCGCTTGACCGCGAAGTCAAACTTCGACCTTTAGAAATGGCTAGTGCGCAAGCTATTGCTCGAGACTTTGTGCTCAAGACAAGGAGGAGAAAGGGCTTGGCAGAGGACGTGACAGTCAGCAAATTCTTGGAGCCTGAATTGTGGCGGGGTCTCAAGGATAGTGGAGTTCTTGAAGGTTAGATCATGATTTGAATGGACGAAAGAGGGAAGAAAGGGTACTCCATGATTCGTTTGATGTAACATTAGCTTTATATGGCAATGGACAAAGATTGGCGTACGGGTCGGATGTTCAGCCAGTGATTCATATTGCATTGCAGCCTATAGTATCCAGGTACTCAAAATATATGAAGGTCGTAATTATATACAAGGGGTATTTTCATGAAAGACTTTTTAATCGTGAAGAAAAGTTTGAATTAAGTGCAAGTCTCCAACATCTTCCCAATGACCCCCATCAACGTCCCATTCTCCAACGCCGCCGCCACCCGCTCTTTATCAGCCAACTGCTTATTCACCTCCTCCGCGGTACTGTGCGTTCCTTCTTTGATGCGCACATCGACTCGGAAGCGAGATGGCAGCGACTGTTCGAGTCGCACTCGCACTCCGAGTCCAATCACAGTGGCCAAACTGCAGTGTGTGATGGTCGGGGTGATCAGCACGGTGACGGTGCGGAGTGGCGACGAAGGATTTTGCGGCAGGGACGGCGTTATGGAAATATCGGGAAGGGAGACGACGGCCAGTGAGCCGAGTGAGATGGGGTGTTCAGGGTCGGATATTGTTGAAATGAGGTCTATGTATACATGTCAGCCTAGCAGTCAAGAAGGAAAGATAGATATCGGGAGTTCAAGTACCATAAATTTCTTGCTCGTCAATCGGCTCTTCTAACGTATTATCATCGTCGTCTTCCGACTCTGACTCTGATGAGATAGGGCTGGTAAAAGTCGAGGTAGCAGAATGAGCAGTGAACGGATCGATAATGTCGGGTAGAGCGAGATCTTTGAAGAACACGGTGCCTTCAAATTCTTGGTGATAATTGTCGATGTGAGAGGATTTAATTCGTTGGCGAGTGGGTAGGTCGGCGGCGTTGAGGATGGTGGGATTCACATTCTGCATTTCAGAGGCCATTCTGTATATCGGTCTGGTTTTATTTTCTCGTCCAATGTGTAAAATTCGTATTTCTGGCTGTGTAGAGAGTTGCGAGGGTTATCAGAGGATAGCTTGCAGCACACTGTCAAGGCTCTGCTGAGTAATAAAGATTAAAAAAGCCGTCAATGACCGTGGTAGTACCAGTACCAGTACCAAATTACGGCTGGATTTTCACTTTACTTTTGAGTGTAACGATTGTAACGATTATTATCAAATAAGTTACCAAGAAGTTAATATTTTCTATTTTACCATATTTATTTACGTCTCCCCAAAATAGTTAAATTTTCAATAACAACCCCGCTCTTGTCCATACTTCGTGCGAACTATTAAAGCAAATATCACCAGTCCCCAATCATCTCCCAAAGATTAACAAAGTTGTTGGGCCCTCTGTTGAATATTGGTGCAAGCTGCCTAGTGATGTGAATATTTAAACAATACTGATTTGCGAAAGCTAACGTTAATGAATAGTCTCAGATATGACGATTCGGCGTACTAAGCCTCTTTTACCGTATTTGGCATCTGGCCTGCGCAAGGCTTCCACCCGAACCGCTTTACTAGATCTAGGAATAACCTCAAAATGGCACGTCGGGGCAGTCTAAGCTGAGAGATCACACACATGAAGAGACATGGACAACTCTCAGCGAGGGCCCTGATGGTTTTCCTATATTATATTCTTCCTCCGTATTGTAGGGTATTTTGCCCTAGGTAGTGGAATTGATCTGCTTCGAGTATTGGCGCTTCATGTTCAGATCGACAAGTTAGATGCTGGGATTTTATGGATGCGCTTACGTTAGATCGATTGTGCCACGAGGCATTCGCTCCGATAAAGCAGCCGAGGAGCAATGTAAGGTGGCTTAAGAAATGCGGTCCTGGAGCTTGTAAGCGTTTAGTCCCTCCTAGGAGTAGAGAAAGCTTGGTCCCCAGTGACAAAAATGACACGAAGGATAATCGTTAGGGACAACATGTCTTGTACCAAATTACTTGGGAGAATCGGAACTTGGATGTTTATTTGGTGGTTGATAATCCTTTTAGCGTATCGCCCTGTTGAGTGGTGTAAGGCTCTATATTGCTATTACGGTTGGTTCTGCAGCACATATAAACTATCACTGAATTGTGGCATTTACTCCTTATAAGTCTACCGAAGAAAGTCTCGAATGAGAACCCATTGATTGGTCCAGGACCTGTTAGTAATAAGAACTGACGAGAGTACATGCCTCGGAGATTGTTGATGAGTCCAGAGCAGCGCTGGAAGCCTTGGAGTGTTGGAATAAGTAAATGTGATGACAGCCGCGTGATAACTTGTAAGCATCCTTCCTGAAAATATTGTCGTCTTTCGTGGATATCAGTATATGTTTATTGGGCTCGTCATGATGGTCGTATGTACGAGTTTCGTGTCATATATACTAGGAGGTCTCCCACGGTACTTTTGTCCGACATGTAGTTTTCAGCTGTAGCTTTACACTAATAAAACATCGTGTCACAGCAAGTTCAGGACATCACGATAAGAATTGTCACATTCAGGAGCACGGTCCATGACGCTACATCCAGGTGTTGACATGGCGAGGAAATAGACCGCATTAAACGTGGTCAACATTGACCAAGAAACCAATTAGTAATTAGTAACCAGAGTATTGAATTGGCAATGACTTCTAAGCTTGACATGCTGATGAGAATCAGGGTTGGTTGTGGATTCTTAGATATATATGCATTCTCCGGTCGAAGGAAGTATATATTTCCCAGATATACGTCTGGCTTTCGTATACACATGCATCGTGATAATGTCGTGAACACAGTGTTCTGTGATACATAGGATTCGATTAAATAAATGATAATTCAAGCAGACCTTGAGGCGCCAATTCGGTCTTTGTGAAGAATAAGTCTATCTCCTATCCAATATATCAGGAACGCACTGCTCTGCTTAGGTGATATAGATGAGGTTCGACGGAAGAAGCAGCGGCCCGGAGCAAACAAAGAAAACACCAACCAAAGGAAAGGCTTGGCGGTACCGCGGCTCCACCCCACTGCCGGCAAGATATGAGACGAACTATTCTGCTGCGAAGTATGAAGGCTGAAATGCATCAGTATCCTCGTTATAATTCAACTATTTCCTCTGATATTCCATCAAGCGGTATTCGTACAGGGGTTAATATACTTCGTTGTTAGTAATCAACTTCCTCTTTCATAATTACGGTCAAAACTAACAAATTACAGGTGGCCGAAGAGACGCAGGTTCGAGTCCTGCATACCGCATATTTTTTTCAAGCCGGAAAATACTGTCCCACAGGCTTATGTTTTGTTTTTTGGACCTCCTGAAATCACAAGCGGTAGTCGTACAAGGGTAGTACAGTTCGTTGTACGTAATTACCTCCTAATTCATTATTACGATCAAAACTAACAAACTATAGGTGGCCGAACAAACGCAGGTTCGAGTCCTGCCTACCGCAAACTCTCGTGGTCTGGACGAGACAATCTCTCCCGTATTTTTTTTAGCTTCCTTCCCACCCTGAATCCTCTCAACGCTGATAGCTTTTTAAAACAATGCTAAGACGCTGTTACCAATCGTAGGATCCATTTCACTCTTGCAGATACCAGCATATTTGTGATTTGTCCGTTAGTTCCCTTCTCTAAGTCCACGTAGGCATTCTCTCATTATTGATTTCTACTCCCTAGACTGCGGAAGAACAGACAGCCAGGAATAAAGTTTTCAGCTGTCTCATTTTCACAAGGGAAGGCCTTCATAATCCACACATGCACAAAACAAGAAGCACGAACCGAACTCAATACAAGGCCTAGATGTGGATATTAAGCGTGGAAGGAAGAAAGAAGATATGTGCATCCACGGATTTGCCGTTGCTAAACCACTACCTGCTTATGATAACAGGCAGCTACCTGAAGTTATCAACGCAAAATTTCCAGTGCACACGACGATTCAACATGATATCAACGATACTGATGATTTATTAAACATCGATTGCAGTTAGCACAGCGACGGGGACAGGCCGGCTCACCGACTGGCCGTTGCGATGTCACATTCGCAGTCTATAGGTAAATAGCTTCAATATTCTTGTTATTAACAAAGAACTAACGGTAATGATGGTGCTGATGTCTATAGCAAGGTTTCAGATTTGGCCTTGGTGGGCGAGTGAAATGCAACCTAATGATTTCATATAGTGTGAATGCTTCCTTATTAATCAAGGTAATCTGCGAAGCCTTGACTTTAAGTCACTTTCATGCGCCACCACTTAAGGCTTGAGCCTATTCTTACCTACAGTCACAGAAGGGAATTTCTTAGATCGGCAAACCAAGCTAATAATTCGCCGTGAAGCTGCGTCTAAGAATAGCTACATCGGGGCTAGATTGGCAGTGACTTTTAGTTGAAAGAGAGTGTAGGACTACTGCTGTATATTTAGCAAAGCTTTCCCCTCTATATTTTATATCATCATCACCGAGTACCTCTTTAAGTCGGTTAGTTTGGTATTGTAATCTATGAGAACCTTACAGTATATATTGACGAGTGTGATCCTTACGATTTGCAAGGCAGTGACAGCTGTAATTATCATGGGAATGGAGCAATATCGCGAGATCGAATAGCCTCAGCTGGCATTAATCGCCCGTTTGAAAGATATCTGAGGGCCCATGGACTAGGAATTATCTAAAAGCAAGAAGTGGAACTGCTGTATTGACCCAGAGACCAAAAGGGGACACGCACGCCCTATTGATTATGACGGAGATCCCCGGCATACATGTTAGTTTTTCCATAACTTTCGACAATTGTGTTTGTGGCGCAGGTAGCATCTTTCTTTGTTTCCTGGCACAGTTATCTTTTCTCTCTCTCTCTTTCTCTCTGTCTCTCTCTGTCTCCCTTCGTTACTTACCCTTTAAGGAGCCAGCCCCTCTTCTCTTTTACAAATTGATATTATCGTACATTTTGCTTGAAAATTCGTCCACTTCTTACCGTGTCAGGTTCAACATGCCTATCTATGAGCCTCGCCCATGTAATATCTGTGGGGTGGTCGGTGCTCATGAACATAGGCAATGTCCAAAAAATGTCTGCTCGCAATGTAATGCCAACGGCCATAGATGGTTTCAATGCCCTTCTATTATCTGTTTCTGTTGTAAACAGCAAGGTCATGTCAAGAAGTATTGTCCGAATCAGCCTGAATGTGGCAATTGTTACAAAAAGGGCCACAACACAGAAAATTGCCCATGCCTTGGAAACGGAGACACATATATACGGAGACCAACTGCCTCGCCAACGGTGTTTCAGGCACAGTCTCCTACACGAGAGTGCTTTCCCCCTACAAAGCAAGCTGCGCAATCTGACCAGGGGACTGAGACCCAAGCAGTATTTTCCCCTTATTCTCTTTGATTTAAGCCCTAGTACCCTCTGCTCAGGAACTCCGATAATTATAATAGCTAATTTGGTGTGAGACAGGCTCGATTTACAGGTTACATACAGTTTGAACGCATTGCGACAGAAGAACAGGTCTTTGATATTAGTCAAGAACACCGAGTACAGTGTGCTCCCTCTTATTTGTTTACCTTGAACGCGATTCTAACTGAGTTAGCAATCCTTGTCGGTGAAACATGCGATAACGTTTCCAAGGATCCACGACCTAGCAGCATACATAATTGACTGCCTGTACGACGAGAAATGGCCTCAGTGGCGTGGGTTTCCATATTACTCCTGGATAGAAATTCATGGTGGAAAAGCTGCTATGCTCAAATCTGTATTGGAGAGTGTACCCGCTGAAATTTTTCAACTGCAAGAGAAAGAGGTCACCCTCGAGATGTACGGGAATACCCGCTTTATCAATGAGTCAATTGAGAGAAATCTAACAGATTCGATTAGGCTAGATAATGTCATGATCAAACAAGGTCCATTTGAAGATTGGCCGCCGGTGGGTGGTTACTTGATCTACGTTACAGACGACATTGATCCGGTTTTTTGGCGGCCGTATGTTGGCCAAAGCGGAGACATTACCTGGCGACTTCACCAACACTTGAATGCGTGGAGAAATTACAAAAACGACAAGTTGATTTACTACTTTGTCTCCGCAGGAGCGGAGCACCGATATATGAATTTTATGCGACTGTGAAGTCTTCCTTCATATTTTTCGAGAGACCCAAACAATGAAGGCTGCGTGACTCTTTTGAACAACATATTAGAGTTACTAATGTGCAGAGCATTTGAATCTCTTCCATCCCAGTTTCTGGAAGATTTGTTCGCCATAAAATGTCTCAATACTGGACTCAATGTTCTTCCGCCGCTATATCAAAGCCAGTATTGCACTATGGCTACTCGGAGACAATACACCAATATGTACAGGACTTCGCCAGACTCATTGATACAAAAATGGCCGGAAACCAGAGCCATACAACTTGAAACAGCAGAATCAGCTCGAAGAAATGCTAGAACGAGCGGCACGCCGAAATTTTCTGAGCCTCCTTGGTCTCCTAGCGATTACCATACTTCATTTTTTCAAGCTGTGAAACTTGCGCTGAACACGGATACTGTGGATATTACATTCCCTCTCAAAGCCGAAAGCCTCACACAAGATATAATGAGCATCGAAGACGCGTTTCATTTCGTTTCAGATGCGTTAGACAAGAATCATATGTTATGCAAGCCATTTGGGACATTTTACGCTAGCGTTGGAGTCGTCCTTGACCGGTGCCCAATTGATAAGAGCGAAAACGAAGAGAGAATATTACAAAATGTCTGTGCTTTGCCCCAAAGATTGATTGACGCAGGGTTCTCTGAAAAAACCTCTGTCGTCTGGACCTTTGATTTCCACCAATGTTTCAAGTCGAGTTTGATATCAACAAGACAAACTCTCTCTCGGAATCAGCATGACACCCTTCTAATGTGCCATAGAAAACTGATTGAGAACTCTAATACTAGCATCATACTGGTTTGCGGAAAGAGAGTGATTAGTGTTGTCCTCACACCAGAGACAGCAAAAACAAAGACATCATTGCACTTACGAGGATGTTCTTGTGATTGTTACGTCGAGAACAGATCTGGTATTTTTCAAAGATTGTACATAGACATTGGCTCCTTAGCCTTTTCAACCATGACGGGAAACTGGGATCGAATGAGAACTTGCGCAGAGATCTTTAACTTTCTGCATTTTGTGATTGAAGTGAAAGACGTCCGACCTTATGCATTTTTCTCCCTTCAAACTGCGAAGTATATCGTCAAGCGTTTTAGCGACGAAACATCAGGAATCTGCGACCGAACAAACACTATAGACAAGCGGGTTCGAGAGTGGTTGGGAATTAAAGGGATTACCACAGAGTCACAGTTTCAGCGATGGGTCGACCTAGCTGGATCAGTAACCAATGGGCTATTCTTGTTTTTCCTTACGCTCCGAAGACGACCCACCATCAAAGGTGTAAAGCGGAGCATTTTTAGGGATCCTCATCCCTCCAATAAAGCACGTCTACATGGTTTCTTCTCAATACAGCAGCTAGAAACAAGCAGTGAGCTGTTTAAGATGTTTACTGGAAAGGAAGGGAATTTCGCGAGACTCCCATCCAAAATAAGATCAGCACAAGATACTAATGCTGTGACCGGGCCTGGGGAGCAAAGTCCGGATGTTGAAGTTTCGGCGAGAGAAGGCTTTTCAGAGCCTGAATACGCTCCGGATCACGAAGTGGATGGAGATGATGCTTTGACATCTGGGGAGTTTGACAATTTACTTTCTACGGTTGAATTGACACCTCCTACTGCAGAAGAGAGTGAAAACTTGGTCTCTGAAGGCGGTCTTTCAGAACAGGCCGTAATACGTCGAGATAGACTCCCGCAGACCCAAGAATTGGCAAACGTAATGCGGAAGAGTTTGTTAAGGGGCAGGCACTTCGACGCCTGTTGGTACAAAGAGCGGAAAGATACATATCATATCTGTGCATTAGATAATATGCTAAAAGTATTATTCAAAGCAGATGACGTTGATATGTTGGAAGGGTTCATTTTTCAGGTGGAAATTGGTCGCTCTGGAATGCGTAACCCCAATGTATATGCATACAAAGCAATGCCAAGTGATCCGGCTGCACGAATAGCAATCAAGATATCGTACATGAAACGGACCGGTGACCCTGCTGTTATATATGCTAAGCAATCCGAAAAGCCTGGAAGGAGCCAATGCTACTCAATGCAGTATTTGACTGGTTGTCCGGTTCATCATGGGAGGAAATCGCACTTGCGAACAAACCTCGCAGGTACATTGATATCAAAGGCAATGATAAGCGCCATCACACAGCTATTTTATCAAGGTTCATCCAAGGTGAATTCACTGATTTGAGTTTGGCGGAAGAAGAGGAGAGGAAATGGGAGAAAGAAAAGAGAAACCGCGAGAGAATTGGAGTTCGCCGCACAGAGACTGCTCTGAAGAGGAAGGCTGGTTATTTGACCTGATAAAATCGGCTATCCTAGTAGAAGCTGTTGGTAAATCAAGCAGCCAGATGATAGAGGAAACAAGAGTATTACGATAAATCAACTTCCAAGACAATATATTGATGGAAACGAGCGATAAGTAATAGAGCGATTCTTCCCAACAAGCGGTAAAACCCGGCCTCAATAGACCAAGCGCTTATTCTCCTCGATAACATAGCGGACTGGTCGAGTCCTGAAAACTGCAGAATTGCATTAAAAGAGCTCTTAGAGATGCTAGACTTATATAATTGAAAGTAGTCTTCATTATGACCACCATCCTATGCGTCGGTAAATTCTGGTAATTTAGCGAACAGTCTCATTGGCCAAACCCGACCTTTGTTAGTATAACCATGAAATTGATTGATTATAAATGCACACGTTGGGTGATAACCCTAAGATTATTACTTGTTGAATGCAACCTAAGAGGGAAGATGTAGAACTGTGGTCTATTGATTCTGATGGATATGGCAGATTGAGGACGATTGAGGGCAATGATAGTGTTTACAAGGTTTAGAATTCGGCCTCAGCGTGTGAATGAAATGCAATCTGATATTAAGTAGTGTGAATATTTCTTCCGTGATACAATTTTTTCAAGGGGGGTGACCTAGCTCCGGCAAAGAGGTTAATCCCAGCCAATCGGTTAGGGTTTGTACCTTAATTTCCGGCTACAGAATAATCCGATTGGAGCTGTTATATGTTCGCTGTCGATAAGTAAACCGTTTGAATATTATAGTTTTTGAAAAAGAGTTAATGGTAATGACGGTGCTGATATCTATAGCAAGGTTCCAGATTTGGCCTCGGTAGGCACGTGAATTATAAAATGTTGGTTTATATAGTGTGGATACTTCCTTATGAAGTCATTCTCAGGCGCCACCACTTAGGGCTCGGACTTTTCTCATCTACCGTCTCGGAACGGCATCAGATCTGGGGAACCAAACTATCGATTCATCACCGTGGGGCTGCGTCTAAGAATAGCTTCATCAGAGCTAAATGGGCAGTTATTTTTGGTTTAAAGAGAGTATAGAACTACGGCTGTATATTTAGCAAAGCTTTCCCCTCTATATTGTATATCTTCGTCACCAAGTACCTTTTTGGGTCGGTTAGTTTGATTTTGTTATCTTTATCAATATGTGACAGTCGATATGCCAACCCAAATGACGGCTCCCCGTGACAGCCCAGCGCAAGGTTATACGGGAACGGCCGTTAATCTAGGATTTCGGAAGCCCCATCAGTGGTGCCGAATCTGTGGATAACCCCAATTGGGCACGTCGGCGATCAAACAGGGATGGCGTATCGCACAAAGACCGGATAAAAAAGCCTACGTGAGCGGCATGGGGGCCTTATTGATCCCTTTTCCTACCTCTGTGCTTGGTATTTTGATGTACGTACCCTAGGTAGTGGAAACCTACTACCTTACGGTCGACCTCTCACATTCCAAATTAGGCAACTATGAAGTATACGGGAACGACCGCCAAGGCGAGTGAGATAAACATGGTCATATGCCGCCTCTCGTAGGATAATCTATATAGTGCCTTGGTAAGAATATACTATTAGCATTCTTCCTCCAGGGCATTATATCAGTTTTACTGAATATTCTAATATTAATCTCAGGGTGCCTTTATAAACATTCTGTATTAATTTACAAATTTATCATATTCTTATAGGCCTTCCACACAAAGAATTACAACAATTTTCCGACCTGCCCTTGCCGTCAACCTAGGGTTTGTGAACCCTGGTGAAAATGACTTCAATTAGGAAAATCAATGTTGGATCTGATAACGCGCGGGGCATAAAGATTCTCATAAAAGGCCTACTGGGCGCCTTGAGCATTCTTTGAGCCCTCTGCACAGAACACTACATCAAAAAACAATGGGTTTGCCCGTTCAAACAAGCAGTACCCAAATAAAATGCTTTCACTGAAAGAAATTGTGTGTATAAATTTGTTGATATCGTAGCCTCTCCTGATAGATCTTTGAACATCCTTTCAGCACCCTACACGGAACATTACATCAAAAAACAATGGGTTTGCCCGTTCAAACAAGCGATACCCACATAAGATGTCTTCACTGAAAGAAATTAGATATATAAATTTCTTGATTTTTTAGTCTCTTCTAATAAATCTTTGAGTATTCTTTGAGCTATCTGCACAGAATATATGTCAAAAGAACAATGGACTTACCCGGTCAAAGAAACGGTACCCAAACAAGATGCCTTTACTGAGAGAATCTGAGCGTATAAATATTCTGATTCCCAAGTCTCTCCTGACTACTTTGTTTGCCACAAATTCTTCCGTCTCAAAAGCCATACGCATGCATGATTTTCACAAGCACCCTACCGACGATAACCCTTTTCAGTCTGAGATAACGATGAGCCAGTCTCAAGTACCCAAGCCAAAGCGTGCGAGTCGTGATTCCCCAGAGGCGTTTGGGCATGATGACGAAGGGGATTCTGTTGTATCACCTCCACTCAAAAAGGCCAAGATGGCTACGACTTCCTCGAACGACGCTATCACTGAGTCAAACTCTCCACTCCATTGCTGATTGCCAGACTGCTAATAGTATGTTAAATAGAGCACGTTCTTCCTCACCTATACGCGCGAAAGACTCGTCTCCGCCAAGAAGAAAGAGAACAAATTCTATGCCCTGTCTATCGAATTACAATGCGTGTACCTATGTGCCCGTTGCTCAAAAGGACAGGACATTTCATCATGACCTAGCTACCATGCATGGTTTCCAGATTGATGAGAAGTCAGTGATTAAAATGGTACGAATAGAGCTTCAAGCACATAACCTCGACGTATCAACTATGGTGCTTGAACGATTCAGTCGTATTCTTTTAGAACGAGTTGACTCGCCGGCAAAATTGGAAATACTACGAACGTTCTTCGTACAGCCAATGTTGGTCCCAAACGCAGAACTAAACCGAATTTTGAGCCTCGGAGTCCTTAAGTCGGCAGTTCAAGAAAAGATTACGGTTCCAGAGGATAAAGATCCAAAACACCTCTTCTATCTTCGTTCTTGGACTTTTACACCGGCACAGCTCTACACTATCTCGGATTCCATGCAAAAAAAGGGTCACAACTTCCCAGAACTCGACGAGTGGAAGTTCGCCTCGTTCATGGCGAGGTCACGCAATCTCACAGTCAGATATGTTGGAACTACGACTAGCGACATCTTAGACCGGTTCTCGCGTGACATGCAAGTGAAGCCAAAGAGCAATCTCCAAGGTGCTCTCCAACGTTTTTTGGAACAAAACTATCCCCAACTACTGAACAATACAGAGATCCACGTAATTTCAGAACTGTCACTTGATAAGATTGGAGACCCAACCAAAATTGGAAGCAGACTGAGTGCAGACGATACAGAAAGCATTCTTATTCAGTTCTTCGGATACCATTCGCTCCTTAACCTACAATTTGGAGGAGATCATGTTAGGTATCTGCCGAGGGGAGAAGACGAAACAATCTTTAAAGGCCTTTGCACCAAATATTTCAAAGTTTTTTTCAAAGAATGCGCTGAAATTCCTGAGAACCAATGGTCAGCTGTGAGCGGTCACTTCGACACTGTTTTTGCTAAACAAAACGATATATTGAAGTCTCTGAAGGACGTTACTGTGAGCCAAGCAAAGCCAGCTCAATACCGTAAAACAACACCCGTCGTCTTTCTTGGGGAAAAGATATCACAACAACATTTCAAAGCCGGATGTTCTTTCTTCAAAGGGCCCGGTAAAGCGAGCACGCTCATCAGAAACTTCGTGCATCGCGTGAAGAATTTGGAAGAAGGAAATGCCATTGATCACGATTTGTCTACGGCCTTTCCATTTCTCAATGCCCTACCAATTCCCGACTACGATGACCAAGACAGCTCTCTAAAGTTACTATCGCAATACTTCCGGTGTACACGACCAATCCTTGTAGTAACATTTGGAAAGCTAGCTGCAAGTGCTATCATTTCCAACTTGACCAAGATCAATGACCGATTCGGAGACATCAAAAACCCATTTTCCACGTTGGGCAAATATGAATTAGCTATGCATTCTTATGGACCGGAAGAAAATGATGTCTTCATTCATATTCTCCTAGAACACCCAGGCCGTTTGCAGTATGGCGATCGTTGCCCTGCTAAATTACGATCCAATTATTTAAACATACAATTTGTTTTCTTTGTTGCATTTTGCACTATTGAGATCATAAAAGTCAATTCGAAAAGCCTCACAATAGTTTCACGCAAAGCTTTATGCACGAAAATCAAGAGTTTCGTCGAAAAGCAACTACAAAGTGGGATTGGATCTACCTTCCGGTCTAACAGAGAGCAGGCCGGCAAGGCTGCTATTGCTGATAGAAACCCGGTCATCCATCTCCACAAATACGTGTCTGACCGTCTTGAAAAAACGAGCAGGGAATGGCTGGCAAACCAAGTACCAGGCATTATCCCGTACGCGGTACCTTTACCTACCCTTTGGAAATCTCAACCCAGAAGGACGATCACAGAATATTCTCAAAGTCTCTACATATCGCTCATAGCAATCTTTGGGAAGAACAACGGCGTAAATCTTCTCGATGAAAGAAATTATCGACGTGTTAAATCTTTCGGTGTGGCCGTTGGCGAAGCCTATTCAGAAGAAAGGCAGCAAAACTTACATAGACTTTGGGCTCAAAATGTCAGCGAACTGCACTGTTCAATCCCTCACTCAGAAGACAAAAAGGAAGCCTGGATGGAACAATTTATGTCTCTTCAACCAGGTCAACCTTACTTTTTGCGTGCGTTGAATGGGCTTGAGGATTGTGATTATCTCCGAGCGATCCTTGGCGACTGTCAACGCCCTTCTTGGTATCCGGAGGTTCCCATTGAGGAGCACTTGAAGACTCTTTGTTCTGAAGCCGTTATAAAATGTGGCTTCTGGATCCAGAGAAAAGTTGTGAAACTGGCCGCACCGATGTTACCATCCTGCTTCATAACTGCTAGGGAAATGCAGGGTTATCCTCTTGGAGTCAAAGACAACGGGGAATTTGTTCTCAGATGGAAGCATCCTGATGGCGTCAACAGGAGGATAGAGCTAAGAGTCCAATTTGCCGCCCCAAAAAGAAGCCGTGATTCAAGAGCGCTGTCTTTCACTGAACATGGAATCGATATAGTCGATGCCAGTGGCAAACCACTTCGACCGACAACTGCATGGGACGGTGACAATAGAAAAGCCACAATCCCAAAGGGCACATTTCTTTCAGACCTTGTGCTCCAACTCTGGACTGCTGTTCGTCGAGCTTATGGGCATGAAGTTGGAAGCGATAAACCTGTGGAAGGATCACGGGAATGGGGCTCTCCAGGTCAGATGTATCTCACGAGTAACTCCTCGGACGAGAAAAAATCGCAGCAAAATTGCCCGCCGCTTGAAAATGACGCGAACTTTCTGCTCATGGAATTTCTTGATGAAAGATTCCCGAATGGAGGAACCTTGCGAACAGCTCCTAGGGAAAAAATTCCTGATTCCACCGAAGATCTACAAGCATTTGTTAAGTTCTGCCGCAGGCCCGACTACGTGAACCACCCGTACGCTTCCAAGTGGTGTGCAATACTAGGCAAGGACAATCCAACGATATCTATCCTGGAGCCTAACCTAGAAATTCTCCGCAAGTGCACTCGGGAGCAAAAAACCGAGAAGCAACCCCATCTGAACGGCAAGAGAGTCACTGAAACCAAGTTTATTCTTGGATCGAAGAAGGGCGAACAAGGCTGAGCTTCCTGGGAAGACTCGTCGTCATGTCGCATGCTGCTGGAAAGGAACAGACTTGGCTCCATATTCCTTCTGATTATTGATATTTCAAGCTTTGCCTTTTGTATTTACCTTTCTCTTTGCCCAATAATAATCGGTAGTTATTCAAAATCTCGGCGTTTCTTCTTCTTGTGCTTGTTCGTGTTATTGCAGAATGTTACAAGGCGTTGCATTTGATCAAAAAAGGTGCCAAGTATCGACTATGGGTTACACCCCCATTGTAATATCTTTAACAAATGATATCAGAAATGAGTGCTTGGAGGGCTTTTCAGAGTAATGTTATACATTGATCTTATTTTCTTCGTGTAAATCTCAGCAGGCCTTTAAACGTTTTAGGTAGTTTTAATTTACTCTGGGAGACCTCCTTCCGGAGTGTACCACTGTTGTCCAGGCATTGCAGATTATGTCTAAATTGCATGAAAATTACAATATATTACACAGTTATATGGTACGGGTAATTGACGGCGATCGTCCAAAGCTTTGGCTTCCCCGCTGTTACCCATACATCACCCCATAAGAAGCACATAGTCGTTATCTCCGTTCAACCGTGGAATATCGGGCACAGTAACTTTCGATCCCTTGTTGATTATCGTCAACGGGTAGTTCCAAGCTATACGCACGCACCCACGCATATATATCTCCATACATGCAGAGAGGGATATGCATCTGCCGTGCCTCGGCACCTCGTTTGCTAGTGCGAGCTGAATAAGCTTAATATTCTGTCGGATCGCGGTGCACAGTGTGAACACCCTATCTTACTTTAACGTGAACTGAGTCACGTGTCACTCTATCAAAGATCACTAATATCCCTCTTCCTACATAGTATGATACACGTATCGTCCTGCGAAACTCCAGCAGTCGATGTGGGCCGCAACTCCGTGGGCGACCCTTAATTAGAAGGTCATACACTTTACACAGTAGGGAGCCCATACTGAGACCGGGCGCGGCGATTGGCCAAGTCGCTCCTCAGCGCTAGCCCGATGCGGCACCGTCCTGCTCGAGCAGCGTCGGCCACTGGCCGGGTCGCCCCTTCCCCCACCTGTGTGACGGTCTGCACTTGCTGCAGTCCTCTCAAACGGACATTCGCACCTCAGATGCGACCACCAACCCTGTCTTTATCTTCGATACGTGCGATGTCCATGCTCATTGTCTTTTGCCGCACAACCAAGCCACCCTGCAAACTATATCCAATTGCCTATACCTGTGCTCCGTCGAATCCGGAACGAACTCGCATGGTTTAGGCCGGATCGTCAGATCTGTATATAGACTCCCGCCCGCGCACATTCACCACGCACACACAACACCACAGGCACGTACATACCAAGAAGCCTGTCAGTGCTGACAACTGCGCGCTCTTACTGAGTCGACTCGATGTTACGTCGTTGTCCCGCTCGTTGCTGCCTCGTATAGTTGCGCGATTATCGTCGAAACTGCTTGCCGCGGTCAGGTGCTGCTAAAAGAAATACCATTGCCACCACCATCCACATTCACCCGTCCGCTTTGTTGCTTGCCAGCGCTATAGGGCTAGTCCGCCGCGACAAATTCGTCGCCATTTAATAAATTTATTTGGAACAACTTACACGACTCCTCGCGGCTGCCACAAGAGTGACGAGATTGATCGACGACAGCATAATACGTTGGGCCGGACCCCGCCCGTTCTTGCTCTCACTTTCTCAATCGACACCTGAGACGAAGGAGGAAATACACCAGAAGCTGAATAAGCGCGTTGGAAAAAGGACGTCCCTTGGGTTGCACGATTCTGAATCGCGTCCACAATATTCTTACCCGTGCTGTCCCATCAGATGTACGACCCTGCAATCTAATCATTTAACAACCTTGCAACCTATCTGGCCAATTCTACTCCGCGTCGCGAATTTGATATTCACGTGTGTCGTGATTCAGCCAATATCCAGATACCTGACATTTCGTCTTACAGCCTGACGACATACATATCCCATGAAACACCATGCAGCAATATACTTTCACTCCTCCAACCGGTCCTCCGCGAGAGGGACATAAAAGTGAGAACTCGTCCTGCTGTAATTGGTTTGATTTGATGAAAACTGACTAAGAAGTTAGACTATGTCTTTGTTGACGAACACAACAGGCACAAGAGGCTAAAAGGTATGAACACGATGGAACTATTGAGCGCCACCCCCTTCCGCCTAATCCTTCTGACAAATGAACAGTTATGCGCGCCTGTAATGGTTGTCGAAAAAGGAAAATAAAATGCGATGCTGCTACAACAAATACGTGGCCTTGTACAGCCTGTCTCAGGTTGAAACTAGTTTGCGTGCCTCCAACAGTGGGCCAGGATGGCGACCAAACCAATTCCGCGCCCGGCGCTTCTGAGCCAGAGCACGCAGGCTACCCAGACACTACCAACCAGACGGCCGTTCCACATCACGAATTAATGCAGCCCAGTTATGCGACCGAAGATCCATCATTAACACACAGCATGCCGTCCTATGGCATGTATTCGTCCTACATTTCGCCGAATCAGGACATATATGGACATACACAGACTCCCGATATAACAGTCCAAAATCCCTATCAGGACCAATACTTTCATATGCCGCCTTCTCAACCACTTGCGACTGCAGACAGTGGCGTTTTTGTTGATCCCGAACAATCAACTGCCGAGAACTTAACCGAAGCTTTAGGTGAACTGAAAATCGATGTGTCGGGAGTTGGTAAGCTCAGAAGTCATTTGCTTGGTTTCATAGCTAATGCGTGGCTATTGCAGCACCTTATATTCGACAGCAGAAAAAGGGATCGGCTGAGCCTGGAGCCCCTGTCCAAGATGATTTCGACGAAGAGCTTCCCCCGCTTAGCACAGGTGCGGGTGCGACTATAAGAATTCCGCCGGAGCTGATGCCTCCGAACGAGGAGGTAATGGAGTATTTTAAAATATTCTTTGCAGATATTCACCCCTATGTTCCGGTCGTGCACCGCTCGCATTTGTATCAACAGTGGCGCACTGACCGTTCAGCGATCTCCCCACTATTACTGGAGGCATTGTTTGCATGTGCAGCGAGGATGTCTGATGATCCTGCTCAGGGTGCTCAATGGCTCGCGCTTGCTACTAGTAAGCCTTCTCTGCCGCATTCATTTTTTGGTCTTTCCTGTTTAATAACGGATTTTTTAGGACACGAATCGAGTTTCATGGACGTTCCGCGCTTGAGCACCATACAAGCGCTGTTATTGTTGTTAAAAGCACGGGAATCAAATCCAAAGAAAGGATACTATTACCGTTCCTGGCAGACAATCAAGACGGCAATTTCTATGTCGAAAGATCTCGAGCTTCACGAACACTATGCCATCCATCAAGAAGGGAGGTCCTGCGGTCTTGATCCTGTAGAGTGCCTGATTCAGACTAGAGTCTGGCAAACATTGTTGGTGGTTGAGGTGATGGTGGGAGGACCTCAAGGTTGGTATCGACACATGTTATATGCATCGTCTTATTACTGAATTTAATTACAGGTCGGTCGGACTATGAGGTAGATCCGGAAACGGTCGACATGCGACCGCAGCTTGACGCTGTGGATATCGATCAATTTGAAACTGATCGCTCTCGTCAATATTCCTATTTTGTGAAAAATGCGTATCACATTCGCATATATACCGAATTGTACCACAAAATCAAGAAGCAGAAGGATTGGGCTGCAGATCCACGCTTTACACAAAACAATCCACTGTTCAGTGATTGGTACCAAGGATTGCCTCAGGATTTACAGGTCACTTATCCCGAGGATGGATCTTCGCCATGGCTACCATCACACTTCGTGGGAAACATGCACACCCACTATCATTTAGCTATCATCATGCTCCATCGCCCTCAACTGATGGCGTCAAAGTCATTTGCAGCTGACGGTGGGTGGAAGACACAAATGGCTTTATGCTGGTCATCTGCGAAATGTCTTTGCCGATTGCAGGAAGCTATCATTTCTCGATTCGGCCTTCAGGGTCTTCGTTTTATGCAACGGGGAATAAATTTCACTGTATACGCCATTTTGACATGTACTATGCTGCATCTGGTAAGTTTTTGAAGTTATGTTTCGAAAGTATGAATGCATTCTAACAATTGGAAGATCGCAATTACCTCCCCAGATCCAGACTTTCATACGGATGCGCGTGACTACTTTACTCGTCATATGCGTATACTTGAACAATGCTCGGAAACGTGGCCGCTGCCAGAAATTCGAGCTCAAATTGACGCTCTAAGACAGGCCTTCTCTGCTGATACCACCCGGCCCTTCGAACTCAAAGCGACTTTCCCGTACGGAAGCCCTTCGGAGCAACACAGTAGTCCGCCAGCGTTGGAAACGCAATACAATCAATTTGGCCAACCGCAGATGCCGAGTCCTCATCGACTAGGATATAATTCTCATTCTGGTACACCGCCCATCTCCACAGGTGCCGATGACTCCAAGTCCGACACATCTCAGCCAAACAACATGACCATGCTTCATCATCATCAGCTGGGGAACCCACAACTCAATGTGCCGCTTGTAGACGAAAATAGTTGGGACCCTACTCGCATTATCACGTAAGTGCTGGGACTCGCGCATGTCGGTTGACTGTTTGCTAACGAGTGTTTTTTAGTTCTTGGAACATTGCGTTTCCTGCTGATGCGTCCAATATTAGCCCGGTTCCTCCCCATGTACCGTTCACAGGAGGTCCGACAATGTCTGGCCCTGGCCCGATTCAATATCCCATGCAATATGCACCACCTACTAGCAAAGTGATTCCCATGGATGCTATGCAAGCAATTCCTCAACAATCCTACGATCCTCAACCTATTATGACAGCAAGAGAGTGGCAACAAAGTGTTGCCAGCGTCTATGATCCGCATGGACTCAAACGGCGATGGAATTATTCTGTTGATCTGTCCGCCCATAACGCCGCTAAACGAGCAAGATAACTTATATATACTATAGCTAATCACACCCACCATATATCCACCCGAAGATCCTTTTCGACACTGCAGCGCGGCTAGCGATGACGGTAGCCTATTTGGCACTAATGACCGCGATTCAAAAGCGTCTACTACGATACACCATACATAGTTTTCTCTCCCTTACGAATGCACAAGCTCCATCTACAACGGAATACGAATCCTCTTTGATTTGTTGAAGAATAGGTTAATTCAAAATGGCTTCTCTGATTAATTTCTAGGTTACTGTTGTGCACGAGGCCAATCTTGTATATTTAAACACCCTCGTTTCCTAATTCTTGGATACATATTTCCGTGTATTGAGCTGACTGATACCCATCAATGAATGTATTTATGACGGCGTGGAGCGGCAGAATGGCTTGTTGTCTTTGACGATGTTTGTTTCATCGGCTTTCGCCTTTTCTTTCTTCTTGAATGTGTAAGATAGATGGAAAATTAGATGACTTCTTAAGTGTTTTCCAATGTCTGAATCAAGTAGAAGCGTTCCATCATCCGGTGATCGTCGGCTTGCCTAAGTCAGGTAAGACCCTAACTAGATCCGACAATGAAAGACCTTCAACAGCGAGTGTGGAACCACAGGCAGCGCTGCATTGAAGGCGTAGAAGAGCTCCGATGCTGGTAGACGGGCGTCCAGAATCGACCAAGCAATATATAGCCAAACAGTCGGGTCTCGGAAGATGAGAGAGAACGCCCCCATATCATCATAGCCATCGTTGTAAACCTCCTCAACAACTGTATATACGTCGTATTAATAATGCTTAGAGGGATCAATCAACCCCTCCTCCCAATGCCAATTCGTTCATCCCTCGACCGCACAATCCGGGCTTTATCACCAGGTAGAGGCTTCAACTCATCATTTGGATCGTACTTTTTCCCCGTCATGGTGAATGTTGATTCGGAGATCGAGCGACTGCTGCTGTCGCCCTGTTCGGCTTCTAGTTCATCGGCTTTGCGGTTGTTCTCTGCTTCGGCGGCGGCTTTTTGGATACGCTCTTCTTCGAAGGCGATTAGATCTTCAGGTGTGATTGTTATGGCGGTGGGTTTGCGGCGGAGCATTCTTTCCTTTTCTTCTCTTAGGGTATATTATATTGGGGTAGATTGTGGATAATAATAGTTTGCGAATACGTCTTAGTGATATGAGAGTATGAGCTTATGATGGAGGGAGACAGTATAGCACATGTTTTGTTTGTTTGACGCCGCCAAATCACGTGACCAAATTTTCGGCGAACTGAGAATGTCATCCGACCAACCCCCCGTCGGGAGTCGAATTTATTTCTCTTGTCAATTGAAACGCCAAACCACCTCGCAATGGAATTCATTGGCCGTTCACACGCTCTGCGAAGAGCACTGAACTGTTCTAGTCATTATTCCAAAACCAATTCAACCCTTCCTCGCTTGACATCGGCAACACGCCCTTTTTCATCGTCGGTAAACCCGCTGCAAAATGAGTCCGACAACGGCAATAACAACACCTTCACCATTCGGAGACAAGCCGTAGATGGTCCCAGAGGCCAATCTTCAGAACCTCGATCTCCTCGCCCCCGCGCTGTCGATGCGAGGTCGCTTGCGGCTGATGGCGCTGGTCAGGGGACTGTCATCCGCGCACCCAGGCTGCAGCTCCGACGCTCGCTGGGCCGTGGAAAAACCGGTGCTACTGGTCGACCCATAGGAGGAAGAAGACCCCAAGGTCTTCGTACAGGTGCAGGCGTAAAGGGTGCGAAAGGTGCGAAGCGAGTCAGACGGAAGCAATCCGATGATGCAGAAGGGGATGAAGCCCGAGACGCAGACCTGGAATCGGTGTATTCAGAGATACGAAACCAGGCAAGACCCAAGGCTGTACGATACACTCCCGTTCAATATGACGCTGCTGCTCTGAAAGACACCTGGCCCTCTCTGCCTGTTGGGAAGACAACGTCGACCGGCTCGGCTGTTCTAGAGCAAATGAGCCTGATGAGCCGTCGGTTTGCAAACGGCTACGTGCCCCCAAGAGAGCTTGCCAACAGGCTGTTCAGAGGAGAGCGGGTTCTCTTCGCCAGCGAGGAGGAGAAGGCAGAGGCCATGGAAGAAGTCCGCAAACTGGCACAAGCGAGGGCGGACAAGATGTCGCAGCGCAAGGGAACACTTGTCGAGCCTCAAGATTCGAGTTTGGTGCCGATTAGTGAGGACGACCGAAAAGCTTTGGTTGGTCAGTTGGTACGCGGTAATTATGAGAATTGGCAACAAGGAGACGTCCGCCATCCAATTCTGGATGAAGTGCAGAGACAGCTTTACAACAACGAGACGTATCGTATTACGGGCAAACAGTCGGAGTTTATGACCAAGTTCCAGTCTCTACTTGCTTCGTCGCAGCGCGCGAAGCGTGCATAAAGTGATGGTATTTTCTGGTTCTGGGGGGAAATTACAATGTATTTTACATGGCTTTTTCTTATATATTGTACAGTAGAAAATTGCATTTTCTTTCTTTAAACCTGCTCCATAGCCTTCCTGGCACTTTCAAATGTATCCTTGATATCCTTCTGCGCTTTGTCAACAATCTTCTCCATTTGATCGTGGGCTTTGCGAACATCATCTGGTCTGGCTTCTTTCTTCTTCTGCATGTCCTGCAATTTCTTGTGTATAGCTGAGCGCGAACTTCGTACGGAATTGGATGCCTTATCCATGGCTCCTTTGGCGGCTTTCACGGCCTGGTCGCGCGATTCTTTGGTAGGCGGTGGAATGGGTACGTTGAGTTGCAGAGGGTTGTGTTGGTCCGGTTGAGGGGTGAGGGAGAGATTGGAGGAGACAATGGCCGAGTTAACGGGTTTGAGGAGCTAGTTAAAAAATATGAATTAGAAAAAGCCAGTTGCACATGGAAGAGTTAAAAGACTTACATCTTCCTCACCCACAATGATGGTAACAGACCGTCCGCCTTTGGGTACCACTTGAGCCACCTCGCCCAACTTGACCGTCTCATTGCTACCCTTCAGGTTCACGCGCAATTGTTCAATGACCTCGGGGTTGAACCTGCCGCCCGAGCGAAGCTTCTGTAGATCTTCTTTTAGTCGTGCAATAGCGTCAGAAACCCCGGTGTGTAGTTGCGTGAAGTCGAATGGGTCTGATGCTGATGCTAATGAATTATTCTTTGCTGGGGAGTCGACCACATCGTCGTTTCGTTTGTTCTTGTCCTTCTTCTTGCTCAGACATGCCGAGCTGGAGAAGTTGTGTCGTTGTTGTAGCTGTGAATGGTATTGGATTTGCGACAGTGTGTGATTCGTCTTTTGACTGATAGAGAGGCTGGCTTGTGGCTTGCTGCGTTTCGATATTGGGTGATATACCTGCTTCGAAGAGCGCGAGAGTCTCGCTATAGATGAGAGGATGTATGGTCGCGAAGACATTTTGTGGTGTTTCGAGGTGAAGCGAACGAATATTTCTGGAGATTGCGAAACGAGAGTCTGGCTCTACCTTTGGGCAGTTCCAAGATAATATCTATAAATTTTGATATACATTCAAACAATCAAAAGCCACCATTCGATCTCGTGGTCTGACGGAAGTCAATTGGCAAGTATAACAAAGTAGATGTGGTTTCAACGGTGGTGAAGATAGCTGATCCGGTCAAGCTCGCAAAGCGGCCGTTCTCCGCTGATACCGTATCAATACAACATTATTTACCGATCTCGTAATTAAACGAGCTTTATTTTACATGCTCGTCGTTTGCTTTGTTTACATGAAACTGCCTCAGTCGCAACATTTACCAATCTCTCTTCGCCTCATACTTCTGTATACTATTATTATTCCTTGTAGCTCTACTTGAACAGTATTTGGATTCCTCAAAAAGTGACAGACTATCTATTCAGTGCAATATTATTTCCAGTTCACTACCCACGATGACAGAAGCACAACAGCAAAGCAGAATTCCCCACGCAACAAGGAAAACAAGCACAAACGCTCCCTCAATATCGGCCAGAGGTACCGCCGACTTGTCTTTACTTCCCGAAGACCTTCAGAAATGTAGCTGGGACCAGCTCCTGGAGATGTTTTCTAGTGCTCTGAAGGAACATGAGCAGATCGACAACGACCTCCAGGAACAGACAATGGAATTACTCCAAGTAAATCAATGTTATTCCATAAACATACAAGTGGATTGTTGTTTCAAGTGCACTGAAATTGAAGAAACTAACAGAGATGCCTTTGATACAGATTTTTGAAGCATGGTCTAAAGTTACTGTTTCCCGCGACGAAGATCGGTCATATAAAAGGTTCGGCCTCTTTTATTTCCAGTATGATGGATGAAATACTGAATAAGTATTCTCATAGGTTTCAGACGCGCATGCAGCACGTTCAAAACTCGGAACATGAGTTAGAGGAAAAGAAAGAACACTGTAAGTCAAGATTATTTTTTGAACTACAAGTAGTTCGAGTTTTGTCTGACGAGTCCGGCAAAAAATATAAACAGACGCGAATGTAATAAAAGCTTTCGAAAGCGCGCTGGCGCTGTTAAAATAATTGCATTCAGATTTATAACTCCGGCAAACCCAGAGCAAGCAAAGCTTGGGTGGGGCAACAACAACTCACTTCCAACATCACAACTATCAATACGAACCGAAGGCCAAATATACACGCGACCATATTCGAGATAATAATAATGGATGATCCCCCTCACAATGTTGATAAGCGCTTACTCGAGCGGCTGAATGCATTAAAACCGTCTACTGTCCAGCTTGAACGCCAGAAGTACGCTGTCAGCCAAACCTGCTAACTATGGCCTGTCTTACTGACTGATCAGAAAAGGAATGTGGCTTTGAGTTCTTCAGCTCCTCTTTTTCCAGAATTTGCTAATGAATCAGCCGACTTCGCTGCTGTGCCTGGAAAATTGGATGACTTCACAACCAACTCTCTACTAGCAGGAGACGACATAGGGGTGGCTCCAGAGTTGCTCATGGATGGAGACGCTATCGAAGATTTGCTTGCAAGTTTGGACAAAGATCAAAGATTTGATTTAGATGATACAACCAATATAGAGACAGAAGAACAGAGGTTAGAGCAGGATCATGACAAATCGAGAGAGCTTCTCAGCGGCGCATACGAGTTCATCCATCAGTCTTCTTCATTGGGGTCTAAAAGTGAGCTAAATAGAATATCTGACGCACACTCAAATGTGAAAGAGGACATGCCGAAAGAAAACGAAGAAGAGAACGAGTCATCAAGCGACGAGGAGAAGGATGAAGCCGAAGCCGCAAAATACGTGGAAGATCTTTTGAAGGAGATACAAGCAAATCCACCAGATGAATCGCCAACAGAATCGGAAGTTCCCGCAGAATCAAATCAAAAGTACCAAATGAACGACGACGACAATCTATCTACCCGACTTGCTGCTCTGTCTTTGCCGTCTGTCCCAACAGAGCGACCTGGGACGCAAACTTCGAAAAATGAAAGCACTTACCCTGAATGCTGCTGTATCTGTTATGACACCGCTGCTGTAAAATGCCCAGACTGTGAAGGAGAGCAATTGTTTTGTGTTCGGTGCTGGTGGGAAATGCACATGGCTGATGGAAACGAGTCGCAGCATAAAGCCGTCAAATACAAACCCTCTTAGATCTAGCTATGTAGTGCACATGCCGGCTCATTTGTTCAAAAGCAAGCCATTCATTTGAAATATACCTATTTCGTTTACCGTTGCCACCTGATTTGCAATTTACCGTCGTAATCATCATAAATACAAGGCAAAAGACTAGAAAATAAGCACCATGTTAAGCAGATTCATCTCTGATATCTTGCCATGTTGCATTGAAACGTCGGCCCGTGCTGGCCAATAATCCTTCTTCTTCAGCCTCTTCGGCATCCTCATCGATTTGGTGCTCGTCAAGCTTCGGCGTACGGAACAGTGAGGCCGTCACAATAATTAGATATAGACCTGAAATGATTGTTGTTTAGCATGGCGAAAGAGGTACATTTGCAGCAGCAATCTCTTACCTAGAAAAACAAATTGTGCCCAAAAGATGATAACCCCAAAATAAGGGAAATTCAAGGTGACTCGATTGAAAAACGTGCTCACAACGCTCGGTGTACATACGGCCTTTGCCGAGGGGTTCTCGGCCAGTTCTGTACACGGCTTGACGAGGTCCCTATCATTTGAGCAGTCGGGTTGCGCACCGGGATGAACAGCTACTTTATCGCAGAAAGTCTGTGGACCGAAAGTCGCATATTGAGGGGCCACAATCATTGACATGGCGTAGTTGAGAGCTAAGGTTATCAATGTGAGCATCACAGTCGCTAGTAGGAGTGCCTGCGGCGAAGTATGGCCTTGGCGAATTTGGAAGATTCTGATCCAGAGGAACCTGATGCCCACTGTCGCTATACCGACGACAGAACTGGTGAAAAAGAGTAATACGACCAATGCAAAAATCACATAGTCGACCGGAAAGACGCGGGCAGACTGCACAAATATCCAATTGACTGGGTTGAAAACATTGATATGTCCCAAGATATATCCGCAGTTGTGTTTACATACCGAGTTCTTGGCCTTGTCGATAGCTGTGAGCAGCATAGACACCCAAATTAAGATGGCAATAAGAAGCAGCAGAATGCCACCGATGAGCTTAAAAGGTCGTAATATGGCTTCGATTTTGTACCAAGTTTTAATCAGCCAACTGCGCCCTGAGCCTTGAGCCTCCTCAATCAAGCGTTGCCTCCTGATGAGCGTTCTTTCTTCTCGCACAAGGCCATCTATTTCCCTGCGATCTTTGGAAGAGAGTTGATCGGGATCACCTCCACATCGTGCGTTCAATTGGCGCTGTCGTTCGCGGTTACCCTCCAGCTGAGATGCGGTGTTGGCTCTAAGCGATGGATTCGAAATCGACGGGGCAGTCTTTATGAGGGTAATTGGCAGGAACGCAAAGCCAGTCGAAGTATATAGAACATAGAGAAAAGTACCTAGTGTTAAGAGCAGTCCCAGAGCAAAAGTAAGTGCCCTTTCACCGTCTGTAGAAATAAGCATGATTCAGTGTTATCCAAGATGAACGTGGCAGTTGTATGACTTACGATTCTCCGTTAACAGTCTCTTGAAGAAATCCAAATCCCGATCACCAGCTATACCGTGGACCGGAATAAAGAACCCCGCGAGGAACAGAATCACGGCCAGAAGGATAAAGGCAATAGTATACTTAAAGGCCGCCCAAAAACGCTTCCCAAACGTCTGCTCTCCTTCCTCCACAGCAACTTCATCGTATTCCTCATACCAAAAGTAGGTGAATGGCACCACCAGCAAACAAAGCACTGCATCCAAGGAATAGAGGAGATAATATACCACTTTTAGGGAGAAGACGATCTTGTCCACCTCTTCCTGCGAGGCCCAGTCTTTGCGCCGGCCGAGCTTGGAAGAGGTTGTCGACGAAACGAGGGCGACATCAACTGGCTGTAGTAGCACTGTCGCAAGAAGAGCTGTGATCGTAATGACGGATACAAAGGTCACAAAGGGGGAGCGGTCCCGGGGTGTTTGGTATATGTATATGAATATTGAAGCTACTCCAAGGAGGATTGCGACCACGATCGCGTAGACGATCCATATCAGTGACGATTGGAGTAGTCCGGCCATGATTTCAGCCCTTTCTGGAGATCTCAGTCTGCCGTTAGTAAGTGGAGGATCAGAAGGAGAGAAACCAGCTCATCTCGCCCTCGAAGAAGAATTGTTTGTTGTCTGATGTTGACGGCGGACCTGAAACTCGTCTGGATGATGTAATATCAGAGGTGGAGTAACTTAGCTGCACTGCGCGGCAGATCGTCTTGTAATTTCGATACACTCGTCACATTGTATATAAGTGACCGCTCCGAATATATCACATTACCCCCTGGGTATTCGAACAATGGTATTGTATCAGATACACACTCTCCTGAGAGATATATGACGTACTGGTGAATATCACATGAGAGCTTGTGGAAGCCTGAGACCTCAGCATCAATCAGGAAATGTATTTTTGATCGCCATACCAAACCGCGCTAGGCAAGGTGGCTCTAAAGTTACGGAACTGTACCGTATATAATACAAGTAGTAACCAACTGACAATACAATACGAATTTGGCGCCATGGCATTTGTGGCCCGCCGTAGCAGCTCTGACCTTTCCAGAAAACCAATAACATGCGATTTTCATTGGATGTTAAACTGGCTCAACATTTATTCATTGTTTGTTTGTCAGGCACAACACCCCGTTTGACTGGCTTCTTGTCTTCTCTAGTGATTTTATATTGCTGCTTATAGCCGGACAAGAAACTAGTCTCGAATATTAATCGCGATTGATCTCCTTAATTGTCGGGATCTATCTATCCCTCTCGGATACATCACATACATACCTCGCACCATGTCTGCTGTATGATCCAAAGCAAGAGCCTTTGATCGCTTGCCAAACGTTCGAGAATGCAATGCTATACAGAAGTATTGCCTCCTTCGGGAGTTACACATGCTGTGTCTGCCGCATTCACCTCGGCGACTGCGAATAATCTTGTCGTGGTCAAGACTTCTCTTCTTCAGATCTACAGCTTGGTCTCCGATGCGCCAACACCTAGCACAGAGAATGCCCAGCAGATAGATGATAACAAAGCTGCGCATCTAAACTTACTCGCCGAATATGATCTCTATGGGACTGTCACTGACATCGCCCGCATCAAAATCCTCAATTCAAAGAGCGGAGGAGATGCACTTCTTTTATCATTCAGAAATGCAAAGCTCAGCCTGATCGAGTGGAATCCTGAAATGCAGGGGATTTCAACCGTGTCAATTCACTATTATGAAAAGGATGACATCACGCTGAGCCCGTGGGTTACAGATCTTAGCAATTGTGATAGCCATCTCACCGTGGATCCAAGTAGCCGGTGTGCCATACTGAACTTCGGGTTACGGAATCTCGCCATCTTGCCATTCCATCAGGCAGGAGATGACTTGGTTATGGATGACTATGATCCTGAACTTGACGGCCCCATGGACCAGGAAGAGAGCAAGGATGTCTCACACCCGGATAACAAGACAGCAGACGGTGTTTCATCTCACCAGACTCCCTATGCAGCGTCTTTTGTGTTGCCTCTGACTGCCTTGGACCCCACCTTGATACACCCAATTGGACTTACATTCCTGCACGAGTATCGGGAGCCAACATTTGGTATTCTCTACTCGCCAGTAGCCACCTCATCGGCACTGCTTGAAGAACGCAAAGATGTGGTCATGTACTCCGTCTTCACACTAGATCTGGAACAGCGCGCCTCCACGCCGCTGTTGTCTATCTCGAGACTACCCAGCGACTTACTGCACATCGTAGCTCTACCTGCTCCTGTTGGCGGTGCTTTGCTTATTGGAGCTAATGAACTGATTCATGTGGATCAATCTGGGAAAGCTAGTGCTGTGGCGGTTAATGAATTTGCGAAACAGGTTTCTGCATTTTCTATGGTCGATCAGTCTGATCTGGCTCTTCGTTTGGAAAACTCCGTTGTCGAGGTGCTCAACAACGAGACAGGCGATATGCTCCTTACTCTGTCAACCGGGGAGCTTGTTTTGATACACTTCAAAATAGATGGGAGATCGGTTTCGGGACCGGTTGTCATTCCTATTCCTGCAACTTCGGGTGGTGATATCGTAAGGGCTGTCGCCTCCTGCTCTGTCGCCCTTGGCCCTGGTAAAGTATTCATCGGAAGTGAAGATGCTGAGTCTGTTCTACTTGACTGCTCTATCCCGCCAACAGCATCTAAAAAGAGCAAGGTTCACGAAACCGAATTTGATGAGGATATGAACGGCGAGGACGAGAATGACGATGACAATGATATGTATGAAGATGACCTATATTCGGCGGCACCCAAGGAGACGGCCAATATGCCATTATCCAATGGTCTGTCTCATCCAGGAAATTACACATTCCGAGTCATTGATAAGTTGCTCAGTCTGGGGTCGCTACGTTCAATTACTTTGGGCAAAACTCTCCAGACAAATTTTGATGAGAGCAATACTCAACACCACAATGATTTAGACCTAGCCGCAGCCTATGGTTCTAACAGCGGTGGTGGTATTGCCATATTACAACGAACTCTCCATTTGAGAGACGTGCTTACTTTCGAGGACGAGACTGCAGACTGTGCCTGGTATATTACCCCTAGTCGCACAGAACCAGGACAAGACGGTTCAAGCGACTCTTTACCTGACTCGTATACTATTCTTGCCAAATCAAACTCGCCGGAGAAAGAAGAATCGGTTGTCTATGCTATGAATAGCGGTCATTTAGAGCTTTTTAATGCGCCCGACTTTAATCCCAACGGAGACAGCACTGTCGATATCGCTACACTCGCTAGAAATAACCGAATTGTTCAGGTTCTGACTGGTGAGGTGAGGATATACGATACTAGTGAGTATACCAATACAAGTGAAAACATGGACAAATTGCTTACACTGTCTAGATCTTGGACTCGCTCAGATATATCCCGTCTGGGACGAGGATGACGGCGATGAACACATTGCGGTTAGCGCTAGTTTTGCAGATCCATATCTTCTCATACTCAGAGATAATTCATCCGTGCTGCTTCTTCACTCAGAGGAAAGTGGTGACTTGGACGAGTTGAGCGGTCACGAGACTATTTCCTCACAATCTTGGCTCTGTGGATGTCTCTACACAGATAAGTATCATGTCTTCCAAGACGATCATTCCGGGCAAACAACATTCATGTTCTTGCTCAACAGCGAGTGCAAGTTATTCGTCAGTTTTCATTCCCTCTCCATTCAATAGTTTATGCAATAGATTGCTGAACAAATTGTCCAGATGTTCCGTTTACCAACCATGGAACTTGTATCTGTGACAGAAGGCGTTGATTACGTATCATCGATTCTATCGGCAGAACCGCCAGCGAAACGCTTGAACTCTCGTGAGACTATTGCAGAACTCCTAGTCGCAGACTTGGGAGAGCTGCCTTTGGTAACACCCTATCTGATTGTATGTTCGCGGATTCTTTCGTTGTATTATTTCCACTCTAATTCAGCTTAGATACGGACAGCCACAGACGACCTTATTATCTACAAACCATTCCGTGAAACTAACAATGAAGAGATCAGCGGTGGCAGTCTGAAATATATCAAAGAGACAAACCATTTCCTTCCTAAGGTTCCACTGGAGGCAGCATCAACATCTTCGCCTCAAAAGAGTGCACCAGGACTGCGCAGTTTGCCTAACATTGGTGGATATGCAGCTGCTGTCATGTCGGGGGCATCTCCAAGCTTGATCGTCAGGACAACGAAGAGCCTAGCTCATGTTTTCAGTATTCATGGCGAACCTATCTACAGTTTAAGCGGGTTTGATAGCGCTGAGTGTGAAAAAGGTCTTATATATATTGATAAAGAGGTAAGGCACACCTATCTTCATTAAAGTTACTCTAAGACTGACAGATTTTAGGGCGCTGTTCGAGCCTCTCAACTGCAAGATGATACGCAACTGGATTCATCGTGGCCGCTTCGCAGAATACCTCTTAACGAGCAAGTTGACCATTTGGCCTATTCTACGACGTCAGGGACTTATGTCATTGGAACGACTCAGCTTCAAGATTTCAAGCTGCCCGATGATGATGAGCTACACCCCGAGTGGCGTAATGAAGGTAAGAACCATCATTTCACGTTGAATGAAGAGGGCTTAACACATTACCAGCCATATCTCTTTACCCTCAAGTCGCGCATGGCCACGTCAGACTGCTCAATCCTGAAACTTGGAAAATCATCGACAGGTCAGTCATATTACTTTCATTTCTCACATAATGCAAGCATGAAAGTCTGATCACCCCACAGCTATGCATTCAGCTCAGCGGAACAGATCACCGCTGTTGAAAATATCAACCTGGAGGTATCCGAAAAGACCAACGCGCGTAAAGACGTGATCGTCGTGGGAACCACATTTACAAAAGGAGAGGACATTGCAGCACGCGGAAATATATACGTATTTGACGTGATCGAAGTGGTTCCTGACCCGGAGCAACCGGGGACAAATCTAAAATTGAAACTCATCGGCAAAGAATCCGTCAAAGGAGCTCTAACGGCGGTGTCAGGCATTGGAGGCCAAGGCTTTTTGATCATTTCACAAGGGCAAAAGTGCATGGTGCGAGGGTTGAAAGATGATGGCAGTCTCTTGCCTGTCGCATTTATTGACGTGCAGTGCTATGTCAGTGTCATCAAGGAATTAAAAGGTACCGGCATGTGCCTGATTGGTGATGCATTGAAAGGACTGTGGTTCGCAGGATACTCGGTATGATTTTTTTTATTCTTGTTGAGAAATGCTGATCAATGCTGACTTTAACGCACAGGAGGAACCTTACAAAATGACGCTCTTTGGCAAAGATCTGGACGAGTTGGAGGTCGTTACAGCTGAATTTCTACCCGATGGCAAAAAGCTATACATTCTTGTTGCAGACAGCGACTGTAACCTACACGTGCTTCAGTACGACCCTGAAGGTATGACTCTACTTAACTGAAAACAATCTGTAAAACATTTTACTCACCAACATAACTTTTCTGTTCAAATACAGACCCCAAGTCCTCAAACGGAGACAGACTTTTGAACCGCTGTAAATTCCACATGGGCCACTTCGCCTCGACCATGACACTCTTACCACGCACTGCCGTCTCTTCTGAGCTAGCAGTCATGAACTCCGACGCCATGGACCTGGACGCCTATGTTCCATTGCACCAAGCGCTGCTAACAACGCAATCGGGGTCGATTGCGCTCGTCACGTCACTTTCAGAAGAGTCGTACCGGCGACTATCGGCTTTGCAGTCCCAGCTGAGCAATACCCTTGAACACCCGTGCGGCCTTAATCCGCGGGCGTACCGTGCTGTTGAGAGTGATGGCGTGGTGGGCCGCGGGATGATTGACGGGAAGCTGTTGATGAGGTGGCTGGACTTGAGTCGGTCGCGGAAACTGGAAATTGCAGGCAGAGTAGGCGCGGATGAGTGGGAGATCAGGGCAGATCTGGAGGCCGTCAGCGGTGCAGGGCTTGGATATTTGTAGTGTGTTTGTGTCATGCTTTACATATGTGATACACTTGTTAATTCACCAGCGAAATTCTAAAAAAAAAAAAAGGCTTAAGGTGCAGATAGGTATTAATGTACAGAAAAAAAGCCTAACTTGTTGATAATACATGAAAAAATTTCATTCGATACACATCACTTTGCATTTGCAGCAGCCAATTCTCTAGCCTGTTTCTCCAAAGCCTTGATCTCCTCTAAATTAATGATAGGGACACAGTTAGCTAGTCCATGGAGAGATCCGACACGCTACGAGAGATGATAGTATACGTACCATTCTTGGTCAATTTCTTCTCCTGAGTTTCCAGCTTCTTCCATGCATAGTACAGAACTTGGTAAGTGAAGATTGCGCCGAGAAACACCTTGATAAAAGGGGATCCAAAGGGGCGGAAGGCTGACATCTGGTGGATGTTAGGAATGGAATTGATAAGAGATATGACTGGATGATTGATGTGGGGGTAAAGGATTGACAAACCCCCTCTTTGAATGAACTTGACTGCTCTGATTGTGGTTGTTGCGGCTGCTGAGAACGAGATATTGAGGACGTGAAGGCTCGGCGGGTTGCCGGCTTGGAGAGTGTAAATACTGTTAAAGATGTCGATGTCATTGATGATGTGCGCATCGAAGGGCCGAAGCGCCGGCGAACAAGACCCGAGCTTAACATGGCTGTTGACTGCCTGCGATGTGCGACGTATGTATGTATTTGTATATGTATATGCGGCCTAGCAGGAACGGCAGCAAAAAGCGCGGCATATCACGTGATCCACCAGGCTGTGGAGTTTTGGAGATAGACGCGGAGGGAGGTTAAGCCAAGGTGGGGGACACCCATAAAATTAAGGTCGATAGCCGCGCTGGAATCGAGATCTTGCTACGTAATGTTTGTCTCTATTTTTTCTTCTGCGGGGTTGTTTAACGTGTCTGATAACTTTTTCTTTTTGGCAATGGTCGCGCTACGAGTGCTGTTTGGGGCGATGACATGGATGGACTGGATCGAATTTTATTAGTATCGGAACGGCCATCCTCTGCATCTTCTGAGAGACTCTCCATTTTCATCCTGGAGGCAATCTGGCGCTGGCCGTGAAAAGTGACGCGAGAAAGATGGAAGCATGCTGGCCAGGCACAAGCGGCCGACTAGTGGCTGATTAAGCAGATGTGGCTGGTGTGATGCGGCCTGTGCGCGGCTTCCCTTCCTTCTCTGCCAGTGCCAGACCACCTGCCCTGCTCTGCTCGCACGCTCTGCCTTCGCTCTCCCTGTCAGTGTGCTGTATGACTAAACCCGGGCATCAAGGATCGGCTGTCTGATCTTAAACAATTGGGTAGGTTCGTGTATTGCTTATTGTCTCTGCTGTCAATCAACCCGTCAATCAAGAGGCCCAGTCCTTCGCGTACCCGCTTGTTGTCTTCCGGAATTTGCTGCGTACCCCGAGCTATCTCGACAGAGGAGTACTACATTCTGTCTGATATGTCGTTTAATTGTATCCTTGGTGATACTAACTCTCTGAATACTAGGAATATTAATAAGCTTGTTGAAGCGCGTTGATATTGTGCGACCACATCGCGCTGCCATGTTGGATTAGAGGGTGAGTGGTGCCGTGATATATCAGTTATCTATTACACGAAGATTCCCAAAATCATTCCGTCGCTTGCCTCAGTCATTTCAACGTCACTACTCCCTCTTCTCTGTACTACTTAACCCCTTCTGGACGCGATCTGACCTTGAATTATGCAGACCTCATCCCAACGATGGCTCCCTTTTCATCCAAGCGCACTCTGGAAGAGATCGCCAACAAATCAGACTCCGATGATGACGACTACAGCGATCACCCCCGCCAATCATCGAGACGCTCAGGCAAAGCTCGGAAAAAGTCGAAGCCTTCCAAGAAACGACGGCGGCGCAATTCTGACGACGACGATCTCGAGTCCGATGATGAGCTCCTCAGCGAGGACGACGAACTGTCTTTCGAAGAGTCGGAGGAAGAAGAAGATCCTAATGTGGAGCGGAACTCGCGAGGTCTTGCGCGTAGAAGCGCCGTGAAGAACCGACCAGTGTACAAAGAGGAATCAGATGAGGAAAATGTCGAAGATGAAGAGGAGGAAGATGACAATGAAGAAGAGGACGAAGAAGAAGCGTCGAAACCTCCTCAGCGAAGCAATGTGATTACGCTTAAAATACGCAAGCAGCCACTATCTGACGCAAATCAACGCACACGACGCAGTACCCGCCACAATCGCGACCCATCAGAGGACATCTATGCTCTGACAAATTCAGGCAGACATGTGCAGACGGTCGAACGAGGGACTCCTGCTCCCGAGCTTCAAACGACTCGCACGCGACGTGCTTCGAAGACCTTAGCCACCGGAAGAACAATCCAGGAAGAGGACGAGAACGACTCGAAATCGATCAACGACAGCACCGAGATAAAGGCTTCTCAGTTGGAAGTCGTGGAGAGTGACCCACAAGGCGAATTTGACGAGGGCGTGCTCAAAGGCATTGTTGAGAGTGCCGATGTCGAGATGGGCGATGGTGAGATTCCAGAGTCCGATAACGACATCCACAATGAGAGAGGCAAGGATAAGCATGATGAAGATGAAGACGAGGAGGACGAAGGACCAGTCACGCGCAGACGAAATAGACCAAGCCAAAAGTCGCCCGCTAACGACCCGGATTCACATGCAGACGATGATAGCGGGAACCGCTCCAGTCGAAAAAGACCGCAACGCTCTTCGCAACGGAAGCAAGACGAGAGCTCTGACTTTGAGCCAAACGAGGAAGAATCCGATGATGATATATCAGTATCCGGTCGATCGAATGCTTCTCCACACAAAACAGAGCAGGCTGCACAAGACGATAATAGCAGCAACGGCAGAAGAGCTGGACTTCGCAGTCGCAATTCGCAATCTCGCGGGCGGGGAGAATCTGAAGCGTACGTTGACGAAGCTGAAGAGTTAGCCGAGGAACTACAGGACCTGCAACCAGCTCGGCGTCGTCGAAGGAATAATGTCAGCTCTATAATCTACGAGGACAAACCGCGTCGCAGTAGAAAGGACGTTGATTATAGACTCATCCGCCCGGATATGTTCCTACCCAACGAAGACGAAGAAGCAGAACTTGCAGTGACCGAATCGCCTTCTCGTCGCGGCCGAGGTGGTGCAACAGGGGCCTGGCAGCGTACCCTTTTCTCGACATCCGGCCCATTCGGTGGTGGAGGACCTGCAGCTGTTTTGGGTCCTCCTGGTGCACCAGGAGCTAGCGCCAACGCTGACAGCGACAGCAGTGATGACGAAATAATGCAATTGAAAGGTGGTCCGGTGGCGTCTGGAGGAGCAGCTCTCCCTCCGGGAGCAATAGGATTGACACCCGCCCAAGCGCATAATGCAGATGCTGGTGCTCCAGGACTCTCTGGAACACCAGCAAACTTTGGAAAAGTCAAAGACAAACAAGCACTGGCGGACGCTGATCCCCTCGGAATTGACCCTAATGTCAACTTTGATAGCGTTGGTGGGTTGCAAAGTCATATAGACCAGTTGAAAGAAATGGTGGCTCTACCCTTATTATACCCGGAAATCTTTCACCGTTTTCATATCGTGCCACCGCGAGGAGTGTTATTCCACGGACCTCCGGGAACGGGAAAGACACTGATGGCGCGCGCTCTCGCATCAAGTGTGAGCTCTGAAGGACGAAAGGTTACGTTCTACATGAGGAAAGGGGCTGATGCTCTCAGCAAATGGGTTGGTGAGGCCGAGCGACAATTGCGATTGCTTTTCGAAGAGGCCCGCAAGACGCAACCAAGTATAATTTTTTTTGATGAAATTGATGGTTTGTATCACTACCCACCTATGCCTGGCTTTGTGCTGATTTGAGTACAGGACTTGCCCCTGTTAGATCAAGCAAACAAGAGCAGATCCATGCATCGATCGTTTCTACTCTTCTAGCTTTGATGGATGGCATGGACGGCAGAGGCCAGGTCATTGTCATTGGGGCAACGAATAGACCCGATTCTATCGACCCAGCTCTTCGCCGTCCGGGTCGTTTCGACCGTGAATTCTATTTCCCTCTGCCAAACAAAGATGGTCGACGAGCTATTTTAGATATCCACACCAAAGGATGGAACCCGCCTCTACCAAATCCGATTAAGGAAGAGCTGGCTGAGTTGACCAAGGGCTACGGTGGTGCAGACCTTCGAGCTTTGTGCACGGAATCTGCTCTAAATGCAGTGCAAAGACGATATCCGCAAATTTACAAATCAAGCCAGAAATTACTCATTGATCCCAAGACAATTGAAGTGACACCAAAAGATTTTATGATTTCAATTAAAAAGATTGTCCCGTCGTCCGAGCGGTCTACGTCTTCAGGAGCTACTCAATTGCCGAAAACAGTGGAGCCCCTACTGCGCGATCGTTTCACAGAGATTAAGAATATTCTTGCCAATATTCTCCCGCAGTCTAAGAGGTTAACGGCGCTGGAAGAGGCCGAATTTGAGGAACCACATGGAGGAGGAAGCTTTAAACGGGAGCAAATGCATCAAGAATTTGAGAGTTCTCGCATATTCAGACCTCGACTTCTCATCCGAGGCCCTCAAGGCATGGGACAGCAGTACCTTGCCGGAGCTGTCTTACATCACTTTGAAGGCCTTCACGTGCAGTCCTTCGATCTCCCGACCCTACTCAGCGATTCCACTCGATCCCCTGAAGCCACTGTGGTTCAACTGTTTGCCGAAGTCAAGCGTCACAAACCAAGCGTCATCTACATCCCTAACGTACAGACATGGTACGAGACTGTCGGCCACGCAGTGATATCAACTTTCCTCGGCCTTCTCCGCTCCATACCCCCGACGGATCCTGTTCTGCTTCTTGGTGTTCTTGAAGAAGATGAAGAACCTGTCGATGCTGCAATGCTCAAGTCACTTTTTGGGTACTCGCAGAAAAACCTCTACGCTCTGCAGGCGCCAAACCACCAGGCTAGGGCTGAGTATTTTGGCAGAATAATCGACTACGTGAAGACTTCGCCGCTCGACTTCCCTGATCCAGAAAATCGAAAGAGGAGGAAGCTGGAGACTCTTGAGGTTGCACCTCCTCCGCCGGCACAGCCTAAAGCTCCGTTGACCAAGGAGCAACTAAAGGCACAGAAACGAAAGGACCGACAGACCCTTAATCTGTTAAAAATCCGCATTCAGCCCATCATGGACCAGATCAAGAAATATAAGCGTTTCAGAGCTGGTGTGATTGATGATTCACAGATTCGGTATCTATTTGAAGAAGAGGACCCCGCAATTCTCACTAGTGATTTGCCACTGGATCAACAAGGGGTCTTCCGACCTTTTGAGAAATCCGTGGACAAGCACGGAGTTCCAGGGTTGAAAGAGACCGCAACCGGCAGGTTCTTCTACAACTTGGAGATCGTAACTATTGAAAAGCGTTTATCCAATGGCTACTATAAGAGACCGAAAGATTTTTTGGCGGATATCAAAAGAATTGCCAAGGATGCTCGCACTTTGGGAGATCAGGAGCGCTTACTACGTGCCAATGAACTTTTGACAAATGTCGAGGTTGACGTTGGCGCTATTGAACAGAGTGACGCTGCTTTGGTTGCAGAATGCGAGGCTGTTTATAACAGAGAATTGGAGCGAGAGAAGGAGGCCATAGAAAATGCCAAAAAGACGAATGCCGCAGGCGAAATGGGTCCTCCACCGCAAACCAATGTGCCACATGGCAACACTGAGTCGATTACATCCTCGGGCCCAATTGTTTTAGGCCAGCCTGCCGTCAATGGAACTAGACCCATCACGCCCTCAAACCTGTCAAATGTCGTTTCTGTAAGCAATGGACACCATGGCGGAAGCGGCTCGGATCTGTATCAAGGTGAACATACTTCAAAGAGTGATGAACATTCTCACGTATCCCGCGCAGAAGACGGGGACACACTCATGACGAATTCCGAGGAGCTAGATTACACCGGCCGAATCACCGCAAACAGTTCCTTTGGTCCGTCAGCTCAACCGAAACATCCACTCTCTAACACTGCACCATCTCAGCAAATCAGAAGGGAGTCTGGTCTCTCTAATTTATCCCAAAAGGCACCGATGACACCAATGGCTCCTGAATCTCAACCGGGCGACTATGCGAATGACGCTTCGACGACGCAAACAACATCTGATAAGAAGACATCGGACCAGTCGACCGGGCCGCAGCTTTATACACAAAGTCCCGTGACTGGAAGTGGCCCGCGTGTTGATTTCCCGGACTTGACCTCGTATCCTGATCGGATTTCTCAGGAGGAGCATCTACCCGATACCCAGCAAGGTGAGCATTGCGCACGCACTGATCGAAAAGCCAAATGACTGATCATTATCTTTCTAGAATACCCGTTTTCTGAAGGCAGCCATTTGAATGGAAGTCAGCATCGCATGAATGCTCATCAGCATAACGCACCCCATCGGACTGCCACAACAGGCGACCTTGGTGCGAAACAGCCCGGTCAGCCATCAGATATCCGATCTTTGCTGAATAATGAGGATCAACAGCCGCGCCTCATCATCGATCATGAATACATCGATCAGCTGTGTGTCCAATTGACACAGCAGACAAGCGGCTGCTCTGTGGAACAGTTGGAGCAGATCAACACCCACTTGATGGACTGTCTCTGGAAGAAGCGCGGTGAATGGGACAGGACTAAAGTGGCCGGTCTACTCAAGGACGAATTCAATGAAATACTCCAGGACATGCAAAATAATCAACGCTTCTTGTCCATGAGCCAACACACCAAGGAACAGTTGGCCATTCAAGCACGGAGCGGAATATTTCCTGTCTCATAATCAGTAAGCGGCCACCGGACGGTTTAATCTTTTCTTTTTCTATCCCGATCAATTTCTTTTCTATTGATGCTATATGGATTTTATATTGAAAGTCGCATTCAACTGTACATTTGGCACTATATTAGGGAGGTCGCGTTGCTCTGTTGTTTTGTAGATGTCCTGAGTATGGTATTCCGCACATAGCGTGATATTTTTAGTTAGATATAATAAATTATTTAGCATAAAGCATAAGAGTTGTCATCATGTAGTTCACTATCTAATCCGTGGTAGTCAGACCTGACTTTCAGTGCGGAACTTGCTGAGTGGTAATACAATCTGGTCCGCTGGGAAAATCTAGCCAGAATAGCATAAGTAATTGTAGGAAAGATCTAGTAAAGAAGATAATTTGACATATGTTTAAGGCGTCTCGAGATGGAGGCTCAACCGCCTGGCGACCTGGGCAGGGTTAGAGTTATAGGGCCAAGCACCAACCTGGCCTTTCCCGCAGCCCGCCAATCGCAGTCGTCCACCATTGATGTTCCGTCATTTATTGCAAGTCACCACTTTGCCTTTCCCTTGCTGACCACGGCACCATACTACGCTCGCTTCACCTGAAAAGCAATCACAACTGCTCGAGTAAGAGAGAATATACGAAATCCTTTCCGACGCCCCTAATTTGTTTGGCGGGACAACTATATTGAGAACAACAACCCAAGCACATCACGCGAGTTTCGCTGGTCTCCTCCGCACTTCACAATGGTTGACTGGCTCGGTCTCGCTGTCCCAGTCGCCTACATAACCATTTTAATTGGTTCTCTGGCGACATTCTCCTCGTTATATCGCAAGCGAAAGCAAGGTACGTGCCAGGAACTGCCGCTTATGCTATGGTCATGGCATGTAACTAACAAGGAACGAAACACAATATAGTCCGCGCACTCTCCCTCGCACCATGGTTCCCATCCCACCTCCAGCGAGACATATATTTCTCGCTCCTGCATCTTGACCAACCGGGCTCGTCGTCAACGTCGTCCGCAACCCCCGTCAAAGAAAAGAAAGTCCCCGAAACTGTGCTCAAAGCTGCCCTGCTCCGTCGTGCTGCTGAAGATATCAAGCGCATTGTAGCGATCCGAGACCAGAAGCAAGCGTTATCGCTTCTTTTGCAGCGCGGCAGTGTAGGCGATGATTTGTGGCAGCGGTTTTTGCGCGCCGAAAAGGAGATGGAAGAGGAGGTCAGGGATGTTGTTCGTGAGGTTAGTCTTTTTTTTCCCTTCTTGCGTTTCTGACAATTATTGGTATGATCGAGAGATACTAATATTTTTTGGTTTCGTTTCACAGGCAAACGCATATGCCCCCAACTGGGGCCAGGTCATCTTTCAATCCGCGCGAGAAATGGACCAGAACAATCTGTTCCGCCAGCGCATTGAGGAATACCACTCAAAACTAGGCGAGGAGATTGAATGGTGGGCACAGAAGAAGGCAGATATCCAGGAAGGGTTTATGAAAGAATTAGATGCTGAAGAGGGGGCGAACACGAAGAAGTCGTCCACCGCCACGGGTCCTGCAACTGCGTCAACTACAAACTCAAAAAGAACGACAACAGCGAGCAGCAGCGAACCTGCGACTTCGTCCGATTCTGTGCCACCGGCAGCCTCTGTCAGCGACGACGATGGGGTGCTAGTTGATGCCGATGTGCCCAAAATGACCAGCGGGACGAGCAGTATGAAGAAGAAGAAAAAGGGCAAGAAATAGATGCTTTTTAGTGACCTTGTGTTCTTTCGTCCTTGTCTTCTTTCTTGATTTGTTTAAACGTGTACAATGGACTTCCTTTGGGGTCTTTGGTTTGTGGCATAACGGCGCTTAGCGGTGTGTTTTAATAAGATTTCCACTATGCTTTGATGAGAATCTATTGGTAGGGTTTTGCCTTTTGGAATTTATGGTCTTTGGAGTATGTAAAGAGAGAGAATCATATTCATATCATGGTAATATACACATTTCATAGACAAAAGTATCTCTGAAGTATTATTGGAGCATCTCATGATGAAATCGCATCCCAAGACTATCAAGGCCCATCTCATGCACGGCAGAAGCGACCTGCGCTTTCACTGCCTCTTTCACTTGCTCTTCCGAGCCATCGACTGTACGCTCAATCACAGCAACAAGCAGATTCTCAAGAATCTCTAATTGATATTCCCTCCGCTCATGTTCGTCTAATTGGTCAAGACTAATCCCCTGAGCCTGCAGCATTGAGGCTTTCTTATCTTGAAGCGCCACAAGCACGTTTTGTATCTGCTCAAGATTCTCTTTATGCTGTGGCGTGGCTAACGCACGCCGTCGGGCTCGGGAGCGGCGCGGGATTCCGCTGGTGATTCGGCTATTGCTGTTGGCTATTTGGGCTATTTGCAAAACGAGCATTCGCGCTGTGCTGTCGTCCGGGTAGAAATTAAACAGATCTTTCATTGCATAGAGCGCGACAAGCGTGCCGCTGAGATCTTTTGATAAGCAGAGACAACGGGTGATTTGGTCGTAAAGTTCTCTGGAAAATTCTTCTTGCGTAATTTTCGTTTTGCGGGCATCGAGTTCTGAATACCAGTGCACCATCATGGAGAAAAGTCGCCGCGCTTGAGGAAACGTCGGATCGTATGCTGTTCTAGATCGATCGTATTGGAGTTTGCCACAGTCCCAAAGACAAGCAAAAGTCTCAAGGTCAGGAGGTACCTGGGAAGCTAGATATCGGAACTTTTCCCAGAGACTGTGGATGTTATGCTTGCGCAGCTCAGCATAAAGTGTGTGATTCATATAATAGGAATTGGGTCGAATCTGCGCATCGCTAAGACATTTGTTCAGATATTTGACCATATCATCGTCGCCGCGTCGCGTATAGTGAAGAAGAAGTATGGCGAACGTCTCGATATTGGCAGGAGGAAGTGTCCGCTTCAAAAATGCCGGTACCCGACTATCAGCTGGAAGTTCGGGCACGGCAGGTTTTGCAGAAACTGTTGAATGTTGCATCCTACCCCAGACGATATCAATTCGGCGTTGTATCATGGACCAGCCAAGCTTCTCGGCTTTATCTCTAGATGAGGGGCTCCCGTTTCGAAGCCATGCTCCAATGATTCCGTTCAAATGAATCGCGTCTGGCCTTACGCCTCTCTCGAACATGAGTTCTACCACAGCAGCAGCAGAGTCAACCTCTCCCATGCCAATAAGCTTTTTCATCCAGCTGGCATAAAAAAACTTATTCTGGAATCGTCGCGGAAGGATGGTCAAAGCAGAGAGGGATATTTTGTTTACATCTTCCTCCTTGATGCTTGATGCTTGTAGATGGCCTGCAAGGCCAATGGCCCTTTGGTAGATGGCTGTAGAATCATTTGCAGGGTCTTTGCCCGTGATCATCATATCCTTGAATACGGCAAGTGCCAGATTGATCTTGCCGTCGTTCAAGAACGAAATGCTGACTGTATCATAATCTTCCATTTTCATCTCAGAGCCCAATAATGTTTTGAGTTGAAGGTAAATGGCCCATGCTTTCGCATCCGCCTTATTATCGGCCTGTTTTGTCCAGGCTGTGGCTATCGGGATAAGTACGCGCGCGTATCGACTTCTGTCGCCGGTGAGAAAGGCAAAGGCAATGTCTTGGGCTCTTTGAGGATCGCCGTGTGCTGCAAAAAGTCGGACGCCCGTACTCCAATACGCGGTTAGATCGCCCTCTCCTTGATTAACGATGGATTGTGAATCCTCCCAGAGTTGCAGTGCCCTCTCGTTATCACCTGCTTCATGCAAAACCCCAATAAATTCAAGAGCCTCGTTAGGCAAAAGCCCTCTACCTATGCGGTTGAAATCGTCGACGAGTGTCTGGATGTGGGTTACTCGAGTAGAAGCAGGTGTTTCGCTCTGAATCTGCGATTTCCACAGTAAATGCAAAATTTGCGGTTGCAGCGAAGAAATAAATGACGGAATAGCATCTTTGCAACGTTGATACCATCTCCAGAGTTCGTGTGCATTTGACCTGTTCAGATCGACTTCAACTCGTTGGAGCTGGCGGCGAAACTTGATTTCGTAAGGATGCACCTGAGAAAGTTCATCAATCCCCTTTTCCGAAGGCGTTCTCTGCATGAGCTTTGTGATATCCCAGTGTTCCTCTTCTTCTCTCGCTAGGCCTTCAAACTCTTCTTTGAGCATATCGTCCAGTTCCTGGTCAAATACCTGTTCGAGTCCCGGACCCTTCTCGTCATGAGCCTGTTCGGCTTCATGCTTGCGAATAACTTCAAGCGCAGCAATCCGATCCTTCTCCGGTAGAGACTGTATAAACGGGCTGTCCGCACCCAGTGGGTCTTTCTGAAGTTCCTCGAGCTCCTTATCCAACTGAGCAAGCTCATTTTCGAGTTCTTGCCGTTCGTCGGCGTCTTCCGCGTCCGGATCTATCTCAATTTTTTGTTTGCTCGACCTGGAAGGCTGCTCGAATATGCGAATCTTATCGTTTGGTCCGCCATATCTGATGGGATGTAATCGGGTGGCGGAGAAAGAACGTAATAAAGCCCTCCTTGTGCTGGAGCCGGCCTGGTAATGCAATCGGCCAGCTCCCTGGATGAGCTGACGGAGCATGGGGGGTAGAAGCTCATGCCATCTGCGTAGGAAAGCAGATAACTATGGCGACACAATGTGCACAGAAATGTGAACAGTTGTTTGTTCGTGAGATGATAGGCCGCAGCTGCGAGATTTAAAATATAAAAAGTCAGAGCCAATTGGGTTTAGCGCCACCGATTCCGCGGAGCTTCCTTCCATTTCCAACGCGGCCGCGACGAGAGCAACAAGCTTGACTCGGCAGGCATAACTTGATGACTGGATCTGTTCAAGATGGATATGGAATCGAGAAGGCAGGAAGGTGAAGATCAGGTAAGAATGCTTGATATGTGGGTATCTGCTCATCTGCTCACAGGTACTTGCAGGATATTTATGTCTATGACCCTGCCAAAACAATACTCGAGGCCGGAGAACGGGCATCGAAGAGGCGCAAAGTATCAGCAAGCTCGAAGGACGCATCTATACAGAGAAATATTTCGGAAGTCTTCGTGCCATTGCTCGGTGGAAAGGAATCTCAGGAATTCGTCGAATGTAGAAAGGCAACCTTTCAACAATTATGGTCTTCGCAGGAACAAAAGTGCAAGGTCGGTAATTCGGATTTTTACAAAAGGAACCATTGTTGTTAAAATTTATGCAGGCGGCAATTGAGAATCTGGATTCTGGAATTCTGGAAAATATAGCTTCTTTCGTGAAGACAGCATCACCGGAAGCGTAAGTCAACTCTTTCGCAATCTTTGAATCCAGCGCTTATGTTCATAGGTACAACGGATGTATTCCTACGTCGCTTGTTACTATCAGATCGAACGTGTCTGCGCTTCCTAGGCTCCTGGATATACTACACCGACGTCTTACTTCGCAAAATAATGGCCAAGTGATTCTCTTGGAATCAGGGGATGCCCCCAATTTAAAAGCCGTGCTCAAAACAATCATCAGAGTTGCGGTTACCAGCACTTCTGGAAATGACGCCTATCAGAAGCTTTTCACGGACAAATCGGTAAGACTAAGACAGCTTGAACATCCACAAAGGAATACAACTGAATCTATTTCAGGGCCCTCGAATGCTCCCTTATGACCTTAATGTCCTGCACGACTACGTGAAAATTCAAGGTCCGGGACATCTTGTGTTAGCATTTCGTGATAGCGAGGCCTTCGATTTTGGCGTGCTAAATGATCTTCTTTCATTACTAAGGTATGATCGCCATTCATAGACCGTCTCGTAATACTGACATCTTCCAGTTCTTGGATTGATCGCATACCCTTCGTTCTACTGTTTGGGATTTCGACGTCGGTAGAATTATTCGAGGGCCGATTACCACGGTCTACCGCTGGCTTGCTTTACGGGAAACACTTTGAAATCCACGAAGCCGAAGGGTCTATCGATTGTTTATACGAAACTTTGCAGACTAGTCCTGACACAAAATTATGGATCGGGCCACATCTGAGTTCGTCTCTGATTGAGAAGGCCAGAGATCATTTTCAGAGTCCTGAGGGGTTTATCCGAGAAGTAAAGGTTTGTGGTATCTGTGTGTTTATATAGCTGCTCTACTAACCATAAACAGTATGCGTACATGTCGCACTTCTTCGCAAATCCTCTGAGTGTCTTATTTTCTGCTCCTAAGTCGTCACAAAAGGAACTTTGCGAGGCCATTCGAAATGTGAAGTCTTTTAGAAGGTTTGAACCAAAATTTTGACATTGCTTACGCCTTTGCTGACATGGAATTAGCCTTTGCGAAGAATCAATTGAACAAGGCAATACAGAATTCGTTCGCAATCTTTTGGAGGATGACGACTGTCTGTGGAAAGAGGTGCAGCAGTCCATTGAAAATGGATTGACCCAAATGGGCGAACTGTTTCAAACCATGAATACGATTCGATCACTACAGGTTAGACTGCAGCTGACCAAAGCAAAAAGTAACACGGACATGTACATCCGGGGTATCTCTGGGGACTTGCATGATTCGTCTACCATCAAAGAGCTGCTGAACCAAATGCAGAAACTAGACTCGGACAGTCTTCTTGAAATTCTGCGAGCATTTCAAGAGAACGGCACAGCAACAGCACTGGTAGACGTCCAACAATTCGAGGAAGAGCTCCAAAATCTGCTATCTACTCATGGTTCAAATGAACCACTACGTAGTAAATATGACGACCAGAACTCCAGTATCAAGACAACCATTGTCAAGGACAAAGTGAATCTCACCAAGACCCAGAAGAAAATCTCTAACTTCGATACCGCGTACTCCGAGCTTCTTGAGAGATTTCTCCAGGAGGTTCGAACAAATTTGGCTGCAAAACTAGTCAATCCTCAAGACCTTTTCCTGCACGAAGTATTTGTATTCGACCTCCGGAACCCACTTCGAGACACATTTTCACCTCGTGCCAGGTTTTCCATTGAGCGCGCCCTATCTACTCCATTTGACTACCTGGCTTCCGCGTCTGATTCTCTCGAGGAGGGAGGAAACTTATCGGCAAAACAACCCGAAACAGCTATACTGTATCAGCTGTACCTCGAATCGGGATCACTGGTTAATGTATACGATTTGTGGAAGGCATTCTCTACCATTGTATGTGGTAGTGGTGACGAGGAGAGCAAGACGTGCGATGAAAGATCTGCGTTGATGCTGTTTTATCGAGCTGTTTCTGAACTCAAGACTCTGGGCATGCTGAAGCACAGTCGTAAGAAGATAGATCATGTCAGCAAGTCGGCCTGGAAGGGGCTTTGAACTATGAATAGAGACAATGCAATGGGTATCATGATATATAAATATATAGTACAGTGGAATCGCAGTATCAGGCTCTTTCTGCAGAGACCGGAAACATTCAAATAGCAAGCGGCTGTATGATATTCTCGCTCCCAATGGGGCCTCCATTTTCACTATAAACCATTGCTTCCCTCCTCCGTCGACGAAGGGCCTGTTCTTCAAAGCTCTCATCAGGCAAGGGAAGGCGCTCGGGAACCCATCTTCTGCCAGCCGTGCTCTCCCCATTGATCATCCAAACATCGCTATCGGCCTCGTCTAAATCATTCTCTTCTTCCATCACACTTCCCATAAGGCCGTGTTTGCGCAGTTGACGGATCCCGTCTGTATTGCTCACGAGCGTTGTAATGATTGAGCTCATCAGTGTATCGTCCATGAAATATGTTTTCATCTGCCAGACCACGTCTTTCTGACGATATTTATTGCTATTTTCATCGTTGTCGTTGTCGTTATTGTTGTTGTTGGTAAGACACGGGAAGGGGTATTTCGAAAGCCAGCGACTGACAATGCCAGCTTCTAAAGCAGCAGGTACATTTTCGGCGAGTAAGATGTTTAGCGTTGTCAACAATTTTTTCTCGCCGGGTGGTCTCGTTTTTGGGAGGATAGGTGACTCCGTAGTGCCGTACTCGACCGTATGTTCTTCGAGGAAATTGCAGGCGCAATCTACGAGGGCATTGAACATGGCGAGATCTTTGAGACGCGGAGATAGGCTCGACCGAGACACTTGGGTCAAAGTTAGCATGAGAAGAATCAGGTCAACAGGCTAACGAACATGCGCGACTTGATACCAAAAAGTGAATTCCTGTCAGAGCTTTGTCTCGGCGGCGTTTGCTTTTGCTTGTGAGGTCTTTCAGAAGCAAGTCTCTGGAATCTTCTTTCGTGACTCGTTCTGCGATAATACGGAGAGATCTGTCATGTCCAGAGGAAGAGTCGTCAGTATAAAGCAAAGCAGAATGTTTCCAGAGAGCGGCAACGTACGCCACGCGGAGTTCGTAGCTAGGGCTTTCGGCCAATTTCTTGAGGGTTTCGAGCTTGAGGGCTAAAAATGAATGGTGTGAGAGATCTAAAACAATATACACAGGAAGTAGAACAATAGAGCTAACCATCTTCAGTAGTCTGGCTGATCATTCGCTCCTCATTGTCAGGCTTCGTGATCTCGGTCAAATCACGAACTCGATATAGGTCGCGAACGATGCGGCGGGCGGCGACAAAGCCTAGCGAGACGCCTGGTTGTAGTCTGGGTTAGAAAAGTAGCCAACTTCGTTGAAAACAACATACCAAGAACAAGCCATAGAATGGAATTGTCGGAACGCAGCGCCATGGACCGACAACTTATGAGCGATAGGCTGACAGAGTGAGGGGGGAGATGATGCAGCTCTCAGCGAAGGTGAGCGGAGATAACCCGGGAAGTGGAGATAAATAACCGGCAGAATTTTTCGTTGCCGCATCAAGGCGGTGAGCATAAATTTTTATCTCTTAACGAAATGCAAGACACGAAGGTACTAATACCGACTGCAACAACCACGACCCAAGATGCCGCCCTCTCAACTGAAGCAGTTGAAGGCATCTTTGCGAGATAGCGGCGTCATTCGACAACAGCAGTCCAAAAAGAAACGCCGTCAAGACGAAAAAGACGGCGGTGCAAAGGCGCGACAATCTCGAATACAGCGCAATGCGGCGTTGGAAAAGATTCGAGAACAATTCAATCCATTTGAGATCAAAGCGCCGCGAAATGTGAAGTTTGATGTAACGACGAGAGATGGCTCGTCTAAGGCGGGAAGTGTTTCCAGGCCTGGAGTTACAAAGTCATTGGGAGAAGAGCGAGTATGTTCATCTTCCCTGTCTTTTTCTCTGTTGCAACTAAAGTCTAATCGAAATTTAGAGACGAGAAACACTCCTGAAGGAATTGCACTCGCGAAACAAGACTGGCGGTATATTGGATCGGCGATTTGGTGAAAATGATCCCTCAATGACGCCCGAAGAGAGAGCCGCGGAACGATTTGCCCGCGAAAGCCAGAGGAAAATGCGCAAAGACAATTTATTCAACCTCGAAGAGGACGATGAGGAGGAGCTGCAATTGACGCACGGCGGGCAGTCCTTGTCGTTTGGAGATGCTCTGAAAGACGATGACTTTGCAGAAAGAGATCTTGATGGCGGAGAATTCTCGGACGATGAAGACTCGAGCCGGAAGCGAAAGCGCGCGTTGGCAGTTGAAGAGGAGGATGACATGGAAGGATTAGCTTCGGAAGATGACGAAGGGGAAGAGAACGAGCCGCTTCGAAAAAAGAGTAAAGCCGAGGTTATGAAGGAGGTCATTGCGAAATCGAAACTGTACAAGTACGAGCGACAAAAAGCAAAGGAAGACGATGACGAACTTCGAGCAGAACTTGATAAAGGGTTGCCAGATCTTTTTGATCTCATGCGTGGGATCAGGCCGGCGCCAAAGCCCGAGGCTCCAAAGGAAGATGCTACCCTAATGAACCCAGACCGCGCCGCTCTTTTGAATGGCAAGGATAGAAACGAAGCAGATTTAGAGTATGACAAGCGTCTGAAGCAGATGGCGTACGACAAGAGGTCGCAACCTACGGATCGGACAAAGACTGAAGAAGAAAAGGCACAAGAAGAGGCCGAGAGACTGAAACAGCTAGAGGCGGAAAGACTTCGACGCATGCGCGGTGACGAAGAGAGCGAATCGGAGGCTGAAAAGCCTGGTGGAGTAGACGAGGCAGACGAAATGGATGACTCTATACCTGATGATGCCGAGGCGTTTGGCTTGGCGCCGACTGTATTTGAAGCTGAAACTCGGCCCGAACTTGACGTTGAGGACGAAGATGACTTTATAATTGACGAAGATCTCGTTGAGATGGACTCGAATGCGGATCTTTCGTTTGGTGAAAGCGACGACGAGGACATCGAAGATGACTCAGAAGATATGGTCAGCGAGGATGAAGAGCTCATGGATGACGAATTTACGAAATCGCTCGACGGTCCGGTTGACATTAAGTCGGCTGGCGGAAAGGCAGCTGATGATAAATTGGCATATACATACCCCTGTCCTCAAAGCCATGAAGATCTTCTAGCTGTTATAAAGGACACTTCAGTGAAAGACCTGCCAGTAATCGTCCAAAGAATTCGTGCCCTTTATCACCCACGACTACACAGCGAGAACAAGACGAAACTTGGCGTATTCTCAAAAGTTCTCGTTGAACACGTTGCATACATGGCGAACCAGCGTGACAAGGCATCTTTCAACATTATCGAGAATCTCCTTCGACACATTCACTCCATGGCAAAGACTAATAGCGAACCGGTAGCTCACGCATTTCGAGAACATATTCGCAAGATAGCTGTGGAGCGGCCTCTGAGTTTGTCACCGGGAGACGTAGCCATATTGACTGGGGTGATGACAATTTTTCCAACATCCGATCATTTTCATGCAGTCGTTACGCCTGCAAACCTGTGTATTGCCCGTTATCTCGGCCAGAGTGCCGTGAACAGCTTGTCTGATCTGGCGACGGGCGCATATCTCGCTGCATTGTCTCTACAGTATCAAACCCTTGCGCAGCGGTATATGCCCGAGTTCATAAACTATAGCCTAAATGCGCTGTGCGTCCTTTCGCCGACGAAGGTCAAACAACCTCTTGGCTCTGTCTTTTTGCGCGAGTCCAAGGAATCCTTACGACTATCGTCTACTGCGATTGGGGGCTTGGCAGCGAACAAAATGCAGTTTTGGGACATCATCGACGAGAACGATACACCCGTAGAGGAACTGAAGACCAACCTGATCGGCACGTTTGTGACTCTTGTCGATGTCGGAGCAGATTTATGGAGCTCCAAGTCAGCATTCAGAGAGATTTTCACACCCGCGCAAACAATTCTTCAACATTTCAGGAAAGCTTGCAAAAGCAAAGCCACAAAAGAATCAACAACCTCTACTACCATCACAATCCAATCTCAAATAGCCTCCACACTCACCAAAATCACCACCATCCTCACCATTGCCCACCACAACCGCCGCCCGCTTCTCCTCCACACCCACCGCCCACTAGCAATCAAACAATCGATTCCCAAATTCGAAGAAGATTTCAACCCGGACCGACACTACGATCCGAACCGCGAACGAGCCGAGCTCAACAAACTCAAGGCCGAGCACAAGCGTGAGCGGAAGGGCGCAATGCGCGAATTGCGCAAGGACGCCAACTTCATTGCGCGCGAGCAGCTGCGTGATAAGAAAGAGCGTGATGCCGCGTATGAGAAGAAGTATCGCAGACTTATTGCGGAGATTCAGGGCGAAGAGGGACGGGAGGCGAATGCGTACGAGAGGGAGAAGAAGTGGAGACAGGGCAAGAAGTAGTTTTTCGTTTCTTATTTACTTTAGAAAAAGTCTCATTGTATATTGGTATGGAGTTGGCGGTTCATAAAAGCAATGTATATACACGCTTGCCTGATTAGGAAGGTAACGTGACATCTTTAGGGTTCCAAGTTTTGAACCCTAAGTTCGTTCATTCAGAAACGTATAGTTCGCATAATCATATATACATAGAAGAAAGGTCGTGATCGTAATCACCGACGGAAATATCTAATGTATAAGAAGGAATAAGAGACTGGGGAAAAGACTCATTGTTGATTAGACACCGCGATTCCCTGCAGGTATTTACACCTCTCCACCTGATCGGCGGGCGCCGTCTCCATGTGCGTCTGATTAGTCCTGATAAAAAGTCGATTATTGCTGCCATCCCAGGACTGCCATTCCGGCGAGCCTGCTGCGCGATATGTATTGGGATTGTACGTGCGGATAAAACTAGTCCAATACCCTTGCATTACGGGCACAATGTTGGCGTTTGTGCCATTCGCATAGTACGATGCCGGAGGGGAGCTGCTGACGTAGTCCGGTCCCCATATGGCGTTGACTTCGATTGTGTGCTCTGTTCCGTAGCCGCTGGTGATGTCCTCTTCGTCGAGCACGGCGTAGTGGTAGTTCCAGTTGCTGTTGCTGTTGTCGTTGGGGGAGAGGTTGTAGTACGCCGTCGAAATGTACATGCCAGGACAGATGTAGCGCATTTCGCCGTACGCGGTGGATACATCTTGCCAGTAGTCACCGGCATCTGGATAGGTGAAGTTGTCCGGCTCGGACATGTATATGGAGTTAATGATGGAGAGTGCGGTGTCATTGAGGTAAGGGAAGTTGTCTTGTAAGAAAATGTCGGCTTCAGCGACGCTAGATGTGCCTATTGGTGTAAATATGGTGCCTTCGTTGGTGTCGTCGCCGAATATGACGGGTATTTTCATGAATTTGCCCGCGCCGAAGAGCGCATATGTGTAGTCAGAGACTAGGTCATTGTCAATAGTCGGGTTGTATGGATAGAGAGGTGCGTCGACGCCGTTGGGGTAGGGGATTGCAATATTTTCTTCTTGTAGGGTATCGATGTCCAGGTTGCGCAAGCATTCGAAAGTGTTACTGGCGTCTGCGCATCCTGTTCGCTCGGTCAGATTGTCGTATTGGAACTGGCTTTGTGATACTGTCAGAACCGGGCCGAAGGACTGCGATTCGGCCGCGGAGGCGTGGAAGAGATTGTCCAGTTTGCCACTCCCATCATACGATGTCAGTAGCAGGGTGATTGCTCCTGCTCCAGCGCTATCGCCTCCGATAGTGACATGACCGGGGTCACCGCCGAACTGTTGATGTTAGCATGTTTCCGTGTGCAGAGAAGGAGAGGGGTGGTTTACAATATGAATATGCTTCTGAACCCATTCCAAAGCTTTAATCATATCCTTGAGTCCATTATTCAGGCAGCCTGCTTGTTCTACTTCTTGGGAAGCTAGGAATCCATAAGGTCCAACGCGATAATTGAAGGTCACGACTACAATATTATAGTCCGAGGCTTCAATCAGCCCAGTACCGTCATAATCAGAATTACTCAATGAATTGTATCCACCGCCCTGAATCCAGAAAAAGACCGGCAGCTTAGTGGCGTTGGTTGGGGCAAAGACATCCAGGAAGAGACAATCCTCAGACTCGGTGTCCGGGATTGGGTAAGTGCCTGTGGCGAGGCAAATGGGACCGTTCTTGTATGATTTTAGCTAGGAGATACTATATGAATTGATTTGATACGTAAATACCGTAGTAGCATCTTGAACATCCGACTCAGTCGGAGGGTCTTGGGGTGCAGCAAACCGCAGGCTCCCCGTAGGAGCAGCAGCATAGCGCATGCCTTTCCAGAATGAGACACCATTCTCCTGGTTATAGCCGCGATACGAAGCATAGCCGAGATGTTTCGTATTGTTTTCGCCTGCCTGAGTGGCCACCGAGGAGATGCCCAGCGCCAGGGAAATTGCAATGACAGCCAGCAACACCATTGTCACAGCTGTGTCGCGATAGGACGCCCAACAAGTGCTTGTTGTGATACGAAAGGAGAGCAGCAGACGAAAGAGGATCCGTCTCGAGGGATCCTCCTTCGGATGCTTCTGTATTTATAGTCGTAACAAGCAATCAGGCAGAAGCGCCTCGGGCGTCGTCACCGTAATATTTCGACCTCGCTCCGTGGATCATCCCACAGGCGGCAGATTGGGAGTCGTGGGTGTCACCCCGTTGCCGTTGGCATTCGCTCCTTGCTGCTGACGGCACCAGTAGCCAGTTGGCCCATACTCGCCCCCTCGTCGAAAATCTGGCTGACAGTCAGCAGACGCCAATGCGATGATGCGAAACGTTGTTGCAACAGAATACCCCTCCCTTCATTCGCTTCACATTTGTTAGTTTTTCCGGCGTGTCATTGCCCAGGGCGAAAGCACGTCGTAGTCCGTACCACGTCGCGTGCCCTAAAAATGCGCCGGCAAACGAGGTGGTAGCAGATCAACATGACGACAATGGAGTTACTCCGCTGGCTTCTCTGTCGGAGAAATAATACAAGCCGGCGACACAACTGAGGGGTTTAGTCAGGCGAGTCGTGCACTGGATTGGATCGAAATTGGTCATTCGGAGTCGACGGGCATGCAGACAGGCACTAAAGAACTAGTGAATAGTTGAACCGCATGGCAGTAGCCCATGCAAGGAAGTAAATAGTGCGCTAGTTAGTTTGAACCTCCGTTTCTTGGCAGGACGATGTAGACAGTGTTCTATTTCGTCTGCTAATTAACATTCGAAAACGAAAAGGGCTTTGCTTAGCCCTCGCGACAACCGGCATGGCTTTGCCACTGTTCCTCTATGAATCACCTATATTTCTACGGACCACCTTTCTGGCACACGCTTCTTGCCAGAAACGTGGCATCATCCTTGGTCATCCCACGGTAGAGCCTCTACGGTAATCACTCTTGCAGACTTAACGTTTGGTCTGATTCTCCTTAGCACCGACAATTAATCTTGCGATTTTCGCTCGGTGCTACTTCTGGCTTCCACGTCAATAAAAAAAAAATTGAAATAGGGGAATTGAGGGTGGGATGAGATCAGGCTGCAGCAGAGGCCTAGCCAAAGCTGCCAGTTCAGCTAAAAAGCTTGATTTGCTTTTCTCCCCGCGAATTCCTGATTGATGCATAATTAGGCGGGTTGGCAGCGCGGAATAACCACTAATTAGCTACAATTCAAGATGGACTACTACTTAGGGTTTTGTCTGTTTGCTCCGGAAGAAACATGGCATTCCTTTGTTGATTTCATAACGTTTATTTTCTTTTCTTTTTTCTTTCATAACGAATCGACATGAAACGGGACGCTAAGCTGCCCGATCATTTCGTATGACAGCATGCTACTTGTGGTTTTCTTAATACTCCAAAACACATCCTTCATCTAAAATAGAATTTAAAGGGCTTCACGCAATTCTAGAGGATAGTTATAATGTTTATTTCAGTGAAGACGGCATTCTATAACTGAGCCGATTGTAGATAGAAAGCACAGGAGATAGGGACATCGTAACAACAATGACGTGTAGAAGCCTTTCAGCCTGGCGATTTGCTTGTATACCGAAAGACTACCTACTTCTATTCCAACGGATTCTTAAACAGACACAGCTGCTTCACAATGACTTTTCATAGACAACGAATGCCTGGGGCTATCACCGCGTAGGCGAAGATATAATATGTGTACTGGATGCAATCACTTGTGTTCTGGAAAATCACCAGACATTACCTTGCCTAGCGACTGCTGCTAGCTCAAGAACAACTTCTGAGGCATCATCATGTCTACAATCAAAGAATTGCCGTCGACCAAAAGTCAGTGGGAGAGACGAGTCGTCAGCAAAAACTTGGCGAACGAAACCATACATACGATCGAGCTTAATTCGGCCTCAACCATGGACGAAGAGCAATATTTGTTACTCCGTGTGCTGTGGAAAACCCACAATGTTGACGGTTTCGACTGGAAACGGTTTCAATTAGAGGACTGGAGAGAAAGAGCAGAGAAACTGCTTGCCGGATATGAATGTTGGAAAGATTACTGCGAAAAAATTGACAAGGACGTTGACAACATCCCTTCCACACCGTCATTTGAAAACACACCGTCCACGTCTTCATTTGGAAACAGCGATTTCACGCCATCATTTGAAGAAATCGTTCCAACATCACTATTTGACGACATCCCCGTATCGACTTTTGCCTTGGTTCGTTACTTCCAGCTTCTGGCCATAAACACGTCAGGCGAGGAGGCAACACCTACAATACCTTTCACTCCTATTGCGAGGCGTACTCGCAGCAACAAGCGGAGCCAGAGTCCCAGAATGTCTCCGAGGAAACGAAGACGCACAGATCCCGATACGCCTACAAAATCCACGGGAGTGCTTATCAATGATACCGACTCGGACGACGAAGTACGTGACTATGTTGACGATGGCAACGCTGCTGATGACAATACTGGTGACGATGATCTTGGTGGCAGCAAGACTGGTAACGATAGTGCGAACACTGGCGATGAGCATACTGATGACGATGATTATGTTGATAAGAGCCTTCTTGAACCAATCAGTCTTGGGCCCAAGAAAATTCGACGTCTGATGAACCAACCAACGAAAGATGAGCAGATTGTAAATACTGCACTTCTTAATTTCCTTGTTGCTCTTACTATCCACTTCGGACTATCGAACTACTGGACATTGCATAGAAAGGCATTCAAAGCTCATTTTGAGAAGGCTTCATTTGAAGCTCGCACAGATGGTTATCTCGCAGACATCAGCCCTGATGATAAAGTCAGGGGGCTTATCGAAGTAAAGGCGGTTTCCCGAATCTTAGAAAAGGTTCCGATTCGCATGCAAGAAGCTGCCCAGATGGTAGCATGGATTCTGAGTCATCTCAATCGCGAAGGTTGCTTGAACTTTCCCGGGAGGTAAGCTTAAATCAATTTTAATCCCCTTGAGACATTTGTATCTGTGAAGTTTCTAATTGACAGACGCTTTCATGTATCTCAAGACCGGGGTCACATTTTCATTGTGATCGCTGAATACGGAGACGATTACATGCGATACCTGGAGGGTAAACCTGCACCGGAAGCATTTATGACCATGCACGAGTATGGCCCCTGGGACACGAATTGTCTGAAAGACATGAAGAAAGTTGCGCCCATACTTGTTGCACTTGTCCTACGAGCGGACTCGGATAGACAATGTGAGATGCGAAAGGCTGGAGCGATGGAGTATCTTGCGTAGATCTGTACATAGAATGAATTTCAATTTCTCTTTCCTACTCCGTGTTTTCTCCAATTAACCATGTGTTGTAGGCAGTGACCGTCAATTCTGGACGCGTTTGTTTGTTTGTGTTATGTAAGCGTTGTTGCCATGTCGTTGTGTCTTTGTTTGCCTTCTCTCCTTATCTTCCCTTTAGAATTCCCCTCATCTTTAAAATTTCTGATAATACTCACCTCAAAGATCATCATATTTACAGACCTCCCCAACTATTCCAACTCCATGGATAGTTCAGACACGCTCGAGAAACGCAGGGCCCGTTATAGGAGCCTGACGGTCCTCAAAAAAGCTCTCGGCCGAAAGATCTACTTTTCAACCGCTGATTTGGAGGAGTTGGACATACGGCGATTACCAATGTCATTAGAAGACGGAAAGGGCAAACCGCTCTTCTTCACTCCTTATGAAGCCCCAATCGTGGACCCCGATCTTGATACCGTCGACGACTGGCGGTGCATTAAGTTTTGTGGGACTCATGACGGGGGGCCCTTTACAAGATCACGTTTCTCAACCTGGCACCTCACTGAATACTTTGAAAATTGTATCTTGCCACAGGAAGACTCGGTTCCACCTGGGTCACGCTATACTGAGTTTGTTTGGTCCCTCTGCTTGTTGTATTCGTTGTCATCCTCATTAGAACACAATAGACTGATCAGCTCTGTTGGTGAACCTAGCTACGGGGAGTTCAAATTCGGGCTCATGTTAAACACATCAAGACGGCCTTACTGGCATATGCAAGCGGCATGGATGCCGGTGGAGAAAGTTCCTCATATGAGGGCCATGATGCACAGCGGCGTCCATGGACACGAGTCAGTCCTCTTCCATGGCGAACTTGTGACCATTATTGACGCGATGCGTGCCCGAATTAACACGAAATATCTCCGATCACACGTCATTGCTCCGGTAAGTATCAATCTTCAAGAATGATAAAGTAAATGGCGGGTGGGTAGATACAAACACTAACTTGTTGTTCGCCTTGTGCTTAGGTGTTGTTGCTCTCTGCTGCAGGATATCATATGAGGCTCATAGAGGCGTTCTTCCTGAACGAGAGATTAGTGGTGCGGGTCACAAAACAGTACGATATGCGAGAGACGAAGCAGAAGGATGGCGAGGACGAAAAGGATGAAAAGGACGAGAACCTGGTGGTCAAGATGGCAAGGTGGTGGTTGGGCGGCCATACTGAACTACCAACTCGAGTTGATCCAGACATAGCACTGTGATGAGGCACTGGAAACAAGATGACCAGAATATGATTTTTCTGTGACGGTTCCTTTATGTACGATAGCGATGAATTCTGCTTGGATTGATAGCCTCTGCAATGAATGAAGTTGCTCCTTACTTTTTGCGACCCAGGCCAACGTTCACCAACACGAGCACCATGATTATCGTATAGAAAGGGGCTTATATTTTGCCTGGTGTGTAATTAGCATTTTACAATTGAAGCAGTCAAACACAATATATCAAAAACATACAAGATAGGTAGAAGGGCTATTTTAGTTATGGCTGTCTTCGGGCCTTGCCGGGCAAACAGGGCAGATCTGGGGAAGATCCACATGTTCTTTATCTTTCACCCCTGGTATGACCGGCACTCAACCAAATACAGTTTTTCATGCACATGGTTTCGAGTCAGGACAGCTTAAATGATTACTGTACTTCGTTACCAGGCTGATAGCGAATGAATCGAGCACTCGGAAAAGTTTCCGTATGCTCCTAGCGGGCGGACGTAAATTGGCATCGAGTCAGGACACGTTCAAGTAAGCGATCTTCCTACTTCGCTACCAGGCTGAGAGCTTTAAAATGAGTACTCAAGAAAGTTTCCGCATGTTCCTGGTGGGTAGACAGACATATATGTGTGTATAACCCTCTCTAGGTACGTCGAGGCCAAAAGTGAGGATCGAACAATCCAAGGTAGAGAGACAGGCATTGGAACAACCATGTCAAGCGATTTCCCGAAATCAACAGGCAGGCATTCACAAACATGCTCAACGGCGCCGTTGTCGCGAAACATAATACGCGGGATTCATGTTGGCTCATCGTTCACGGTAATGTGTACGATGTCACTGAATTTCTGAACGAACACCCCGGCGGACCTGATGTCTTACTACGACACGGCGGTAAGGATGCAACAGAGGAATACAATGCAATCCACGCCGAGGGCACTATTGAGAATGGGCTGGCGATAGGTGAGTTCATCGATCTTGTCATCGTTAATCTAGCCCTACTAACATATAGCGCAGACAAACATCTCGGCCCCGTAGACCCAGCAACTATAGCTGGTCAAAAACCCAAGACAGAGAAAAGAAATCAAGAAATGTCAAACCGCACTCCGTTATCAATGTGCCTATCTCTCCCCGACATAGAGGTAGCCGCATCCCTAACCTTGCCCCCCAGCGCCTGGGCATATTTCCACTCGGCAACCGATAGTCTGGGCGCCGAACGCAATAACCGCATCGACTGGACCAAAATCATCCTTCGGCCGCGGGTGCTACGCAACGTTCAAAAGGTTGACATGCAACGCACCATCCTGGGCCAGGAATCGGTTCTGCCTTTCTTCGTGGCGCCGGCGGCACGGGCAAAAATGGCGCATCCCGACGGAGAGTATTGCATTGTGCGTGGCGTGGCGCGGGCGGGCATCCATTACTGCACAAGCTCGGTGAGCTCGGTCGGGCATAAAGAGATGGCGGTGTGTTTGGAGGAGGAGAAATGCTTAAAAGGCAGAAAGGGAAATACTGCAACTCTTTTCTTTCAGCTCTACGCCGGCATCAACCCGGCCTTGACCGATGAGCGGGTGCAGACAGCTGCGGAGAACGGGTACAAAGCTTTGGTGCTAACAGTTGACTCGGCCGTGGTCGCGAAACGTGAGGAAGCAGAAAGACACCGCGCAGAAGTTGAGTATCTGAATTCTGGTAGGGAAATAGATACGTCTATATGGATCCAGCAGTTTGACGATCCGAGCATTTCTGTGCACCGGGGCAGCCATTCATGCACCTTGGATTGGAAGAGGTGAAACGAATTCGAAACTTGTGGAAAAGCAAGCAGAACGATGGCATTTTTGCCTTGAAAGGAATCCAGACAGTTGAGGACGCCGTTCTGGCCGTAGAAGAAGCCGGAGTGACGGCAATCTATCTGAGTAATCACGGCGGACGACAATGCGATGACGCCCCGAGCGCTATCAGAACGTTGCTTGAGATCCGGCGGTTTGCGCCTCAGCTGTTTGAAAAGGCTGAATTTTACCTTGATGGCGGCGTCAGAAGAGGAGCCGATATTCTCAAAGCTATTGCGCTTGGAGTGAGGGGTGTTGCGATGGGGCGGCCGTTCATGTACGCCCTCGGGGCTTATATGACGGAAGGAGTTGAGCGAGCTATCAAGAGTGAGATTCCTCTATCTGGCCGAATTGATACTAATATATTACACAGTTCTCAGCGAAGAGATAGAAACCACTATGAGGCTTATTGGTGTCACGCGTTTGGACCAGTTGAACCCGAGCTATGTTGATACGACGATTCTGGAGAGAGATCTGCCGCAGCAACTGTTCACAGAGAAGGGATTGTGGAAAAGCAAGCTGTAGTATGAATATGGCTTGCCATGCTGTTGCTGTATATAGACGACGTTATATAGGCGAGTTATCTCCGTAGGGCTGGCTGCGTAGGGCTGCATTCATATATGTTTGCTATTGCCCATGTAACTCTGTTTACATTTCCATATCTTTTATTTCATGTCACTGAGGCAGCCTCTGACTGACTCCATACAGGCGACGTTATTTCTGGCCAGGTTGAAGTAGGTGTTAGGGTTAAAGATTAACGCCCGCTAATTGCCCCGATTCGAACAAATTAGCCCTAGTCGGGGCGGCCCAATCGCGGCATGCTCAGCGGGACGTCCCTTCTCCGCCTCATCCCCACCATATTTCTTAAAGTGACTACGCCGACGTGCGTGCTAAACGATCATCGCTTATCACTAATCACTAATGTACCCCGCATAGACTATACGACGCCGGAATTCCTCGCGCACCACCGTTAGTCAGTTGGACAGCATCAGCGGGCGGTCACGGTGACATTCAGCGTCAGCTCATCCTCAGCTCGGCGACAAAACATGGCTCCGGATCACAAGACCAACAACTCCTCCCGCGGCACCGAGGCAGCAGCAGAAGAAGAGGAAGATGACTACATGTCCATGGTCATCGAAGAACCCACAGAACAGCGCCGCGAAACTCTAACGCAGCGCAAGCTCCGGAAACAGCGCGAGGTGGGTAGCAGTCCATTCCTTCTTCCCTTTTTTTTTTACCCTTCCTCTAAAGGTAGTTCTATATCGATACTGACGCACATTTGGCTAATGGACAGTCCGAAGCGAGAGCCCGCGTCCCCTCCAAGGCCGAACGCGCCGCCGCGGAAGCCACAAGACGCGAGAATGCGCTGGCCGCTAGCGTGCTGGACCCGGCGAACAAGGGGTTCCAGATGATGGCGAAGCTCGGGTTTAAAGCGGGGGATACACTGGGGAAGAAGAGAGTCGACAATAGCAATAATACTATCACTACCCAAGACAAGGACAAAGACGAACACAAAGACATCAGAGCGGATGCAGAAACAGGAAGAGAGGGGCAGGTTACACCGCTCGGTGCAGCTTCTTCCACCAGTGAGGCAGCTGCTGCGTCTACGGCTGCGTCGTCGATAAATGACTGGATCCAGTCACGCGCCGAACCGCTCCGGCTGGTGGTCAAGGAAGACCGTGGCGGGATCGGGCTGGACAGTGAAAAGAAGCGCAAGTTCCGTGACGAGACGGAGCATGTAGCGAAAAAGGCCAGGGCGGAGGAAGGTGAGTATCGCGACCGGATGCGCGCGGAGAGAGAGGAGCGGCGGCTTGAAGCGTTGGTTCATGGAGCGCAGAAGGTGGCTGAGAAGCTGGATGAAGAGGAAGAAAATAATGATGATACGGAGGAGGATAGGCATAAGAGGAATGTCAAAGCCAGGCGCTTGTCGCAGGTCAACGTGCTGTATCGCGGCCTGGTGCGCGAACGTGAGGAGAAAGAGCGCGAGAGGATGGCCCGCCAGGCCTTTGGCAATTCGTTGACGGAAGCGACGTCGTTATACCATAAACCCAGACTACCAGGATACCACAAGGACGACGACGATGCGAGTGATAGGCACGCGCTAGAAGGAGGAGATGATAATGTTACCTTTCTTGAGCAAGATGCAGATGGCGACGAGGTCGAAGAAGAAGACGCAGGACTAAACGAGTTCAATGCGCTACCTGTTGCTGAGAGACTGTCGCAGCTGGTCGGGTACATGCGCGACAAGTACTGGTATTGTTTCTGGTGCAAGTATCGCTACGACTCGAAGGAGATGGAAGGGTGTCCTGGTGTGACGGAGGAGGACCATGACTGATTGTCCAAGATAGATGATGACTCGAGTGTAAAATTATTGTACATAACCAATAAAATGTAACATATCCTTGTACTGGACTAGTGGGTACAGCTACGATACTGATATCTCATATTTCTTCAGTGATCATATTAAGGTATATCAAGATATAACTGAAGAGCGTAGAACTGATAAATGACAATGCACAATAATAGGTCCGGGGTATATTCCATCGTGACAGAAAGGTAAACAACATAATTGAGTATGAGAGAAACAGGTTTGAACACAAGTGAAATACATCGTATATATGAAAAATATGTAAGCGATAGGAGATGTAAAGGAAAAAGCCATCTATGAGCATGACAACGCCAAACCCGAAAGACCATGAAAAAGAAATCAAAAGAATGGACGAAGCAACGACTAATGCAGCTTCGCCATTAACTCGTCTAATGACCGGTTCTTGCACTTCTGCAACGACTCAAAGCATGGCGCGCAAATTCGCATGCTGCAAAAAGTGCATCGATGTCGCACCTCCTGGTCAACCCTCTTGCAGGTCATGCACGCAGTCGCGTACCACACATTACTCGCGGCAGGCATGGCGGCATGCGATGTGAAACACCCATAGTGAACGGCGGTCATTGGAGGAATGACGATTGTTTCTGGGATGGGCGGGACATAGCCATCAGGGTAGTTCTTGAACACGCCGGTAGACGGTTCGCTGCCGTTGCTATTGCTATCGCTATTGCGGATCGACGAGGAAGGGGTCTGAACGCTGGAGTTCTCGGATTCCCCACCTCTATTGGCCGCTTCCGTTTCAGGGTCGAATTCAGGCTCGGGCTCGGGGTCGGGAATGAATTGTGAAATCGACGGTGCCTCGCTGACTGGTCGCTTTTGTCGGATATCGTTGTTGACCTGCAGGTTTGCGACTAGTCTGTGCTGAGGCCGCTTGTCTGAGTATGCAGGAGGTTGCGGTCCAGCAGGTTGCGGATCATTCAGCGATGACGTTCGCGGGGGTCGACTGGACTGGTTTGCTGGCTGCGATGATTGCGATGGCAGAGACGACTGTGATGATGCTGTGAATGGTGTGATTGTCGCCGCAGAGGCCGGAGAAGAAGCAGACGGAGTGGGAGGGAGCGACGAGGCTGGTGGAGGAGACACGGGCGGTGGTAATGACGGGAGAGTTTTGTGTTCTGGAACCGGGGGACTGGGGAGGCTTGATGAAGATTTATTTGAAGCTGGTGGAGCTGCAGGCTCGACGGTGACTTTCGGCGGCGGTACTGCCTTGCGTGTGATGACTGGCTCATCAGGTCGCGACGGCAGACCTTTTTTAAGCAGCGAAGCACCAGGGCGGCGCAGGCCATGGAAACGCTCGGTCAATGCGGCCATCGATAGGGATTTCTTTGTTTGTCTTATTCGTCTGTTTTATTTGTCTGGTGTTTTGGTCGGACAATGACAGCTTGGGTCGGACTATCGAGTATGCAAGATTGCTGTGAAACAAGCTGCCGCTCAAACAAACAAGGAAAGGAGCAGATATAGCTGCCAGGAGAATTCGAAATGTGCAGTGCTTGCTGTGTGAATGATGAACTCAATCGGAATGCGACTCTGTCGGGCGGATCTGCACGATCCCGATGCGGTCTTCCGTTCCAGCAGGCTGGGACGTTGGCGGTCGAAAACGGGTGCTCAATGCTCCGTGTATCTATAAATAAGTAACAGTCGGATTTGGTGCGTCTACAGACGGGGTCTCCAGACGGAAAGAGAGAGCGAATTTGATGAAGCTGCTGACGGAGAGTGAGAGGAGAATAAAGCAGGCTGAGGGCGTGGCTGCATTAAAATTGGCTGTCGGGAATCGTGGAGCAGCGACTGGTGGGGGATGACGGTACGGCCCTGTATCTGGCATGTATCTACGTATGTATTATTTCATGATCTGCCGGCATAAGCCTGTATGACAGTCGGAATCGACTGCTAACTATGTATAGTTATACTAGTAGTCCAGCACACCGCATGGCATTTACGAACGCCATCTCGTCGAGTGATTGATGCACGATGCTGCACCGCCGCTGCAGCAGCCATGGGCGTGCGGGCCGCTGCGGCGACTCATCTCATCTCATCTCATTTTGTTTAATTTTATTTTCCTGCATTTCAGGCCAGTCCACCCGCCGATCGCATCGCCGCCCTCCTGCTCGTGCACCAGCATCATGCACAATGCAGTGGATAGTTTGCTCTAATGCGACTATACGTGTCTTGTAACAAGGAAAGCATAATGGGAATTGTCGTTGCGCACTGGGCAGTGTTGACGTGTTGTACTGTATGTAACTAACATTTGTACTGTATGTAATCATCTGTAAAAATGTGTATGGAATCAGGCCAATCAGAGCATGGTGCCTGGCCGGCAGCCACGGAAGCTGGCCCCACTGCGCCAATCACAACGATCTGAGCCAGCGCAATCTTGCTTGCAGCCAATCACAGCCGCCCAACGGACCACCGAAAACAAAACCAGAAATCCTGTTCTACACAGAAAGCACAGCCAATCGTGAGATAAGACTGAAGATAGCAGTCTGGTCGGGCCCCCTGCAATTTCGGAGTCTGCCTGTTTCGTCCTGCAGGTTTTTGGCACGTATCAAATCCCGATCAGGCTATGAGCCTTGAGGCGATATGTACGGAGTACAGCCACACTGCCACAGCGGTGGTCTAGTCCGTCGCAGATCAGATCATGCATCTGCGTCACGATGCCTGCGCTGCCCACGCTTGCCCCATTCTGATATCGGGTTGTCACGTGACGCCGCCAAGAGGCACGTGCAGATTACATAATCCAGCCGAACCCAATGGGGAAATTCAATCACAGTAACCAGTGACCTAAAGTCAAGAAAGATCGAGCTCGACAACATGGCCACAGATGTTGACCGCGAGGTTCCGTGCGCTGCGAGGCCTCTCCTCCCCTACCTTCGCTCTCGCCAGGAAGCGCTTCAAATTCGCCAGGCTTTGACCCTCTACTTGCAATCCTACATTGTCCCAGAAGACAATGAGAATGGCGGCACCCCAGCTCCCTCCCACCTCTCCCTCACCGTACCGGTGAACACGTCTGTGCATGTCAAACGCATTCCAGCCGAAGTTACTGGGGTAAGGAGGGAGTATTTAAAGGCACTGCAGGACAACATCGTCGCAAAAAGAGAATACAATGAGCTTTCTAGCAAGATCACATCGAGACAACTTATGCGCTCGGCGAGACCTAGCTTATCCGATGCGGGGAATGGTAGCAGCGAAACCCACTTATCCGTGGAGAATTACCTGTCTTTGCTTCGAGAACGCCGCCGCTATGAGAAACTGCAGCTGTTCGACCTCCATCTGAAGGAATTGTCGCTAAGGGCGAAGTTGCCGGACGAACAAGAACCAGACAATACAACTGCCTATACATATCTTGATGCACTCTCCAAGGGCAATGAATATGAAACCGCAGATGGATCGGCCGAGAATGTGCAAGCGCTGATCTCAAAACTGGAGACGACAGTAATCAAGGCTAAGGCAAAGCTGGCTAGGGAACAGAATCTCCTAAAGCAGTTGAAGGATCAGCAGGCCTCTAATCCTTTGACCGACGGCAGTCTTGAAGATAGGAAACCGCTCGCCCTTCAACGCACACGTGATGAGCTTGTTCAGTGGGTGGAGGAGAAACTCGCTATCACCGCCAGCGCAGAAATTGACGCAAATCACGAGCACCGAAACCCCGATAGCACAGACACAGCAGAGACAGCACAAATAATCGCAGATCGCAAAGCGCAAATCAGAGAACAATACGCAGCGTATGTAGCAACACGAAAGTCACTGCTTGAGGCCGTATCTCTCCTGTCCCAACCCAGCGTGACAGCTCCACAGCCTGCTAAAAAGCCCGTTCAAGCGACGTCTTCTCCCAACGATGCTTTACAAGACTGGAGCTTGGTGGATGCATTCAGATCCGCATCTGAACTAATACTACCAGAAATTAAACTCCAGAAATCATTAGCTCTGCAGCGCTCCTACCTGGCTGGCATGCTCGCCAAAGAAAAGACCGACATCAAACATATGCTGGACCGACTCAGCCAGGAAAGTCACCTCCTACCCGAGTACCCTATCCTGGCGCGTCAATCAAAATTCAAACACATTACTACTACTGCTCCTGTCCCTGTAACCGGATCAAAACCAAACCGCGACGAGGTCATGGAACATGCTCAAGCGTGGGCCTTTGCCGCCGAGGCCGCACGGTCCGGTGAGAACGATTACATTGAGCAGCGCATCGAGCATGGGGCGGAGATGGCAGACTCGGCTTTTGAGACACTGCAGCAGATTTATGGAATACTGCATCAAGAGCAGAAGCCTGACATGGACGACACAATTGAAGAAGATAATTCTCGTCAGCAAGACGATATCTGGACGGCAGAAGTTCGACCTCGAAAATTCAGAGCTAAGCGTCAAGACGAGAAGAAACAGCACCAAAATGTAGCCAAGGGTCCATGGTCTGCTCTCAATGGACGGGTCGGCGAGTAGTAGCCTTGAACAAGGTGCAAAATGTCAAAAGCGGTCTCCCTATGTGAGTGGTGTATATATATATTCAATAACAAGATTATCTCGTATTTTAGATGGAGGATATGTCTCAGAGTAGGAATACCTGCAATATATTAAAATCGCCAACTACCCCAAACATGAGGTTCGCGGGACCTAGTTAACATGCAAATTATCTGGGTTAATGTCACCGCACACACTTATATAGACTTTCATCGTGCAGCAAAGGATTGGCTGAAAATATGTAATAGTACTAGCAGTAGTATGTCAATCAATTTATGTGGGGTTGTGGAGAGCTCTTTTACTTGTTGTCATGACAGTACCTACAGAATAGAGCTAAATATGTGCCAACTATGTAGGAAATAGTCTTATTGTAATATAAACCAATCCATCCAAATCCTGAATATAGGTGATTGTTGGATCAAAACGTAAAGAGAATTCTATAGATAATTATACCTAGGTATGTTGCTAGATCAATGCTCCGAGAAAGGTATATGAATAAAACCATACTCTCTAGAATACCCAGGACTCTCGAAATATGGTAGACTAATTCAATTACAACTATTATTGCATGGATTAGCTCTCTTATCGGTGCATTTGGGGGCCTATAGGCCAAATCCACACGCTTTTGCTATTCATGGCGGTGACCAGCACACAAGCCTTACAAATGTAGTGAGCGGCTTTTCCACTACAATATAATATATTCTCATGACAACAATGGCCGATGTGTTCAATTCCGTGCTGAAATGCCTGAAATCCAAATTTGACGAATAAAATCCTTTCATATAGAACACGCCGCATGGCAAATGGTAAATACTATACATTTATATATATCCACTGATGTCATGTGCTGATACGGCCAAAAGCCATGGCCATTGCCATTGCCTGGGCATCTGAAACGCAGTGGTATGTCAACTACCGCTTTTACAAGAAACATCACCCTGGTTCCTGGGTATCAGTCAATTGGTAATCCCATGGCGCAAGCGAGGAATATACTTTTCGAGAAATCTTGCCTTGCTGTAAAGGCGATGTGAAGCTGGACGATATGAATGCCCGTTGTCAGTGGCGGGCCTCATATTGATATCGCCACCATGTCCCATTGCTGCAACTCATATAATAGTGTCGGTCTTCACGAGAAATGACTGCATTCCACAACTTTTGAGCCCGGCGCAGAATAGATATATAAGATCTCCAGCTTCTTCATACAACGTCTCAACCATGCAGGATCATCATGAGGTTGAATGCTCTAGCCGACGGCTCACTGTCCAATCCTCAAGCAAACGAACCACAGCTTCATGTTTACCTTCATTAGCCCATACAAGAGGAGTTTTACCCCTATAATCCTTGGAATCAATGTCTGCATTCCCGGTTCCAAGGAGAAGTTTGACAACCTCTTCCATCCCACGTCGAGCAGCATGAGAAAGCGGAGTTTGGCCACATTTATCTCTAGATTCAACATCTGCTTTCCCAGTTTCAAGAAAAAATTTGACGATTGCTGTGCGTCCCCAAGTAGCAGCAATAGAAAGCGGACTTTGACCATTCTTATCTTTAGATTCAATATCTGCCTTTCCCAGTTCAACAAGGCACCTGACAGTATTCTCATGCCCCAACTTGGCAGCGAAAAAAAGTGGACTTCGACCCTTTTTGTCTTTCAACATGACATCTGTCATCTCATGCTGAAGAAGGAGTTTAATGGCATCCACATGTCCTCTTTGAGCAGCGTAAGAAAGTGGAGTTAGGCCTCTATTATCTTCAGACATGATATCCGTTGTCTCCTGTTTAAGAAGCAGTTCAATGACATCCACGTACCAATACTGAGCAGCATGAGAAAGTGGATTTCGGCCCGCCTTATCTTTAGACATGATGTCCGTTGGCTCATGCTGAAGAAGTAGTTCAATAACATTCAAATGCCCCTTTTGAGCAGCAAGAGAGAATAGATTTTCACCATTTTCATTCTCTATGTTGACATTCACTTTTCCAGTTTCGAGAAGTATTCTGATGACACCCAAGTTTCCATGGCCAGTAGCAAACCAAAGTGATGCCTCAAGTTCAGAAGATTTGATGTCGCCCCTATCGATGGAACTCTGTACGACAACATCAAGGCCAAAGAAGGCTGCAATGAGAAAGGATGACGAGTCTGCGTATATCGAATGATAAGATGGAAATTTAGTCAAACCAAAGTTTGCATGAATCCAAGTATTGTACGACTTTGAACGCGGGTCACAAAGACGATATGCCAAAGTAACAATCTCATCTTGTGGCTTGAAAGGAGCTTCGCTGAAGTGAGATGTCCAATTAACTGCTGAGTAATGCAAGAGCACATCCAAGTTGTCATCAATTGAAGCGGCACTGATATACCACGCACATATCTCAGCCAGAACTTTGCTCGACATTGTTACCGGAAACGCATGCTTCCATTTAGCTTGCGATTCTAGATGACCTGAGTCTAACGGATCTCGGATCAGATAATGCTTCACAGTTTGATGAAGAAAGTAGACCTTATTATCAACGACGACAAGCATCAATCCGCATATATTTCGTAGGGTATCTTTGAAACGTTGAGCTGGCTCGATTGATTCTATTATATCCTGAGAAGTCTGGTTCTCTCCCTTCATGGCCATTGCAAAACACACTTCTTCGACTGTGAGAGGACATTTCGCGGCTAGGATGATATGCAGTAAACGTCTGGCTCTTGCTGGGTCTTTGCTTTTGCTCAATATCTTATCGTAGGCTTCATAAACTGTTTTAGGGATAAATTGCTCGATGTTGCGAACACTTCCTTTTGTAAAACCGTCAAGTTCACCAATGTAATCCAACGTAAGGGTAACCCATAAATAGGTTCGATGCTTCTTTTCCCCTACCATGAGCCTCTTTCGCAAAAACTCTTGCTCGTCACGTTCAAGGCGTTTCTTGTCAGAAAGGTCTTGAACCCTTTTTGTGATCACTAGATCGATTTCCCGTGAAATTTTTTTACGTTCTTCCTCGCTTTCTCCGCTCAAGTGAATTGTAGGCATCTGGACCTTTAATGACTGGAAAAGTTGGTGGATAGAGTCATAAGGCCGACTTGTGAGAAGGAATTTGACATTTCTAGTCTTGTTTTCTACCAGATAGAGTTCCTTTATAGCTTCCAAAAGCTGCTTCCTGTCTTTTTCCTCACATTCATCTAGTGCATCTAATACACAGATGATCTCACCAGAGTCTGGGCTGCTCGTGATACTCTTGAACAGATCCCATAGTGAAGTGAATGATTCAGCCAGCTTATTACCAGCAACTCCGTCATATTGTTCTAGAACAGAATCCGAGAGAAGACGACGCTGAGTTAAGAAGAGTTGATGTAACACGCTGGCCATCGCAGTTTTAGAACTCCGTTGAACATCAAAATCGTCACGAAAGAAGAAGTAACAGATTGTTCTTTCCTTGGTGTTTAGAAGCACTTTATCGACCAGATATTTCGATAAGACTGACTTGCCACATCCTGGATCTGCTGAAACCCACAAAAGGCTTGAAGTTTCGGCTTGATTCCAATTCTGAAAGCGGTCGTGCTTAGTGAACCATTCGCAAGTTCCGGGTACGCGTTCATCGATCCGGCTCTTATGATCCACGTATTGACAGGTATAGAGATCTTTAATAAACTGATTTGCTTTCTCATTTCGGCTTAGTTTTGTTTGCTGTAGATGGTTTTCTCTGTCTTGCTGTTCCTGAATAAGTGGAACGAACTTTGCAGCTTCCTCTTCTCGACTCTTCATACTTTGAATTAAATCATCCCAATTTTCGGTCCACATGTTTCTGGTCATTCGAGAGATTTTATTCTTCTGCAATAGACATAGCGCCCGAGATTGGAATTCCAGGACTTTGCAGTACGAGGACACTAGCGTGTCCTTATATTTCTCTAAGAGATCAGTGGGCATGCTTGCGCCAGGATGCAGGAAGAGGTCTTCCATCGTACGGAGACGAGTAACCAAGCTTGGAATTGTTTCTAGTCCATCTAGAAGGCTTTTCTCTTGCTTGACTGATCGAGTGAACAGCTAATTTTTGTTAGCTAGCGCAACTTTTATCAAGATGTAAAGCTGATGGGAGTCGTACTAGAAGGGAAACAGTCAATCCGGCACAGAGTATTGCTACTGGGGGACTCAGAGATGCAGCCTGAGTTATTACATCTTTGAACTCCAGTACATTGTCAATAGCTCGAGTAAGCTGCTCCCGGACTTCGATGTAGTCGTCGTTGATCCGGACCCTCGAACGCTTCTGTTTCAGTTCTTCAACTTTGGTCTCGAGAGAGCTGTGGAGCTTTTGGAGATTGACTGTGCCATGGGTATCGGATTTTAGTGCGGGGTCTTTGCCAATTTGCTGTTCAACAATCGCTTCCGCTTGCTCCAAGATGGTGGCCAGCTTTTTATCTTGAACAAGTTTCAGTCTAGCCTTCTCCCATAGATCCTCAGTCTTGACAGGTGTGGCTGCTTTTTCAGAGTTGTTTCGCGGCCTGGTAGGTTCGTCGACACAACTGTTTTCTTTCGCCGAGTTCACTTCGGGCTTTTTTTGAGAGCCTTTGGGAGGCCGGTGTTTACTGAGAAACCACTTCATTCTTCTATCAATTTGCAGGCGTCTTTATTGCGGTGAATAAAAGTAAAGAAGTCAGACAGTTCTCCAAATCCAACAAAAGGAAAGATTTTACTGACTTGGCCCTGTTAATTAATTGTGCGACTTGAAGGACTTTATCGTAGTTTAGCCCAAGCGGAAAATCAATCCCATGCCATACGAGGCTGACCTGGCATTTTAGCTCCGTAGGTCTGCAAGTCATCGCCTCAATGTAGCACAGCCACCTAGGCCTTGAATGGGCAGCTGTGGTTCTATCGCATGTTAGCCTGAAACGACGGGTGCTTTTAGCCAACACCTGGGCTATGAATAATTAGGGTCTAACAGGTTTAGTTATCATCATTATTTTAGGTCAAGCTATTGCATATCAGAGAATCATAGACACATTTATCAGGTAACGGCGCATGTGCCCCTATATGTCCAAAACATTAGACAATCGACGGGCCGCTCTACCCGCTTCTAAGTCCTTGAAGCTTAGTGGGATTTAGGGGCATCAGCTAGGAGATTAGGCTATCTCTCCGTACCCAGGCATGTGATAACAAGTATAATATCATAGTAATCGGAAAGCCTATTTTGACTCCGTACGTCGGTAATTGTGAAGAAAAATGTCGTTCTTATCCTTGTAGACTCTTCCAGATTTCATCCAGGTGCTAGGACTGTCACTGAGATGGCGGCGTGCTGCAAGCGGAATGAGTTGAGCTGTGAACTAAGGGATTTGGCAGATTATTCGCCTTAAACTAGTACCATTTAGTCCAGAGGTAGGAAAAGAATCCGAGGTAACATCTCCATACGCAGCTTCTTTCCGATCATAGATCTCAGGATTTGAAAGCAAGCCCATGAATGTATTTCCAGTTTTTGAAACATGGACAAACCGGATATTTGAACTGCTTTCACGATGAATGTAAACAGAATCTTTTTTGAATGGCTTTCATCACTATATTTGGTTGATAAGACATTGGTTTTAGCATATGCCAGCCGACAAACATCAACTAGTCAGATAACTTTGGGGACGACTTGATGGTACCAAGGACCATGAGCAGTAGTGTTAATACTAGCTGTATGGTTCCGTTCAGATGATTGTAGAATGTATCCAAATTTATTCCTCGTTGAGTTTTGTTCTATATTATTGCTAGTGATTATAACCTAATTACCACAGGATTATGCAATCTGAGAATAGCTCTCCAAGCCGGTCACTGAAGTGAAAGCGAGTCTGCCACTAAGCACATAACCATGCAAATATCCAGAACACCAAATAAACTACCCATAAAGAGAGTTATAGGCTCTCGAATAAAGAGGCCTCCAAGTATCAGGCCGATAAGGCCAGCGGCACAAACCCACGGCAAATATTTTGTTCTCCATCGGCCCTCCCAGAACAGTTCAACCACGCAATATAAGTACGCTGTTATCAGAGATGAGCTCAAAAACACGAGGGACTCGGAAGCGAACAGCGGTTGCAGAGTCTCAGGCAGATACTGCAAATTTCTATGGGAGACCTAAGCGCTTTGTGTCAGCAAAGAGAGTGAGAACTGCATCATGGACCCGTAATGGAACAAACTTTGAAATCAAAAATCCCTCCTTGGCTTGTAAACTCAGAGTTGCTAAGAATAAAGATAAAATGGACCGATACTGCGAGAGCTACAAAACAAAATGATCGCTGGTGTGCTCCTGCTTCGCCTATTGTGAAACCACTCGTATCTTGCGTCTTGATCGATTGTATTATGGTTTGGTCCGGTGTTATGCTGCACTTTTCTTCTTGATATTGGAACGACACAATCTGGTCTTGATCTATCCAATCGGCTACGGCGTCATAGACTATTTCGCGATCGGATCCTTTCATCGATATGGTTCAAAGTATATATGTACCTATGTCGAGGAAACCAGGCTGGTTTGGTAGTGATTTGAGGTTATCGATTAGAATGAACAAGATGGAAAAAGAATTTGAGATAGCGCTGAACTGGAAATGGAGAATCACTCGTTTGGAACTTTGAGCAACGTTGAAAGGCATGGTCTCATGCCCAACCATACTTGATCAGCCCAGCCGATGCTCAGCCACACTGACTCCGATCCTTGGGCTACTGAGAAGTCAAGACTCTTCTTACAAGACCAGAAGTCCGTCGGGCAACTTGTTTTGTACTGCTACACTCTTTATCCTCCTCTGCTGGTCCTCACTATTTTTTGCTATTTTATACCTTTGTGTCATCTCATCTTTTCCTCAGCCGTGCTAGTTTGTTATGGCATGACCATTTCTGGCACGCCCCTTGAAACCTTTCTTCTCTGCCATGTTTAGCAAAATTGCGCACAAAATACTGGTTTTAGTACACTGTACATCCGCAATACTAGTTTTTTATTTCCAAAACCAGGACCAAGGCCAACTGTCTTGGGCAGAATGGGCTGTAAAGATGTATGAACAGGAAAATCATCACCAACGCTTGGGGCAGAGCTAATGAACGCAACTATAGAGACCTGGGAGTGTGGATGGCGGCAGGCTTGCTGCTAGCCTGGATCCATGCAGAATTCCTCCTAAAGTACGCCTCGGTTTCTGATTCCATTTCTTATTTTTGATGCTCAGATCTTTCTAGGCAAGCACCGAATACAGTCCTTGCCCCGTTATCCCTCTACAGCACTCTAATCGGTCTCTCCTTTCTCCACCAGCCGAAACTCGCAGATCCTCTTTCAGTATTCCCCGCTTCGATAACCTTCGCTATAATCAGCGTCAAGGGCTGGAGCATGAGAAAACAGAAGACAAATATTTGCAAGACAAAGGCCGATTTCGTTCAAAGCTTGCCGCTCCCTGTTCCGGGACGAAGGACACTCAAGCCGAAAAAGAAATGGATGACCCGTCAGACGAGGTCCACGCCGCAGCTTCAAGACATGTAGGGAGAACGTCGAGGGCTAAAACGACCGCTGAATCCGAATCCATTCTTCATCCTCCACAAAACGTCAGCGGTTATGCGAGGAACTCGATGAAACAGCTCACAATCAATTCACCTTATGCCGAACAAGACAAATTCAGTAATACCACCCCAGCCGCTTCGCAGGGCGAAGTAGATCTGTTGGTTCAATTTCAAGAGCAATCCGAGAAAATTAACTGGCTGGAATCGCATTTTGCACCACCCCAACCTCATCCCATTACTGAGGAGCAGCTGCTCAATGAAGTTAAGGCCATCTATGCTGGCCTAGTGATGGTTGAGAGTAAATGCATTGAGATTGCCAAGAAACAACCTGAGAGTCCCGAGGGGCTGAGTGACGTACAATGGGCTGCGCTCATCGCTCTCCATCGAACGCTGCTACACGAACAGCACGATTTTTTCCTAGCCTCCAGACACCCGACTGCTAGCCCAGCACTGAAAGAATTGGCAGAGAAGTACGCATTGCCTGCACGTATGTGGCGGCACGGAATACACTCATTTTTAGAACTTCTCCGAAACAAATTGCCTAACTCTTTGGATCATATGTTAACATTTATCTACATGGCATACTCGATGATGACCTCGACTCTCGAAACTTTGCCTGCATTAGAGGAAACATGGATTGAATGCCTAGGGGACTTGGCAAGGTACCGTATGGCTGTTGAAGAAAACGACATGCGTGACAGAGAAGTTTGGTCAGGGGTCGCTCGGTGCTGGTACACAAAAGCTGTGGGTAAGGCTGAAGTGGGACGATTGCACCATCACCTTGCAGTATTAGCTCGGTCTAATATGCTTCAACAATCTTGTCATTATTATAAGTCCCTGGTCAGTATTCAGCATTTCAATCATGCTCGAGAAGGCATTTCACTCCTGTGCAACCCGCTTTTACATCCGAAAAAGCCTCTGAACAAATTTTATCCTCAGCTTTTAGCCTTATCTATGAAGACGAACGGGCATTTGGTTTTAAGAGATGCTATAGTAACATTTATTAAAGATACCAGCGTATGCTTAAGCGACTCTCGCAGGCATTCTGCACATGTTGAAACGCTACTTGGAGGACAGGTCTTTTGTTGCGCGATGGGGCCTCACATGCAATGGATAAAAATCCTCAAGCAACATATATGGGCTGCTTACTGCTGCCCATACTATTATCTAATATTCCGCCCGATTTTCAGCTCAAATAAAAGTTCCGATAGCCACATCATTACCCTTCTCGCACCAAATTTCCACGTCTCGAGAATCAATCCTTTCTTGATCATCCGGGTGTTACTAGCCTTGATGAGATGAGAATGAACGTCGGAGTGCTGTTTCATCTTGGCTGGACCGAGGAGGGTAGGTATTGTAAATTGACCGGCGACCAGAAGCATCCTCGTTGACAATTGCCGTGGCTTGAATTTCCCTCGGAAGAAGGAAGCCTCCATTTATCCGAGGGACGTCAGCTTCCCTTTCAGGCGTTTCAGTCGGAGTTGGGTCCCAGTTGTACTTCCCAAGCCTGCTATCAAAAACACCTATCTGGAAGTTCTGAAAGCAAAGCACCCGGCACGTAGAGTCGCTTAGCCTTCCCAAGCAAAGCGCTGTTCCCGAGAAACCAGCCAATTTATCGCCATCATAGGTTACTCTCCATAGTATGGAAACATTTTGGGATAGCAGATCTCTGTCCCACGTGTACTGACTGCCCTCGATGATGGCTTCCCGGAGTTCTTGGGATGCCAGTTTTCCCTCTCGCGACACTAAATTTCCAGTAGTAGGGTGCATGATATGGATGAAAACTGGGTGGCCGCTTAGCGCATCGTCATAGTCTGCCCAACCGACTATCTGGGGCGTGTCTTCTGGTGTTGAGATGGAAGGCAGATTGTTAGAAGTGACTAAGGACAGGTCATGTTGGAAGCCCTCAGGATATGGAAGGGCCTTTCGCGACGGGGGGATGTTATCAAAGGTTTTTGTGATAGTTCCAAGCTATTCTGATGTTAGTGATTCTGTATGTAAAGACAAAGAACTCTTTGGAACGTAGTGGGCATACGGGTTGGCTTTCTCCTGATACATACACGGCCTTGCCCATGGGCGAATTTGTCAATTTGCGGCCTTTGATTAGAGAGGGCATGATAGAAATCCACGAGATGGGCTTGAAGCGTCCCAAACGTCGTTTTACCCTTGCAAATAAATCGGAATCGCGAGGAGGGGTGGGTGGCTTGTATTTATGCGCTTTAAGCTTGACAAAAGCATGTGTTGGTACTGTGACAGCTTCATGGCCATCGTCGAATCGAATTTTCACACCGAGCGCAGCGTTTTGTTGGTAGGATCCTTAATACTGTGTGATTGATGATCCTCTCAGAGCTGACGGGGCGGTTCTGACGATGTCGTATCGCAGTCTGAGGCCCCCAAATTCAGACGTGAAGCCATCGCGGTCCATTGAATCGAGAATTTTCTCGAAAGTCTTAAACAGGATTACTAGAAACCCACTAATGAGGACTCTGACTCCAACAGCAGATGGGAAGTAATGGCGTATTAAATCCAGCTCGCTCTCAGACAGGAAATGTCTTGGGTTCAACGGGAAGAGAAGGGGATCACGGCGACCTTCATCAAGGTATATTGTCCTCCTCGGATCATGATTTAACCCAGGTGGGTGGATATGAATTTCGCTCCCAGCAGCATGTGTGGTTTTCACAACAGTACGAAAATTAACCATCCAAATCATGTTCCCATTTCTCTCTTCAACGGCATAGACATTGGGATGATCTCGGAGAGAGGGATGATAGGTGCGTATCAGTGCCTCATTTTCAGAAGTTACTTTATCCACGAGACAAGCTCGTATGGCAGCAGCTTCACGACTACCCCACTCAGGTGAATCGATGACTGTTGTAAGCTAATATTAGCATTGATTTTCTTTGTTTCTTTTTCCTTTTTTGAGTTTTTTTCGTCCGTTAAGGAGGAACTGAGAACGAGTCGATAACCACTTGGATGGGATGAAGGGCGGAGAAGGGGGTGTAGAATCTCTTACTTGGAATAGGTCTGATTGGAAGGAAAGGATCGATGCCTTTTGGGTACTCGTCGTGTTTGTCCCTTTGTGTGATGCTATCAGGATATGGATAGATTTTCCGGTCCACGTTTGACAAGCGTCGGCGTTTTGATCGCGACGAAGACTCAGGGACCACTGTGATTGTTGCCATTTTGATGCTCTGCGTAAACAACCAGAGCAACGAGAAGGGTAGTTGGAAGGTGGAATGGGAGAGAAAGAGTCGACGAGATGTTGCCTGTGGTTGCTCAACGGGAACCCGCTAATCCCTTTTCGGCAAGACCAGGACCGATTGTGCGAAATTATAGAAGCTTAGAATGAAGTGACACTAGGTTTACTTGCGCAATATAGATATGATCATTGTATATTATATAGAAGCAAGCGAAAAAGGGTTCTGCATGTAAATATTAGATAGAGATAAGCAAAAAAAGATTCTGTATGTAAATATTATATAGAAGCAAGTGAAAAAAGGGTTCTGCATGTGAATTATTATATTTTCATAAAATTCTTTTTTAAACTGCGACATAGCCATGTGTCGTGCATATCTTTGTTCGAGATGGAGGGTTCTTCATGCAGGCGGAGAAGGAGGGAGGGATGGAGATATAGTTAGAGTTTACTTTTTCTCTTTTTTCTTTCTGTTTTTCCAACTTTGTCAATGTCAATGATCAACCACTCGAATTGTTCAGCGTATGCTCGCTCGACGCCCGGTGCGACTGCGTCCGCGACTCGCGCACAATCACTTCGACGTCCATCTCGCCGCCTTTCTCGTCCTCGTCCGCCATGCTGTATGTGTACAGCCGGTTGAAGGCCGAGTCGGTCGAGAGCAAGGTGTATGGATCCTCAAACTCGATGAGCGCGCCCGCCTCGAGCATGGCCACTTTGTCAAAGTCGAGGATTGTGTCGAGTTTGTGCGCTACCGCCAGGATCGTGTGGTTGCTGAATTTTTCGCGGATGACGCGTTGCATGATCTCGTCGGTTTTGGCGTCGACGCTGCGAATGGTTAGATGGTTTGTTTCGGAGAGTTTGTCTCGGAGGGTCTGGACTAAAAGGGGATGGATCGACTTACTTGCTGGTCGCTTCGTCGAGGATGAGAATGCTGCTGTGCCGCAGCATGGCGCGGGCAAGGCAGAATAGTTGTCTCTGTCCTTGGGACAAGTGTAGCTCTTCGACATCAGCGTCGAGCCCGCCTTTCTCCTCGACTACAGAAAGGAGCTGGACGCTTCGGAGAGCGTCGGCGACCGCGTCGTCAGTGGCAGTGCCGTTGGGGTCGGCGTTGAGTCTTACGTTGCCCTTGATGAGGAAGGGGTCTTGGGCGACGCCGGTGATGCGTGCGCGTATTTCTTGACGCGGGATGGTCGAGAGGTCGATGCCGTCGATGCTGATGCTGCCGCTGGACAATTCGACCATGCGGAAGATGGCCATGACGAGGGAGCTCTTGCCACTGTATTCGGTCAGTATTGTTTGTGATGATACAGAAAACAAAAAGACAAGACATACCTTCCGGTCCGACCACAGATTCCTATCTTCTCGCCACTGCGGATGGACAGGTCGATGTTTTGGAGTATAGGCTCTTCCGGTCTGAAATTATCAGCTTGATATCTTCAAAAACACAAAGAAATACACACCTATAACTTGCAGACACTCCCTTGAATTCGATGGCACCTTGCGCAGGCCATGCAGCTGGCACCGGGTTGCTCTCCTCTGGCCGATCTTCCGGCTTGACCGTCTCGTTGAAGATCTTGACACGCGCAACCGACCCAATATGCGTCTCTAGTTGCGTCCAGAAGGTGATGAGCAGTTTGATGCTCTGGCTGAATTGGATGATGTTGAACAGCGCCACACCCACGTAGCCAGCGCTGATCGACCCGCGCATTTCTACCACACAAATAATCAGAATCGTTGCGATGCCGGCCACGACCAGGTCCAGAATCAAGGTCAGCCAGCGCTGGATGGAGAAGAGAAGATAGAATGGACGCTGCGACCGCTCGAGCAGGTCTCGGCTTTTATCTTCCATTGCCTTTTGCCAGCCAAACGCCCGAATGGTGACCAGTCCAGAGAGACATTCGGTAAACTGCGAATATAGCGGGGCCTTGGCTTCGAGATCCATAAATCGGAGCTGGCGTGAAGTGCGCAGGTAGAACTTTTGGATAAGATACAACGCAATAAGTACAATAGGGAAGGAGATGGCAGTATACGGAGACGCCACGCCGATGAGAGTTGTCTGCGCAATGCACAAAACGAGAGCTGCTCACGTCAGATCATTATCAGGTGGACAGGCATGTATTATTGACTTACTCGCAAACGTGTTCAGTGCAGCTACTGGCAGCTCCATGTCAATCAGCTGCAGATCTTGGCTGAATCTATTCAATGTGACGCCAGTGTCTGTGGAAGCGAAGAATGAACTCGGCGCACTGCAACTATTAGCTTCAAGACATGATAACAGCAACATGAATCATACCTGAGAACTGTGCTGAGAAGAGTCGAGTGGAACCGTTCCCCAGATTTCGGCACCATCGTAATAATAAGTTGCCTAAGTAATTAGCATGGTCCACCACCACACGAGTGAAAAGACATACCAGCAGCTAATACACAGCGTAATCAGAGCAACAAAGCCAAGCATCACGTATATTCCCATGTAGTAACCCGTCTTCTCGTACGGGTACTGAATATTCGAAGCGGCCCACCATTTCAACCAGATGCCTATTCCATTAGCCGTGGACGCTGTAGTGTATATATATAGGGTGTACTTACTTGGAAACGATAAGCAAAAAACAAACCCTGAGATGCTTACCAAGAAAATAACTATTCCAAGCCACCCCACAGAGCCAAAGTAGTATCTGTAGATAGTGAAATCGCCCGTCGCGCGATTTGCCTCGGCTTGGACATCGTCTTCAGTCTGGATGACTTTTTCACTTTCATCAACAGCAGCCGGTACATGGTAACTTCTCTCATCTGCAGTAAATTCCCAATCTGGGTGACTAAGATTGAACGTCGACACGTATCCGCCAGTCGCGGCGAGTACGTCAAAGTGGCCTTGTTCTGAAATTGTGCCGTTCTCGCTCAGCACAAATATATGATCGGAGTATGGCAGACGTTTGACTATCGTGAATTAGGAATGAATCATATTAAAAAGAAGTAGACTTGCTGGGAAGCTTACCAGACGAAGACGTCAGCAGTACCGTCACCTGCATCTGTCGCCAGAGACCATTCTTTCCCATCAAACTATGGAAAATATGATTCTCAGTCGATGTATCAAGCCCGCTGAATGGATCATCAAGCAAAACGAGTCGCCTCTTTGCATACACCGCTCTTGCCAATGCCTATTGTCACGAGTCAGTTGTCTACAAGCAAGGGATAGGATACGGATGCATGCACTTACTATCCGCTGACCTTGACCTCCGCTAAGAGCGACGCCTTTGCTGCCAATCATAGTCTGATCGCCTTGAGGCATCTGTCGTAGATCTTGATGCAAGGCACATGCGTGGAGAACCGTGCTGTACCATTGTTCGTCAAAATCGCTCGCTGCCACTATACTGTTTCTGATCGTCTCATTCACGTGCCATGCCGTCTGGTCGCAATAAGCCACCTGATCAGTCGCCATGTACACTGATCCATGCGTAGGGGGTATCTCGCCTAGGATGGCCTTGAGCAGAGTGGACTTTCCGCAACCGACTGGTCCAACGATCATGGATAATTTGCTCTCGGGGACAGACATGGTAATAGATTTCAACAGGGGTTCCTTTTCGGGGTCCCAGCCAAAGTCGGAATTGTGAACAATGATCACGTCTCCTGAAGTCGGAGTGGTCGATCGAGCAGACTTTGTCTCGTTGGATCTTCCGTCGCTGGTCATGATGCTTGACTTTTCCGACACGTTGGGCAGAGTTCCCTTGATCAGTTCGTCTGACGAACTGTGTAGCGAAGGAGCCTGCCTCTTGTCGACTAGAGCCTCCTTCTGTAAGAATTCCTGAATGCGTGTAAACGACCCCACAGATCCTGCAAATGCAGAGAGCGATATGACGAGGGTGGTGATGGGATCAGTCATTAAGGCAAAGATAGACAGAGCCGTATACACTCTAGCTGTGTCAAGTGCAACGTCGTCGCCATGATTATGCGAGACTGTGACAAACACACCAAACGTGATAATGGGAGCAAATATTTGAGATATGTATGCTGAAGCATATGTTAGTGGTGATGTGTGCCAAAAGAGTGTTATGACATACCAATGCCCATGTTCCAGATCAACAGACGCCGGAAGCCTTTGGAAATATTCAGCTCCGCGATACGCAATGTATGGATACTATTGAACATGATGTTTTTCAGGCCAGTCATCTTAATGCCTTTCATAGAGCCGAGCATTGTCGCTGTGGCAGATATGCGTTTTTCAATCGCCTCCAGCCACATGGCCTGTTTGGCTACCACAAAATTAAGCATAAGAATCGATCCCACGAGGGAGGCTATGCGGAATTAGCATATGTAAATCATATGATGTAGAAGAATACACACCAATTGAGACCCCCAACGGAACTAGACATGATATCCCGAGCTGCCCCTCTAGCAGCACAATCGCAACTGCAATCTCGGCCAAGTTCGCCCAGATTTCATGCATTGTCTGCCAGCCTTGCACAATACGCTCGACGTCCGCGCTCATCAATGTAATAGATGAAGCAGGATCCACATCCCGTACGCTGAGATCTGTCGTCTTGCGCGTGAGCATAGAAATCAGGCCACCCCGAACCATAGTAATGGACCGATACGCCATGTGCTGATATTGACCCATCGCGACCTATCAAACGTGAGCCTGTGACTAGCATTATTTAGAGGATGCTTCTTACCGCCGATCCCACATAGACAAGGATATATGCGCCTATCAGCCCATAGCCAACATTCGTAGTCCAAGGCGTGACAGAATCCACAGACAAGTACACCGATCGATTGATGAGCAGAGGCTGACTGAAATTGAGAGCAACCAGACACGCCCGAGGCGGGATCACACTCAAAATTGGCCATTTCAAAACTGACAGAGACACAAGCAGCAACGAGTGGGGCGAGTTTTTGGACGCTAATCAACACGTCAGTCACGCCTTCATATTCTACAACACCAACAGTAAACGTACATTTACTCCACGCTCTTTCCATCTTTTCATGAATGTGCTCCGACTGCATCTGCTTGTCGACAGGAAACAAATCTTCCATTTGCAACAGATTGGAGAACCCCCGGAGGAACAGTGGATTAAGCCACGCGAAGAAGCTCTTGGTGAAGATACTGGCGGTAGCCTCGGGTGGGCAGTCTTTGTACTCGGGGCGTAGGAACCGCCGCTTCTCGAGTGATTCCAACACCAGTAGAACCGCCTTGATGCCGACTGAAATACTAAACATAATGGCAATCGTGCTGCCGTAGAATGCCGGTCCTCGAAGCCATAGTGTTCTGCATTGCGCAACGTCAAACAGCAGAGTCAAGGCCAAGAAGATGTCGAGTAAGAACGATGGGTGCAGAGTGCGCGTATGCTCGTAATACGACAAGAGACACAGCACAGCTGTTGAAGCTAATGAGACTGCCTGGACAGGAATTGACGCTTTCGTTCTTTTGGCCGATTGCAGAGTCCACAGTGTCAATACAGCAAGCTGGGAAGCTGCTAATCCGGCGTAGGATGCCTTGAGTATATGTTAATACGGAAACAACAAGTAGACTTGAGTGTTCACGTACTACTTTCAGTGGCAGCAACAAGCTGGTGGTTGTCTTCTTCGACCTCTTCAGCAAATACCAGACCCGTCCTGGGGCCAGTAAGAGGATAATTGCTACCGGCAGCGCAGTCGAAATCGTCTGCTCGAACAAAAGCGTAAAGTCGAAGCCGCCACGACAGCTCCCAGCATAGTAACTAAACGTGTTGTCAATTTCGTAGCAATTTGGTTGCGCCATTGCCAAATCCATTATGCCTGGGCGAGATTGTCTAATGCCCAACAATGTCCACACATGGGAGACGTTGTCGGTACTTTGCAACAGTTAACATCAACTTGGTCAAAAGTCGAACCGTAAACATATACAAAACACGCGCGAACATTCACTTACATACACAAATGCAGTCGAGATGGCAGAACAGAGGGGTTTGTCCAAGCTTCTTTTACAGCATGCGCGTCATCAAATCATCTGACCACGCCTCGTGTTTTTCTTATTTTTTTTCTCCTGCTGACTGTCAACACTGGGCACTGCACAGAGTCAGAATAAGGTACAGGTCAGAGACCCTTCCGCAGGACAGTAGGTTTCCCTTGGACGGATCGGATTCAACAGCTAATGAGCTGACTGCCCTTTAGGGGGAAGCTGAGCTGACGGCAGCGAGGCTGCATGTCTCGCCCCGAAAATCACTCACTAATCGGTCCTCCTGCCTAAGGGGAACTCCATAGGGCATAGCGGGCAGAATACACAAACACAAGGAAAAACACTTACGTAGTCTTACTTAGCGTGCATCAATTGGAAAGTAGGGTTGGACAAGCGGATCGGAGATTAGTTGCAGAAGTGGCGATCACCTAACTCCGAGTCTGGAAGGTGGGACGTTGCTGCTTGGCTGGGATATGTGTTGAATAAGAATGGCAAAAAGGGTGGAACAGACAAGAAAACTGGATCTCGACGCAGAGTCCTGTGCACGGCGTGTGTGTGTGGAAGGATTGCAATTAATGTGAAAGGAGCAAGGAAGCGAAGAGCACGCCTAGAGTCTTATGTCGTAGCGGACCTCGTGGGATGTCGACAAAAATAGCGACATCTGGGCGGCGAATGTCGAGGCCGTGGTGGTATGCACTAATTCTCGTAATATCGGCAGCGATATTAGCTGACTCCTCCTTTGCCATCATATCCTGGTTTCCCTTACGTAGTATTGAACTCTGGATGGGAGTGGGGGATTCTGGAAGCGATGGAACAAGCTGGCCGGTGGATGTGATGTGATGCAATGCACAAATGGGATGGGGGCAACCAGGAACGAGACGTGGGAAAGCAAGCAGTAAGGCACGGTGGATCTCGACTAGAGCTGAGTTTCGTGGTATGGAGGGGGCGTGTGTAGAGCAGAGAAAGGGCTGTTACGGTTCCCTTCTTCCTTTCCTGAACTGGGGATGCACTGGAGCCTGCCTGAGGGGACAATGCTTTAGGAAGGAGCTTGATCTGTCCAGGGAGCTAGAGCCTGGATGCCTGATTTGCTGACGTGTATATGCTCAGTCCTATATGCGTACTATATGCGTACTATATGGCGTATAATATCCGGTAGGTTCTCCTTTCGGACGCCCATGTCATGTCTCATTTCATGATCACCGCCTGCATTGGAGAGCAAATGATCGTACCTCATTCCAGCGGTCTGGTCGAAGGATATGAGCTGTAAATACGATCAGCTCACCAGTACGAGACAATATGAAATGACTGGAGCGTCGTCAAGGCCCCGCGCCCATTGGCCAAAGTACGGGGGGGGAAACGCAGGGGATCTCACTATTGGCGGCTGATCGGCGACCCGCCAGAGCTGGTCTACCTGTTCCACTATGAGCTCTTTTCCAGGTTTTCTTTTTTTTTTTCGGGGCACTTTCAGGCTTAATAATAATACTAATACTAAACCATAAAAATAAAATTCATTATTGTGATATTTGACTTTCATTACTAATTTTATGGTTAAGTGCTATTGCCAACCGCATATTCACTTGACTACCTTCACGAATCAACCCACATCTTAGCGAATTAGTCGAGCGATCTGACCGCAGTCCGGCTCTCTGGCGCTTGGCTTGCCTCGTGTCCAAGGTTGTACTGAGCCGGGGAACTTGTTTGATATAGAGTAATAAGAGGCGCAATAAAGAGTCAGCTATAGTCTGGCCGTATTCGTGCAATGCTAGTAGACAGTGAACTACTAATATAGCATGCAGAAGAAAACTCCAATTGCTAATGCCATTAATCACCATACAGCATAACCTGGGATCAAGTGAGACTCGCGCCTACATATTCGCCACAACCCTATGCTAACAAGACTTGGTTGAATATCATTCGATCTTCGACATTTGACGTGCCGCTCACTGGGCCAATGATGTGGCAGAATGGGCATCAATGAAGAAATCCATCTCGATTCTATCATCGCAAATATGGCTAGCAATAAAATAAACACTATGAATTAGCTTCTCGCGATATTAATCTCATGTCTTATACTTGCCACGACCAGGGAATTGACTTCCCGCAACGCCTCTTGACGCCTCCGATGCTACCATAAGTGCTCCGTAGTAAACATCTACATGATACTAAAACTACTTTGCTTCGCCATAGTCCCCGATGCGGACAGCCATGTCCAAGTTTTCAACCTAGCCAGTCCAAGTTCCACTGTGCGCGGAGTATTGGTACTATCTGAAAATCGACTAATACTCCGGATGGCGCAAACCACTGCTAGCGAGGCAGTTTGGTGACTCGATTCCACGCACGAGTACTTTCCATGTCACCAAAGAGGCGAATTTTAGCGAATGCGATGGCTGAATACCGAGGGTTTTGCGTCGGGTTCTGTTACGTGTGTTACCTGGCGACTTGACACCTTCGAATCTCTTGTCTTTCGGTGTGTGTAATGGCAAAAATGTCGCACAACATAGGCCCAGGGACATAGAGGCTGACGCAGGTGTAGATGAGAGAGTACGCGGTGGCACACCGGCGAGACACGCATGATCAAAGCACATATTAGGTCACTTGGCTCCATATTTCTGCTGCAAGGCAGTCAGAACTCTACGTGGGTACATACGTATGTATGTTTTGACTTCCTCCACCGCAAGACCGGAGTGAACAATTGACCTCCTCTCCTATTTCTGATCTCCTTTCATTTCCCGGTCTGGAACTTGATGGATTTTGTGCACCTACTGCTAAAAAATTCGGCCTTTCTCCCCTTCGCAGACACGTACGTGGCTGCATGTACCCTGCCGCAGTCTTCGTATACTCAGCTAGCGAGAACGTAAACCCTAATTTTGACGTTTACCAAGTGGACCTCAACCTGACAAGCGAGCACCACCATAGCAAGGAAAAAGATATCCACTTGCAGAGTGAACCATGAATGGCTATGTTTGGAATAAATGCTGCTAGAAGCAGGCAACCAATTGTTGTGGTTTGTCGTGTTGTAGATCCTTGTTGTATACGGGTCCATGGCGGGGGCTAAAGTAGCAAAGCCCTAATCTGCAGCCTTTTGCTTGGCGTCCCAAGCGGGAATTCCGGAGCTCTTTTTAAGATTAGCCTTTATTCTTTCCGCTGGCGAGAAAGATTAAACATGCTGAATAAATTAATTAATTAATTCATTTTTGTGGATAGCTTGCTTTTGCACTTGTTTCTACGAACCCTTCCCACCACCGGGGAAATAATTGACTTGTCAACAGCGAACAATGCCTTCACCAACTTAACCAACTGCTAAACGTCCTAGCCGTGTGACTAGCACCGCCTCCCTGCCTAAAATTGCCCTAAGTCTTTCTGATGACGCTGGCCGTCTCTAATGAGGTTGGCGTTTCCTGTCAAAATCATCAGCTAATCCGCGCTAGTGGGTTAGTACCAGATCCCATCAGATCCGGCTTCTTTTTAGCACTGAGCACGGATGGATTCTAATTCTGTTTAGCGAACCCAACGATTGATCCGGTCGACTGCAAACATAAACCAAGCGGAAGTTTGGCCCGCAATTTAGCGAACTGTCTATTTTTTTTTTTGGCTGTATTCGTAGTTTACAATGAATAGTCGGGCTCTAAATATGATGGGTAGCACGGGACTCGACTTATTTCGTAGCGAATTGACTTCAATTAATATGCAAATTTTCTTGCCCCCTTTGTATATGTAAAAATACACATCAGATGCGTTGTCGGGGATTGTACAATTTGTCATGTACCACCTTCTTCGAGTTATTACGAAAATCGTATACTCTGCGCCTGTCTTCGGTACGCACAGAGCTCGTACCCGGTTCTTTTCTCAACAATTTTCTTTGCTTTTTCTTGCATTTGCCTTTTTTCCGCGTTAATGTTTTTTTTCGGCCCTCTGGTTTGGCTGCCAACCCTGTAATCCTTGTTTACTTTTCCCACATCCCTCCACCAATAACCACTCAACACATGACATCCCATGTACTTACTCCACATTCAGACCCCTGACGAGTCCACCGCCAACTTAAGCCATCCCTTCACAGTTCGCGCCATCCGCCCGTATACGTATTGCGTCAGCCGCAGGCGTTCTGGGTCATAGTTCATAGTTTCCCCGTGGTCTTTGTGGATAATCAGATATCCGGCAAACTGCTCCGTAGTTACCGTAATATGGAGTCTGGGCAGTAGGCGTAAAATAACTGTGTGGTCTGGCGCTCGCTCCGACTAACCAGAATACTATTCGCCAAGCAAGTAAGGCTTATAGGGATTATTCTAGATTCCAGCCACCCGGATACAATACATGCTTTTCTCTTCTAGTTGCCCCCATCACCAAACACTCAAAGCAAATGGAAAACGCCGCTGAGGTAAACATCATGTTCTTGGCTTGCCAATAGGAGAATTGATCCGGCAACCCTGTTTTACAGACCCAAACAAGTAACTCAACTTGGAAGTCAACATTGTCAATCCATCCAGCTTCGACACGAGCCATGCCATTCTACCTCTTCATGACAACATCTTACCTCAGACCTCAGCTCACAAATGTCGTCTACATTGACCTGCTAACCAATATCGTTCAAGTCTCACCGCCAAGCCCGATCTCCTCTCTGAGCTATTGATCCACATGGTCGCCGTGCCTTGTGTCCCAGTCAAGCTGTCTAGCGTGTATGAAGGATGTGCTGTCCATGCCGGCCGCCAGATCGGAATCGGAATCGGATCAGAATTCATTGACTGCTAGATCGGCTAGCGGCAAGGGTGACATTGTCCGTGAGAAAGGTGGTGTGCATTCATTTATTATTTTCATTCGCACAAGTATGGTCTGCACCAGTCGCTAAGAATACACCATTATGAGAATAAGCTGCGTCTCCTTCCCATCTCCCATTCAACCCCTGCCCTCTTTTTCCTTCTACAACTAATCAAATTGTCCGATCGACCAACTACGCTACTAGCTAGCGACCATGATATGACCAGTTGGCTACTTTCGTAATTTCGCAAGGACAATACTATTGTGCTCTGTAACCATCTAATTACGTAGCTATGATAATCGTCGCGCCGGTGGCGGGTCGTATTCTTCGTTTTGATGCTTCAGTTTTCCAAGTTTTTTTTTATCAGGTTTACTCGTGCCTTGACTTTTGACTGGGGCCGTAGAAATTAGGAGATTTTATTCTCGGCAAGATCCGCGATATCCTCTTCCGTGCCGTAGAGCTCAGCGTACTCAGCCATCATCCGCCCGTACTGCCCCGGATTTTGAGTTCGTCGAATATTATTGTAGGTTGTATACAGACCGATTTTATGCCCCCGATTTCGTTATGGCTGACTGCAGTTAAGCCTTGACAACATTCTTGTTAGGCGACAACTGCACTATTTTTATGACTCGGATTCAGCTAACCAAGGTCCCGCACTGCCGATCACTGGGGTTAGTAATAACTCTATACACAATATAGGCGAATCGAGACAGAAGACCTGGACTGGGCTGGATGGCGCAGTATGGAGTCAGCAAAGCCATGCAAAGTGCAAGCTATAACTATACAATGGACTTAAGTCTAGCTGAATATGGATGTCGCCCCACTCCGAATAGAGAAGGTCGTTAGCCTATTAACCCTACGACCAGGGATCGTTTTATTTTATTTTATTATTTGCTCCTCTTTTCGACTAGTTAGAAGGTATTTTGACCCAGTCTGGCTGCATGCATGCGGGCATGCATGTATTAGATGCTCATCCCTTTTCTGCATAAACTTTTTTTTTCTGTCTGTTATGATGCCAGACGTTGCTGGCTCCTGCAAACAAATCGTTTACTATTGGCACGTATACACTCCAACCCAACCCATGTGGGCGGGACAGGGTAACGAAAGGGGATTAAAGTCTCACTTTGGAGAGTCTGACGTGACAGCCTCAGAGTCCAGAGGGGCAAAAAAAAAAATGAAAGAAAATGTCTCTCTTACTACGTACTACGGTATGTACTTCGCGCCCCGTAGCTGATTATAGGTCTCACGTTATGTCTCGCGTAATTGTTATTGTTTATAGTTTCATTTCACTCGGAACTCAGCTCTAGATGGCCCTTTTCGTCCTACCTAGTGAGCTCGCTTCGTCAGTAACCCCAAACGAGGACATGCGTACCTGACCCCGGCGTACGTACGTTTTTGTCTTAATTTACTCATTCCATAGTCCATAACGCCGGAGAATGTACTCCAATCCTAGTCAGGTGGATCTCATCGTACAATAAACCATTTCCCCCCTCCGCCCCTCTAAACCAAGGAGGCAAGACACATAACGATACCTGTACCGGTACAGCCGAACTTGCGTAGTTAGTTGTGCCTTGATAGATGAGAGGAGAGCAGATCGTGATTTGTCTTTCACCTTTGCAGTAACTTTTACTTCTTCCTCGTGCGCGAATGTGAACGGCGTCTGTCTACTTAGATACCGGCTCATATAATCCGACTACACTGTTCGGTACATCTTTGGCAGTAGTAACATATTGTCCTGCGAAAAGTGAATTGTCTCTCTGAACAATATCCAATTGATTTCATTGCTGGATATTGAAGATTGGATATTGAATACTGTTGAAATATACTTAATGTGAGTACTTTGTTGCGATAGCGAGGGCACGAGGTTCTAACGGACTTCTATAATTGCAGACAATTAATTTTCGACCTCACAGATCTCACTACACAATGGCGGCTCAACTTAAAGAGCTACGCTCTACCGACGTGGGAGCTTCTCTCGCATGCTACCTTCCTACCGTACGAAACACCCAAGGTCCTGCGGGTAGCAAGCGACGCATGAGCGCGCGCATAAATTGCGACGCCCAAAAAATCAAAAGAGTCTTTGAAAACGATGACAAGGGAGTTCAGCACTTGCTGCAGTCCACCTGGGCAATCGTGCTGCATCACTACACCGGCATGACGGAGGTATGTTTTGGGTACGACGAATTTGACATGGCTATTTCGGCGCGAAGGCCGGGGCCAGCGGCGATTGCGATTCGGGTTGATCGCAATATGAGTTTAAGCGAGTTGCGGGATCGGTTCAAAGGTAAGAATGGTAAGTTTGAGGAGGAGAATTCTTTGCGGAGTGATATTCGTGGAGGAAACGGCGCGGCGCAGCTTCACTTCAATACGGCGGTTATGCTTCAAATTCGCGGCTCGTCAGGTCATGCAGTGAGCTCTGCGGCTTTGATATCGCAGCAAGCGGCCATGTCTTTGCCAGAAGAGGTGAGTTTTGTTTGTTATGGTTCCGCGCAGATGCAGACTGACATCGATTTAGTGCAAGGTCCGCGTGCTGGCAAAATATATGAACGATGCGCTTAGCATATTCCTGGAGTGGCGGCATCCAGATATCTCGGCTTCTTTTGCGTCTATTATTTCCGAGAAGTTTGGCAACGTGCTTAACAGTCTTCTCGAGGAACAGACGTGCACTATTCGGGAATTGAGTAAGATCACCGATAGTGATAAGAAGCAAATTATGAAATGGAATTTCGTCCGCCCGGAAACAGTGCAGAGATGCATTCATCATATCATTGAGGATCAGGCCAATATTCAGCCTGAAAAGGAAGCTGTATGCGCCTGGGACGGCACTTTCACCTTTGCGGAGCTTAATCGCCTGGCCACAGCGTTGGCGGTGCATCTATCAACGCTCGGCGTGCGGGCAGAAAGCCGTGTTGCCCTATGTTTTGACAAATCGGTAAGCCGAGTATGCGGTATAAGTCCTTACAACCGTCGCTAATTTCGATCTAGAAATGGAATATTGTAGCCATGTTGGCTGTCTTGAAGGCCGGAGGCGCCTTCGTTCCGCTGGATCCATCTCATCCCATCGCTCGCTTGCAATCGCTAGTGCAAGAAGTTGAAGCTAGCATCATTCTTTGCTCATCGAGTCATTATGCGCACCTCTCGTCCATAGCCAAACATATTTTTGCGGTTGACGCGGAACAGCTAGAAAGATTGGATAATGTGACAAACATCGAGTCCGGTTCTGATATCTCTGACAATTTGTCAAGCACCAACGCGGCTTACATTCTCTTTACCTCGGGTTCCACAGGTAAACCAAAGGTGAGATGATCCATTCTTATCTCTGTATCACTATATTTTGGATGGATAGAAAATACCGATTCTAATATGCCATAGGCCACGGTGATTGAACACCAAGCGTTCTGTTCTGGAGCCCAAGTGCATGGCCCAGCAATGCTGATCGAAGCCGACTCTCGGGTTCTTCAGTTTGCTGCGCACACTTTTGATGCTAGTCTTGTTGAGATTCTCACACCGCTGATGCGTGGAGCCACCGTGTGCATTCCCAGCGAAGAAGCCCGATTGAACGGGATTGTGGCTGCCATCAACGCGCTGCGGGTCAACCACGCCTTCCTCACGCCTTCGTTTGTGCGCTTTCTTGCGCCTGCTGACGTGCCCAACCTCTCGCGACTAGTTTTAGCGGGTGAAGCGCTCACCCAGGCCAACATCGATACGTGGTCCTCGATTCACCTCGTCAACGGGTATGGCCCGACAGAGAGCTCGGTGGCAGCAGTAGTCAACGCCAAAATCACCAAGCACACAGCCTGTCACGACATTGGATTCCCCGTTGGCGTCCGGTGCTGGGTCGTCGATCCAGAGGATCATGATGTTCTCTTGCCTGTTGGCTGCACAGGCGAGCTCTTGCTCGAAGGGCCGTCGCTTGCTCGTGGCTACCTCAACAGCCCCGAGAAGACAGCGCAGTCTTTCATCACCAATCCTGCCTGGTCACAAGAGGCTGACATCAGTATCGGCCAATCTCGCTTCTACAAAACAGGAGACCTGGTGCGTTACAACTCTGACGCTGGGTCTTTTGATTTCGTAGGCAGGAAGGACACCCAGGTCAAGTATCACGGACAGAGAATAGAACTCGGCGAGATCGAGACGCATCTCATCAAGCATGGCAGCGTAAAACACGGACTTGTCATGCTTCCAAAGTCTGGTGCTGCTGCGCAGAAGCTTGTAGCCATTGTATCTTTCGATGATACTTTTGTACCGAACCTGCCTGCAAATCCTACTCCTTTGAAGGTGCTAGATGTACCCGCCCGAGAAGACCATCTTGCAAGCATTAAAGAATCGATGACTTCTATTTTGCCAACATACATGATTCCCTCAATATGGCTATCCATCGAGACATTCCCGGTGCTCGCGTCTCGCAAGTTGGATAGGAAAGCGGTCTCGCAATGGCTTGAAGCATTGTCACAGGAAACCATAAATTCATTCATGCCCGCGGCGGATAATCTGGTTGCTGAGTCCGACGACGACATGAGTGAGGTAGAGGCCAATCTGCGTCAAATATGGAGCGATGTCCTCAATATTCCGTTGTCAAAGACAAGCATTAATCATAGTTTTCTGAGCTTGGGAGGCGATTCCATTACCGCAATGACATGCATGAACCGATGCAAACAGCGAGGTATTGGATTGATGGTCCAGGATATCCTGCGCAGCCAGTCAATTAGAGAGCTTGCTACTCGTGTGAAGATTGTGTCTACTCAGAGGGATTATCAAGAAGATATCGACGTTCCGTTTAATCTGTCACCCATCCAGAAGCTGCATTTTGAAGCTCGCGACGATAGCAAGGGCCACTTCAATCAGAGCTTTTTCCTGAGAATTAATAAGTTTATAACTGCAAAGGCCATCCAAAGCGCTATCGATGTTATTGTTATGCGCCACTCAATGTTAAGGGCTAGATTCTTCTACGACGAAGCCAAGGCAACATGGCTGCAGCGTCTAACAAACCTGAAGGACGAGTCTTATCGCTTCAAGGCCCACGATTTGTCTTCTCTCGCGCAAACCAAGGACGCCATTGCCAATAGCCAAGCACATCTGAATGCTGTGACAGGGCCTGTTGTTGCAGTCGACTTATTCCAGGTGCCAGGCGAAGGTCAATTGCTATCGCTTATTGGTCACCATCTAATTGTTGATCTGGTATCATGGCGGGTTATACTCGAGGATCTGGAAGAATTGTTGCTACACCCACAGTCCCCGTCACTGCTTGATGGTACACTACCCTATCAAAGCTGGTGTCGGCTTCAAACTGATCAACTCTTCGAGCAAAACGAATCAACTGCTCTTCACGAGGTGCCGATCTGTGATTTGTCATACTGGGGTATTACCAACGCACAGAATATCTATGGTGAGGTAGCCTGTGAAGGTTTTGAGCTGGACGCCGAGACAACTTCATTAGCATTGAATGAAGCCAATTCACCATTGAGAACGGAAACTGTTGACATACTAGTGGCTGCTCTGCTGCATTCATTTGCGCAGACATTTACAGACCACAAAGTTCCCGTTGTACACAATGAAGGTCACGGGCGAGAGCCGTGGGACAGTTCAGTTGACGTTTCCCGAACTGTTGGGTGGTTTACCATTATCTATCCAATTTTTGCACAGTATCAAGCACTGAAAGATTGTATTGATACATTGATGCAAGTAAAAGATAACCGTCGGCGAGTTCAAGAGAATGGGCGGGAATACTTCGCTAGGAGCATTCTGTCCGGCGAAAATATCAAGTCGTACAGTCCAATGGAGATAACTTTCAACTACCTCGGCCGCTATCAGCAGTTGGAAAAACCCGATGCTTTATTCAACCCTGTCGAAGGGTTGGCAGGCGAGACAACTCAAGGAGGTGGAGCAGCCGACTTTGGAAGGACTACGCCACGGTTCGGTTTATTTGAGATATCTGCGGTCATTGTTCAAGATGTTCTAAGATTCACCTTTTCCTTCAATGGAGCTATGAAACATCAACCAAAAATAAGAGAATGGGTCAGTGGCTGTCATGAAACGCTTTGTCAATTGACAAAAAGCCTAGTATCACTGCAGTCCCGACCCACTCTCAGTGATTACCCATTGCTGTCTCTAGACTACAGAGACCTGAATGCACTGACTGCCGAGAAGCTGCCTGCTCTTGGTTTGAGCTCCCTAGATCAAGTCGAAGACATCTATCCATGTTCACCCATGCAGCGTGGTCTTCTGCTTTCGACGACCCGAGACATATCATTCTATGCGGCTCGAGGGACGTATGAAGTCAAACCACACAACGGCCGTTCAGTTGATGCAAACATTCTTGCAAATGCATGGCAAGAAGTTGTAAATCGTCATGCCATGCTACGGACTGTGTTTGTTGAAAGTCTTAGTTCTGAGGATCTATATTCTCAGATTGTTCTACGTGCATATAATTGCCAAACTAAAATCATGACCTGCCGTGAGGATCGAGAAGTTGAAGGACTTCTCGACACTTGTACCATGCACACAGATCGATCCAAACCACCTCATCAATTCACTATTTGTGTGACAGATACAGGCAGCGTATTTTGTCGACTCGAAATCAACCACGCCATTATGGATGGAACATCCATTTCCTTGATATTGCGCGATCTCCAAAAAGCATACAGCGGAAGCATCAATCCTATGAAACCTTTGTTCAGCGGCTTCATCTCCTACCTACGAAAACAGCCTACGAAAGCCGCACTGGACTACTGGAGATCCTACCTATCTGGCGTTGAGCCCTGTCACATGTCTCCTCTCAATGACGGATCAACTTCGGAACGAAAGTACAGTACACTTCGTTTGGATTTTGAGAAGTTTCCACTGCTACAAAGCGCTTGTGAAAGTAATGGTCTAACCATTGCCAATGCACTCCATGGAGCGTGGGCTCTTACCCTCCGTTGCTTTGCCAGTAGCGATGATGTGTGTTTTGGTTACTTACTTTCTGAGCGAGACGCTCCCGTTGACATGATCGAAGACGCTGTTGGACCGTTCATCAATATGCTCGCTTGTCGAGTTAACATGTCCCCAGAAACGATTCTTCGGGGTATGCTTGGAGGCATTCAAGCTGACTACATGGAGAGTCTTCCATTCAAGCACGTTTCACTGGCTGATGTACAACATGACTTGAATCTATCTGGCACGGCTCTATTCAACACATGCTTGTCATATCGCAAACTTCCTCCCCAAGTCTCTGGGCCAGATCCAGACATTGAGTTTGCAGAATGCGGAGGATTGCACGATCCTACCGAATACTTGGTTACTATCAATGTGGAGACTTCTGATGACAATGCGGTGATAGATTTGGATTTCTGGACCGACATGTTGTCGCAAGCACAAGCTGCTAATATAGCACAAACTTTCACCCGTGCCTTGGAGAATATTATCGAGTACCCCAATGCTCAATTGAGTGACCTAGACAACATCCCACTCAGCCATTGGCTCCAGATTGCGGAGTGGAATAAAGCTATGCCAAAGACTATTGAGATGTGCATTCATGAAGTCTTCGAACAACAAGTGCAGCTCAATCCAGAAGCTCCTGCTATTTGTGCTTGGGATGGTGACTTTACATATAGCCAAGTCGACTCACTTTCCACACGCCTGTCACATTATCTAACAGCCCTGGGTGTCATGCCAGAATCTTTCGTGGCTTTGTGTTTTGATAAATCTGCATACACAATCATAGCCATGCTGGCTGTCTTGAAAGCAGGAGGGGGTTGTGTACCGTTGGATGCTGGACATCCAAAGGCCGCTCTAGAGCTTCGAGTTCTTGAGACAGGCGCTCAAGTCGTCTTGTCTTCCCCATCCCGCTCCCACCTTCTTGACGACGTCGTGCCTTACGCCATCGCAGTCGACCAGTCTCTATTTGAGCAAACTCTATTTGAGCCAATTGAAGAAACAGACCCGTCTGCTACAATCAAAGCAGAACCAAACAACGCAGCTTTTGTAATTTTCACTTCTGGAAGCACTGGCAAGCCTAAAGGAGTCGTCCTTGAACACCGAAGCTTGGTGACAAGTGCTGCAGCACACGGAGTCGCTCTCGGTGTGGACCAGTCCACTAGATTCCTCCAGTTTGCTTCATACTCGTTTGATAATAGTCTTGAGGAGATATTCACCACGCTAATGAGAGGTGGTTGCGTGTGTGTTCCCTCGGAGGATGACCGGATGAATAATTTGGCAAAGGCTATGAATGATCTAGATGTCAACTTTACCGATATGACTGCTACAGTCGCAGCCTTTCTGCAACCTTCGGATGTTCCCAAATTAAAAGGGCTTGCTATTGGTGGAGAGGCACCTACTAAAGAGATCAAAGACACATGGTGCAGTGTCCTGCGTCTCCAAAACATTTATGGGCCAACGGAGTGTTCCATCAATTGTTGCCATAATCCAGATGTCGGTGTTTCGAGCGATGTGACAAACATCGGACGAGCTGTTGGAGGTGTGGCTTGGGTAGTCGATCCAAACAACCATGACAGCCTCGTTCCTATCGGCTGCGTTGGAGAACTCTTGATCGAAGGCCCGATCCTTGCAAGACACTATCTGAACAACCCCGAGAAGACTCAGCAGAGTTTCGTCGAAAGTCCAGCTTTCATGTCTTCAATGGCAGAAAAGAGTGACAAAGACACATTTTCAGGGTCGACGTCTCACCGAATGTATAAAACGGGTGACTTGGTCCGATACAATTCTGATGGCTCGCTCGTCTATCTCGGTCGGAAGGACACGCAGGTCAAATTGAACGGTCAGAGAATTGAATTGGGCGAAATCGAACATCGAATCCTAAATGCACTGCCGTCAGATAGCCAATGCTCCGTTGACCTGGTCATTCGTAAAGACGGGGAAATTACATCGAAGGCGTTAGTTGCTTTTGTCTGTCTTCAGAACGATAACAAGAAGCCAACGCAAGGTGACTCGGATTTCGTTATGCCCATGACTGATTCCTTCCAGTCAGTGGCCATGGCTACAAAGACTACTCTGTCTACCCAATTGCAGAGTTATATGGTGCCCAATGTATACATACCAGTGTCTTTCTTTCCGATGACATCTTCGGGTAAGCTGAATCGTCGCTTGCTTCGAATAACTGCGGAAGATCTTTTGTCCAAGAATGCATCATCGTATCGACTGGGCGGCAGAAGTGGCAGGGAGCCTTCGACAGATGCTGAAAAGGCACTGCAAAGGTTATGGTCTTCCACGTTGTCTGTCGACGCTTCAAGCATCAGCGCCGAAGATACATTTTTCAGACATGGTGGAGACTCCATATCAGCTATCAGACTCGTCACTGCTGCTCGCAAAGAGGGATATGCTATTGGAGTTGCAGACATATTCCAGACACCAAGGCTTTCGGAATTGGCACAGAAAATAACTTTCGTCTCTTCATCCACAGTTGCGGATTCGATTGTCGGTATTGAGCCATTTTCCTTGCTCGGCGACGTCAATTTGTCTGAAATCAAGGAAGAAGTCTCTGCCATTTGTCAAATATTACCTGAGCAGATTGAAGATGTGCTTCCATGCAGTGCGATCCAGGAAGGTCTGATCGCTACTTCACATACTCAGCCGGGATCTTACGTCACCCAGAATGTTTATCAGCTCCCAGACTCAATAGATGTCGAGCGCTTCAAGTCTGCCTGGCAGAAGCTGTTCAAGTCTGAGAGCATACTAAGAACACGTGTGGTCCATACAAAATCCACTGGATTTCTCCAGGTTGTCGTTCGTGAGGACATACACTGGCATACCGCCCTTCCAAGTCGGCTCCTCCCTGCTAAGAATGGCGGTCGATTGTCTGACTATGCAATCGTCAAAGATGGCCCAGAAATATTGCAGTTTATTTGGACGGCTCATCATGCTATTTATGATGGCTGGAGCATGCCAAAGCTTCTCAGCAAGCTCAAGGCGTACTATGATAATTCAGACCGGGACGCAGAACAAACTGCTTGTTCTTATTCTCGTTTTATCGAGTATCTGTCTGGAGTCGATGCTGATGAAATGAAAAAGTTCTGGATTGAACGTCTACAGGGGCTTTCAGCAGTGCAATTCCCTGCCTTGCCCAATGCATCATACAAATCGACACCAAGGGCCCGTCAAGCCTTAACGTTTAACCTACCAGCCACAAGACCAACGGAAGTAACACTGCCATCAATTGTTCGCGCAGCCTGGGGTTTGACCGTTTCCGTATATTCATTCTCTAAAGATATCGTGTTCGGAGAGATATTGACAGGGCGTGATGTCCCTGTTACCGGGATTACCGATATGATCGGACCTGCATTGTCAATCGTGCCCGTGAGACTGCAAATTGACTCCAATATCAGTGTCAGTCATTATCTGCAGGAAGTCCAAGCGCAAGCGGCATCGATAATACCTTACCAGTCTGCTGGCTTGCAAAACATTCAGACCTTCAGTCCAGATGCCAAATCGGCCTGCGAGTTCCGAACATTGTTTTCTATAGCTCACGGTGATAGCGACGATGTGGATGGAGTGATGACTTTTGTAAGTGCCAATACAGGAGACTCCAACTTTTTCACCTACCCGCTCAACGTGTCATGCTTCATATGGGATTCGGAGTTGAGAGTCGAGGTCCAATATGATGATCACATCCTGCCTGCTGTTCAATTGGAGAGAGTTATGAGTCAGTTCGAGACCATGGTGCAGAGATTGTGCTCGGAAATACAAGAAGAAAAACTGCGCGACATAGACCTTATTAACAGCAATGATATCTTTACAATTCAGCATTGGAACTCGGAGCTGAGTCTTACCCCCGTGAACCGGTGTATTCACGAAATGATCGAGGACAATATTAGCTCTCGTCCTGACGCTCTGGCAATCGACTCTTGGGATGGTTCTTTCACATATTCTCAACTAAGAAAATACACCACAGTTCTCGCTCATCACCTCCGAAGTTTGTTTGGTAGCAATGGAGAACGATTTGTTCCGATCTGCTTCGAGAAATCGGCTTTTGCCGCCATCTCTATGCTAGCTATCCTAAAGGCAGGCTACGCGTTTGTGCCTATCGATCCCAAGCATCCTAAGGCTCGAAGGCAGGAACTTATTGGGGATATTGGTGCTGAAATTATATTTTGCTCGCCTCGATATGTGGCATTATGTGAAGAAGTAGTCAAGCGCCCTGTGGCAGTCGATATGGATATGCTCAAGGCGCTCCCAGAGCCAACTTGCTCATTCGAGAAACAGGATCCTCGCTCTGCGGCTTATGTTATATTTACATCTGGAAGTACTGGAAAACCCAAGGGCTGTATAAGTAAGTATATTTTTCATTCCGGATGTAATGATTCGAGATCTGAGTGCTAACTTATTTTCAGTCGAGCACGTTGGTTTTTGCTCTGGTACGGTCAAAAACGGCCCAGCATTTTCGTTTTCGCCCACTTCGCGGGTCCTTCAATTTGCGTCGTATACGTTCGATGCCAGCTTGCTTGAGATTTTGACTGTTCTAGTAATGGGTGGCTGTACTTGCGTTCCTAATGAAAATACTCGCCTTAATGGAATTGCCAAGTTCATTAATGAGAAGAATGTGAATACCGCTTTGCTTACCCCAAGCATGGCGCAAACTATCAAGCCGTCTGAAGTTCCGTGCCTCCAGAATCTGGCTCTCGTGGGCGAGGCGATGACGCCAAACCACCTCTCTACATGGGCAAACCAAGTCCGACTCATCAATGGATATGGACCAACCGAAACATCGATTGTGGCCGCTGCAAACCCGCGTCTTATGGTAGATACAGACTCATCTAACATTGGCACTCCTGTTGGAAATGCATGGCTAGTTGATCCGGAAAATCATGACAGACTAGTACCAGTTGGCGCTATCGGAGAGCTGCTCGTCGAAGGCCCAACTGTTGCAAGAGGATATCTCAACAATGAGCAAAAGACTTTGGATGTTTTTATCACAAACCCAGCATGGAGTATTCAGCCGGATACTCAACACAGTCGTCAAATGAGAAGAATGTACAAGACCGGTGATCTCGTCAAGTATGCTCCCGATACGTCAGGCGAGTTGTTGTACATCGGAAGAAAAGATAATCAAGCCAAGATCCACGGCCAACGGCTTGAACTTGGAGAGATTGAGCACCACCTCAATGCCGACCAAGAAGTGTTGAATGCAATTGCATTTTTGCCAAAGACAGGTCCATGTGCGAAGAAGCTAGTGGCGGTCCTCTCGTTGCGCAATGTCGAGAGTGACAAACTGCAGGATGGAGCTTTACAGATCGTTACAACCAAGTATTCTTTCGAAAAAGTTCAGGTGGTTGAAGGAAGATTGAGAGAAAAAGTACCTGCCTATATGACCCCTTCAAATTGGGTTACTCTACAGCATTTACCTTTGCTGCCGTCAGGGAAACTAGATCGAAAATCAATCACTCAATTTGTTGAGGCTATGGATGATAACACGTATCAGAAAATAACAGCAGCGGATCAGACTGGCTCGGCCGACAAGATTGTGGTGATCACGCAGACAGAAGCAACTTTGAGAGACATCTGGGGTTCAGTTTTGAATCTTGCGCCGGAAAGTATTAACCTGGACCGGTCTTTTCTACATCTGGTAAGTGTAATTGTATAAACACAAACAGTATCTGTTCTAATACAATAAAATAGGGTGGCGATAGCATGTCTGCTATGGCTATAATGTCCAAATGTCGAGCTCAAAACTTGGGTGTGACGGTTGAGAATATTATCACTTGTCGATCCATCCGTCACCTTGCGTCCCTTGTTAGCCTACCGCAAAAAGCTGTGCATGAGGAGGAGGACTATCAAGAATTTGATCTATCGCCGATTCAAAGTCTATATTTCCGGGCCATGAAAGGCAATAGTAGCCATTTCAACCAAAGCGTAATGATGGAGGTCACCAGAACGGTCTCGAAGGATGCAGTGAGGAATGCAGTATCGAAACTCGTCTCAATTCATCCTATGCTTCGAGCCAGGTTTTCTCGGGGCGGAAATGGAATCTGGAAGCAACGAATACTGAGAGACAGCCATTCTGCTTATACTTTCCGTGTCATTGAAAACTTTGATCCTGATGACATGCTTCAAGACGTCGAAGAAACCCAAACATCGCTCGACATTATTGACGGACCCGTCATAGCGGTAACGTACTTTGAAGATTCCATATCTGACTCAAAACTATTTATTTCTATTCATCATTTGGTAGTCGATGTCATCTCTTGGGGTGTTATTGTTCAAGACGTCGAAGATCTTTTGCAAGGCCGCCGTACTCCTGATAGTGAAGGCATTTCGTTCCAGAGATGGTGCAGGCTTCAATTAGATCACGTCAGACAAAACAAAGACCTCAATCCTTTGCCACTGGACGATGTTCCAGCTTCAGACCTTGACTTCTGGGGTATGGAAGACCAGTTTAACCGCCATGCTGATGTCGTGACGGAGGAGATCGACTTCGGGTCTGATGTCACCCACGGATTGCTCAAATTGGCTAGTGGGCCACTCCAATCTGATATAGTTGATATCATACTGGCAGCATTGCTTACTTCATTCACACACGTCTTCCCCAACCGCAAATCCGCCCCATGCATCTACAACGAGGGTCATGGTCGGGAACCCTGGGATGCTAGCATTGATCTCTCTCGAACGGTGGGCTGGTTCACGACTCTTAGTCCTGTGCATCTGCCATCGGAGTTTGTCACTGGAGATAAAAGTAGTTTGTTGACCACAATCAGTTGGATTAAAGCTCTTCGTCGACGAACGCCTGGAAAAGGTATGCATTACTTCGCGCAACGGCTATTGACCTGGGAAGGAAGTGAGAAATATCGCCATCACTGGCCAATGGAAATTGCTTTCAACTACTTGGGCCAGCACAATAATTCCAAAGATCCGAACAAGCTTCTACAGCTTACCAATGGCACCGGGCAGTCAATCAATTCGGCATCCGATATAGCACCCGAGGTTCCTCGTCTTTCACTTATCGAGATCTCTGCGATGATAGTAGAGGGAAATATGACCATGTCGTTCTCTTATAACAAGTCAATGAAGAGACAGGGCAGCTTGCTGCAATGGATCACTGACTGCAAGGAAGTAATATGCGATGTCCTGGTCAAATCTGTTCCTATCAGGTCATTGCCTAGTTTGGCAGATTTCCCGCTTCTCCCGCTTACTTATTCTGGAATGGAGAAGATCAGCCAGAGCTTGCGAAATGCAGGAATTGAGTCCTTTGACAATATTGAAGATATTTATCCTTGCTCATCAATGCAGCATGGCATCTTGCTTAGCCAGCTGAAAGATGCCAGCACTTATTCTTATCGAACTGTTTTTGAGGTTGAGCCTCCAGCAACGGAAGATCGGATTGATGCACAAAAATTATCCATGGCCTGGCAAAAGGTTATAAAGCGTCATACCGCTCTCAGAACAATATTCATTGATGGTGTTCACGAGTCCTCCCTGATGGATCAGGTTGTGTTCAAATCTTTCCCTGCGAAGGTCGATATCTTCAGCTCTCCCAATGAGGACGCAAGAACAATACTATCAAACCTCTCAGACATGAAGTACACAAACGGAAATCAACTTCATCGTCTATCAATTTGCACAACTCCATCTGGCAAAACACTATGTAGATTCGATATCAGCAATGCCGTTGCTGACGGAACATCAATGCCAATCATATTTCGCGATCTCTCTCGGATGTATATGGAGCTGGAGCCAATCACAGAAGAACAACCAAAATACAGTGATTTCATTGCCCACCTATCATCAAAGCCAAAGGAAAAGAGCGTGGAACACTGGAAGAAGTATCTCGCAGGTAGTGAACCTTGCTTATTCCCATCATTGACAAATGAGGAAAACCGTCAAAATGGCCTTGGCTCTGAGATACTCGTGCTGAAAACGAATGAGCATATACACGAGCTCTGCAAGGCTACGGGTATTACAATGTCCGCATTTTTCCAGTTTGTGTGGGCACTGGTTTTGCGTGCTTATACAGGGTCGGATGAGATCTGCTTTGGTTATATTTCCTCGGGTCGCGATATTCCCGTTGAGAATATCCAAGAAGCTGTTGGAGCATTTATCAACATGCTAGTATACAAGATCCAGCTTACCGATGACTTTTCTTTGACCAAAGCATTGAAGAAGACACAGAGAGATTTTATCAAAAGCATGGAACACCAAGCTGTCTCGCTCGCGGAGGTCCAGCATGCACTCGGCCTAGCCGATACTCCATTATTCAATACAGCCTTCACCTTCCAAAGACGAGGTGGTGTGGAGGTGGACTCTACTCCTGCATTGTCATTCAAATCTTTTGATTCGCATGATCCAAGCGAATATAAAATTGCAATCAACATTGAAATGATGGAATCGGTTACTGAAGTTCATTTCAGCTACTGGAGAGACTATTTGTCTGATTCTCAGGTCAAAAGCGTATCGGACACATTTGAGCAAGTCATCAAAGACCTCACCAGAGCCGCCATCCGAGATAGAACAGTTGGAGATGTAGACATTTTCGGATCCCTCAGTTGCGATAATGTTTGCGACTGGAACGAAGTCAAACCCCAACGAGTGGATCGATGTGTTCATGAGATGATTGAGGAGCAAGTTCGGACAAGACCAACAGCAGCTCAAGCAGTCGAGGGCTGGGATGCCAGCTTCACCTATCTAGAACTCGACGAGCACGCCACTCGTCTCGCAACTGTTCTTCTCCAACATGGTGTAGGTCCGGAAGTCATTGTTCCCCTCTGTTTCGAAAAGTCGGCATGGGCGATTGTAGCGCAAATCGCTGTTCTCAAAGCGGGTGGTGCTTTTGTATCTCTGGATCCGTCGCATCCAGAGGATCGATTAAGGAGCTTGATTGAGGATGTGAGAGGCCGCGTCATACTCTCGTCGACTTCGCAATATGACAAAATATCAAAAATTTTCCACAACACTATTCAGGTCAATAGAAACGCTCTGACTCAGCTTCCAAAGGCCACTCAAACCAGTCGCAGTCTTGTGACGCCGACAAATACTGCCTACGTGATTTTCACATCTGGGTCAACGGGAAAACCTAAAGGAACGGTGATCGAACACGGTCAATTCTGCACAGGAGCTATAGCTCATGGAAAAGCTCTTCATATGAACTCAGGAACCAGATCATATCAGTTCGCCAACTACACATTCGATGCATCTATTCTAGACATTCTAACAGTCTTGATCTTAGGAGGATGTATCTGCGTACCCAGTGCCGAAGAGCGCATGAATGATATTGCTGGCAGCATCACAAGACTGCGCGCCAATTGGATGTGCATTACGCCCTCAGTTGCTAGCACACTGAAACCTGAAAATATTCCCACAATGAAAGTGATTGCTATGGGCGGTGAAAAGATGACGCCTGGTGCAATTGAGAAATGGTCAAAATATGTATGCCTAGTCGAAGCCTACGGACCAAGTGAATGCTCAGTTGTATGTGCTGCTGGAGACAAGGTTACGCAGTCGGGTCAAATTGTCAATTTTGACCCTGCGATCATCGGCAAAGCCGTTGGCAGCCGGTCTTGGATTGTTGATCAACGCAACTACAACAGGCTTGTACCTGTCGGAGCTATCGGCGAATTGGTCATAGAGGGCCATATCGTGGGTCGCGGATACTTGAACAACGAGAAGAAGACGAAAGAAGCCTTTATTCAAGATCCAAAATGGGCAACTGGCAAACGACTACGAAATCTTATCTCGCCTGGAACTCGAATGTATCGCACAGGCGACCTTGTTCGTTACAACGAGGATGGCACAATCATTTACATGGCAAGAATGGACATGCAAATCAAACTCAATGGTCAGCGTATTGAGCTCGGTGAAATTGAATATCAGTGCACTCAGCACATGCCGGAGAATACACAGCTGGCTGTTGATCTGGTTAGCCCCGGATCTCATCCTGGTCCAAAAAAGCTTGTGATGTTTTTCAGTCTCAACAACAAAGAAAAAAGTACAAAATCCATTACCAGTGGCGATCACTTACTTCTGACGATGAATACCGAGGCTCGAGATGCTATAAGGTCCCTAGAAAAATCAGTCGGAAAGGTGCTGCCATCCTATATGATACCTCAACTTTTCTTCCCTGTCGCGTCTATACCATTCACAACCTCAGGAAAATTAGATCGTCGCAAGCTGCATGGAGAGATCAAGGACCTGACTCGGGAAGATCTCAGGAGCTATTCATTGTCATCATCGGCTAATAGGAAAGCTCCTACGAGCGACAAGGAGTTAACGCTTCGAGATCTATGGGCAGAAATCCTCGATGTGCCTGCAACATCAATTGGAAGTAATGATAGTTTCTTCAAACTTGGAGGAGACTCTCTTGCGGCAATGAAACTTGTCGGCATAGCTAGGTCTCGCGGAATAATTCTCAGTGTTGTGGACATCTTCCGGTTCTCTACACTCGAAGAAATGTCTGACAAATATAATGTGTCAAAAGTTCCCACTCAAATTGAGGCTGCGCCATTCAGCTTACTGAGGAATCCGACAATGAAGGATGAGATTATTGACGAGATCGTGAAACAGTGCAATGTGAAGGAAAATTTGATATCCGACGTCTATCCCTGCAGCCCGCTACAAGAAGGTTTAGTCACATCATCTGTCCAGCAACGCGGCGCTTACATTTCACGCAATGTTCTCAAACTAAAGAAGAATATCAATATTGAGAGATTTAAATCGGCGTGGCAACAACTTGTACAGGAGTTTGACATTCTACGGACTTGCATCGTGCACACTGCATCCTCTGATTTCCTGCAAGTTGTTTTGAAACAGCAGGATATTTCATGGAAACTTTCAGATGATTTGGAAAGTACCTTTAATGATGCTTCAGAACTGTTTGGATCAGAAGGCGGTACGTTGACGCGATACATACTAGTTGAAGACAAAGCTTCTTCTGCCACGTATTTTGTCTGGTTGATCCATCACGCTCTCTATGACGCTTGGGGTTTGGATATTCTTCTGAAGAGAGTCCAAGAGATTTATGAAGCTCAAACTCAGCCGACCCCAAGGATTGCTTATGCATCTTTCATTTCGTATCTTGAAAAACAAAGTCTTCAAAGTTCAGGAGATTTTTGGAGATCATATTTTGCTAACTCCTCGACATCGCATTTTCCTCTCCTTGTCAAGCAACTAGAGCCGGAAACGTCAAGCAAGAAGTCGAAAACATTAACAAAAAGCATCAAATTCCCACAAAAATTCGTCGCCCTTGGTATTACGACGCCAGTCATGATAAGGGCGGCATGGGCACTGATTTTGTCCTATCGAACGCAGTCTTCAGATGTCTGTTTTGGAGAGACCCTATCTGGCAGAAATATTGATGTCCACGGAATCACTAATCTGGCAGGGCCAGTACTCACAACCGTTCCCACTTGTGTCCATGTTGACTTGAATTGCAAGACAAAGGACTATCTCCTACAGGTACAAAACATGTCAACAGAGATGATCCCGCATCAACACTTTGGTTTGCAGCATATAAAAAAATTGAGCCATGATGCTGCGGCCGCTTGCGAATTTAGAAATCTAATTGTCATGCAAACCGGCGAGGCCGGGGGCAGAGATAGATTGTGGGAAGTGCAAGATGACGGAACAATCGGGAGCTTTTTCACATATCCTCTCGTTGTAGAGTGTAAACTCTCCGAATCTTGCGTTGCTGTTAATTTCCACTATGACGAAACGACAATCTCTGGATGGGAGCTTGAAAGAACACTTCTTCAACTATCATACGTTCTCGGTCAACTTGGTTCTGTTGACCACGCCTGTACCAGCTTTCTGAATGATATTGATATGCTGAGCCCTGAAGACAAGGACGAAATCACATGGCTGAACAAGCGCAAGCCTCAAGTCATCGAGGGGTGCATACATGAGCTCTTCCAAAAACAGTGCTCGTCACAAGCAGGAGCTCCGGCTGTCCACGCATGGGATGGAAACCTCACTTACGGAGAGTTGAATGAATACGCATCAAATCTTGCGTCCCATTTGATATCCCTTGGTGTCCAATCCGAAGTCCTTGTACCTCTTTGTCTCGAAAAATCAGCCTGGACCATTGTCGCCATGTATGCAGTGCTAATTGCTGGCGGTGCAATTGTGCCTCTCGATCCTTCTCATCCTCTCGAACGCCACAAAGAGATCGTCAAGCAGATTGGGGCCAAAGTCCTCCTCTATTCGTCAACATATGAGGAGAAATACGTGGATATTGTGAAGAATGCATTTGCTGTCGATGAAAATACGATCAAGAGCTTCAAGTCTCATGGGCCTATGCCAGAATCTCGCGTAAACGGATCTAATGCTGCATATGCGATATTCACTTCTGGTAGCACAGGTAAACCGAAGGGAATTGTCATCGACCACAAAGCATTCAATACAAGTTCCATAGCATTCGGTAGAGCTTTGCAGATGAACTCAAAAACTCGGGCGCTTCAATTTGCATCTCTCAGCTTTGATGCTGCTGTTATGGAGATATTTACAACCCTCACAGTTGGTGGTTGCATCTGCGTTCCCAGTGAAGAACAACGTCTACAAGACTTACCGGGAGCAATCTCCCAGATGAATGTTACGTGGTCACTACTGACTCCTTCTGTCGCCAATTTGATTGATCCCGCTTCTGTTCCGTCCCTCAAGGTCCTGGTCTGCGGTGGTGAAGCTATGAGCCCCGAAGTAATTGCCAAATGGGCCGAGAAAGTCAATTTAATCAACGCTTATGGTCCGTCTGAGTCGTCTGTTGTGGCCGTCGTCAATCCTGACGTTTCTAAAGACGCACCGAACAATATTGGTTACGGCATACAGCCTACTATCACATGGATTGTCAATCCCGATAATCACAACCAATTAACGCCCCTCGGAGGTATTGGTGAGCTAGCATTGGGCGGGCCTACTCTGTCACGAGGGTATCTAGGTGACACTGCAAAAACTAGTGCTGCATTTGTTGATAACCCTAAGTGGGCTGGAGATTTCCCCTCGGAGATACATGGCAGCCAACGGATTCACCTCACGGGTGATCTTGTCAAATACAGGCCTGACGGTTCTATCAATTTCATTGGACGAAAGGATAATCAAGTTAAACTCAATGGACAGCGAATGGAGTTGGGTGAAATCGAACATCGTCTAGAATCGCACGCTTTAGTTCGCCATGTCATTGTTTTGATACCGAAGTCCGGACCTCTACAGAAGCGACTACTCGCTGTTATTTCATTGAATACTGGAACCGCAGATCAATCGGTGACAACATCTCAAGCCTGCCAGCTTGTCAAGAAAGAACGTGATCTGTCAGAGATCAAAAAGCACTTGTCACAGCAGTTGCCGTCATACATGGTCCCACAAGACTGGGCCGTGGTCAACGCCATACCAATGTTAGTATCTGGCAAACTGGACAGGAAGTTTGTCAAGACTTGGGCCGAAGAAATCTCTGAAGCGACTTACCAGCAGATTACCGGCGTTGAAGAAGCCGATGATTCAAATACAGCAGTTACTGGACATGTCGCAACCCTAAGGGAAATTTGGGCACAAGTTTTGAACCAATCTTCTGACAAAATCAAACTCAACAAGCCATTCCTCAGTCTGGGTATGTCTATCACTCATGATATCCATTAACTTGTTTTATCTTTAGCTAACAATATCATAAAGGCGGCGACAGTATAACAGCTATGGCTGTTGTCTCTCGTAGTAGACGTCACAATATCAAAGTTACCCTCCACGACGTGCTTCGATCTGCTTCGCTTCTAGACTTGGCTAACTCGGTGGAATCTGGTGTTACGGCTGTCCTAGATCATAAGGAAGAATTAGACCAACTCTTTGGACTTTCACCTATTCAACAAATCTATTTCCTCGCCTCCAAAGAACATCAAGGAAGCAGCCGCTTCAACCAGAGTTTCTCGCTTCGCCTCTCACGCCATGTCAGCCCGCAGACAATGCGTTCTGCCCTTCAAAACATTGTCATTCGTCATTCAATGCTTCGAGCTCGCTTCAAGCCAACTAACAAAGGGGAATGGGCGCAATTGATTTCTAGTGTAAGTATTCTCCTCCTCCAAATACTGAATCCGAAACTTATCGCTCTTAGGACGTTGAATCTTCTTTCCGATTTGAATATCAACATCTCTCTGCCATTAACGAAGCTGCTAAGCTAGTTGGGGATGCTCAAAGAGACATAAACGTCTATGATGGGCCCATATTTGTTGCGAAAATGTTTGAAACCTCTGCAAATGAGCAGTTCTTGTTCCTCGCTGCTCATCACTTGTCAGTTGACATAGTCTCGTGGCGGGTCATCATGCAAGATCTTGAAGACATTCTGGAAGCCGGTTCTCTTCCTATTGACAAGCCTCTCTCTTTCCAATCTTGGTGCAAATTGCAGTCAGAATATATCAAAAGCCATACGACCAGCCGACAGCTGCCGTTTGATGTGCTGCCTACTAATCTTGATTATTGGGGGATGGCCAATGTGTCAAATACCTACGCAGAGGTCAAACGACATACGTTCTCACTGGATGAGGGAATGACAACTTCCACCATGGTCAATTGCCACTACGTGTTTGGAACAGAGCCATTGGATATCCTGTTGACGGCAATAATCCACTCTTTCCGTCTTGTCTTCAAAGACAGGTTTTTACCAACTATATTCAATGAGGGCCATGGAAGGGAATCATGGGACCCGACAATTGATCTCTCTCGGACCGTTGGATGGTTTACAAACATTTCGCCTTTACAGGTATCGCTAGAGTCAGGTTTGTCTCATTTACATCGGATAACGGCACTACATGGGAATACTAATGTTAACATTGGTTAGATGATGTTATCGACACTCTCAAGCGCGTTAAAGACACTAGAAAGAGTTCTCAGCAGGTTGCGAAGGATTACTTGGCTAATCGCTTCCTTACGCCCAACGATCGACCTCTTTCAGCACGCTCCGACGTTCCAATGGAAATTCTGTTCAACTATCTTGGGGCTATGCAGCACCTGGAACGCGACGATTCTTTGTTTCAGACTGCTGGTATGGGATTGGAAAAAGCAGATCCTTTAGAAGTTGGCGATATGGGACACGACACTGTGCGACTGGCTCTATTCGAAATCTCGGCAGCCATCGTCCAGAATCGACTTGAGTTTTCGTTTATGTTCGATGGCCGCATGAAACGGATTAGTGAAGTCCATCGTTGGATGTCCGAGTGCCAGTGGACTATTGAGGAGATAGTAGTCCGGCTACGAAGATGCACGCCTGAGCCGACTTTGAGTGACTATCCAATGCTTCCCCTTAGTTACGATGGCCTCAAACGTTTGGTTAGGAACTCTTTCCCTCAAGCAGGCATCTCAAATAAAGATGAAGTCGAGGAGATCTACCCTTGTTCTCCTGCGCAAGAGGGTATTCTTCTCAGCCAACTCCGCGATCCGAAGACTTACATGTTCCATATAATTTTCGAAGTGACGAGCACAAAGCCACAACACAAAGTTAACGCAGAGAGGTTGATTGAAGCATGGACCAGAGTCGTTGACAGACATGCTGCTCTGCGGACTGTCTTTGTGAACAGCACATATAAAGGAGGGTCATTTGACCAAGCGGTCTTGAAAAAGGTCGACAGCGATATTGTCCACATTCAGTGCGATGATTCCGCGGTCCTTCCTAAACTCCAGTCGATAAAGCTATCCGACAAAAACACGATGCGAAAACAGAAAATCCCCCATCAGTTCACACTCTGCGTTACGCCCTCGGGCAAAGTCATCGTTAAAATTGAAGTAAATCACGCCGTCATCGATGGCGGATCAACTCCGATATTAATTCGTGATCTTTCACTTGCTTACGACGGACAGCTGCCTGAATCTCGAGGACCACCATACTCTGAATACATCCGCTTTGTGAAGAATCAATCCGTCAAAGACGATATTGCCTTCTGGAAACGGTACTTGACAGGCATACAGACATGCCATTTCCCTCATCTCAGGTCTACATTTACCAGTCAACGCCGCCTTGCTTCATTCGAATTCAAGTTTGAGCACTGGTCTGATTTGCAACATTATTGTGAACGGACAGGTGTGACTCTGGCAAACGTCGTTCAGGCTGCATGGGCCGTGGTTCTGCACAAGTATACCGGTTCTGATGATGTCTGCTTTGGATACTTGTCAGCTGGAAGAGACGCACCAGTCACCGGAATACAAGACACAATTGGCGTTTTTATTAACATGCTCTGTTGCCGGGTGCGACTCTCTCCCTCACAGCTGCTTGCCGAGATTCCAAGCATCATCCAAGACGATTATATACGCGCCATTCCACATCAGCGATGCTCCTTGGCACAGGTGCAGCATGAACTAGGATTGCAAGGAAAGCAGATATTCAATACGGCTCTGTCGATCCAAAACCATTCTTCCTCTGGTGATTCCGATGAAAGCTCTCTGGTTTTCACTGCTCGAGAAGCGCACGATCCGAGCGAGGTAGGACTTCACTTGTCACGTCATATCTTCACATATCTAATACTAACCTGATATTCAGTACTCTATTACACTCAATATTGAAACTGGTAAATACCAGGAAGGAATACTTTTCCGGTATTGGACAGACATGCTTTCCGCTGACCATGCATCTGACATTTCGGATACGCTGGCGAATATCCTCCATTCTTTTATCCACAGTCCAACAGAGACAATATCTCGTCTGAAAAAGAATGGATCTAAGAAACATACAGAAACAAATAAGAGCAGCATCAGCTCGCCACCAATCAAGTCCGCTGATGAGGTTAGCGAGCTACTGGAAAAATACCCCAGCCTCCAGGATCTCATCGACGAGAGAGTCCGGGCGATTGTTCAACAGATGTTCAACCTCAGTCGGCCGGCTTCTATGAGAAGACACCTGTCCAATGCTACTGACCGTCCAGCTACAGCAGTTGCGATAGTTGCTCAATCGGAATCAGACGCCTTCTCAAGCGTATCCGATGATATGTACCAGGAAGACTTGGCTGATGGCGCTATTCCAGTGGCTGCTCAAATTCACGAGCGTGGGAGACAGACCCATATTGAACAAAAACTGTTGCGTCTATGGAGCGACAAGCTTGGCCTACCACTAGACAGCATTACCAAAGACGATAGCTTTTTTGACTTGGGTGGAGATAGTATAACAGCCATGGCACTGGTTGGAGACGCTCGGGACGAAGGACTGATATTGACAGTTGCTGATGTTTTCCGCAACCCCGTGTTTACCGACATGGCAACTGTAGCGCAGACTGCTAGCGAAAAGAGCTATGTTGAGGACGAGATCAACAACATGAACATACTGGGACAGCAGTCATCCTTCACCTCCGCCAAGCCCGCTTTCTACGAAAGGTTTGCTCTGATCAAAGCCGCCAATATCGACGAAGCGTTTTTACAGAAATACATCTGTCCTCGGGTGGGGGTGTTTAAAGGTGGTATCGTGGACATCCTACCTGTCACTGACTTCCAGTCTCTATCAATAACGGGGTCCCTTCTAGAGTGTCGCTGGATGCTAAACTTCTTCTGTCTTGATGGGCGCGGTCCACTGGATTTCCGACGTCTCAAGCAAAGCTGCTTTCGCGTCGTTCATGCATTTGACATTCTGCGGACAGTCTTCGTGGCTTCCAAGGGACGCTTTTTGCAAGTCATCCTGCGAAAAGTCCGACCTGAGTTTTCAGTGTATGAAACTGATGAAAGTCTTGACGAGTTCACAGCCATGCTGCAACAGCGTGATGTCACGGATGGAGTTAAACAGGGAGAGCCATTTGTACGGTTTGTGGTAGTCCGAGAGAAAAACACAGACCGACATCGGATTATCCTGCGTCTTTCTCACGCGCAGTACGACGGTGTGTCACTACCACGAATACTCTCTGCCATCAAAGCCGGTTATGAAGGCGGTCCTATCCCGTCGCCTGTATCATTTACAAATTTTGTGCGTGAATCAGCAAGAATCGTGACGGCAGATCATTATGAGCACTGGAGAAATCTTCTTCATGGTTCGCGAATGACCAAAGTTGTGTCCCGACACCAAGCCCTCGAACACAACCGGCTAAGGGGCAGCAACGAAGTGTTACGCAAAACAATCCGTCTACCATCCATGGCGCATGGCAACATCACTACTGCAACAGTTATCAAAGCTGCATGGGCCTTGACTCTGGCGCGGACCACCGGCAGTGCCGATATTGTTTTCGGCCACACAATCAGCGGCAGAAACACAGCCATCACAGGTGTTGAATCCATGGTTGGGCCGTGCATGAACATCGTGCCGGTGCGAGTGGTGTTTGGCGAGAAATGGACAGTTCTGGACCTTCTGCGATACATCCAGGACCAGCAAGTCGCGAACATGTCATACGAGGCACTTGGGTTCCGACAAATCATACACCGATGCACAGACTGGCCTCGCTCAACTCATTTCAGCACAGTCTTGCAACACGACACTGCAAACTCGTCCAATGAGATCCAGCTCGGAGAAAACATATACAATGTCAAGGCTGTTGGCAGCGATGAAGAACTGTCTGACTTTTCGGTCAACTCCAAGTCCCTCGACAGGGACCGCGTCGAGATCGTCCTCTCATTCTCCATAGACGGATTTGTCACAATGTCGCTTGCTCAGAGAATCCTAGACATGCTCTGCGACACTGCAGAGAACTTCACAACCAACCCAGATATGACCCTCCCATCCCCCGGCGCACTCTCCGCGCTGCCAATTCAAAAGATAGAGGGCTTCGAGCTGCAAGCGCCACAGGACGAGAACAAGCAGCAACTTCACAAACAACAGAGCGAAGATAGCTCTCTCACCTCCGCACAACTAGCTAATCTGAGCCGCGCCGAAATCCTAGTTGTCTCTGACGTCCTGCGTCGGGCGTGGGAGCAAGTCCTCGGCGATAACAACAGCAGCAGTAGCAACACCAATGACGAGCATTACGACGACCATCAAGGCGGCAGCCATAACGTCCCGCCACCAATCAAACCAGAGTCGTCATTCTTCGAGCTCGGCGGCGACATGATCGGGCTCGCACAGGTGGCTTGGCTGCTGGAACAAGAAGATTTCAAAGTGCGACTAGACGATCTGATCGAGCATCCAACCATGATGGGCCAGATGGCGGCACTGGTGCGGTCCAACAGCGGCACGGCACAGCGTATGATGGCGTCGTACCAGGCCGGCACGAGCGCAGGGACCTCTGCAGCAGGTAATGTTTCGTCGACGAATGTCACCACTGATGAGGGCGGCGTCTCCTCGAATATGCCTTTGGCTTCTCCGCGCCGCTCGGCGGCGCACAAACATGCTTCAAGGAGGTCGATGACCTGGGCGTCGGCGTTTGGCCTGGCGCGGAAGATTGTGAAGAGGAAGGTGGAGGTAGAGGGGTAGATGGATAGTGCATCTATTTCTGTTATTTTATCTTTGTTTTATACTGACTGTTTACATTGATTTTATGTGCTTGATGTTTTTGTTTGTGTTGTTTACGCATGTTTCAATTTGCCTTTATCAGCTTTTTTTTGTTTACGAATTCTTTTATTTGAAGATTAGTCGGTACAAGCATGTTTGGTGTGGTAGTTTCATTTTGAGTGAGATTTACTGTTGCATGTATGCCAATTTACATCTTGTATAGTACTAGCATTTGATATTTCCTGAAGTTACGACAATTGGTTTCTTCAAAAGAGGTCATTAATTCGTATCGAACGAGACAGTTCATGCAAAGCGAATGCCAAATCAAATCACTATCGTAGTGATCGCATCTAGAACAACGACACATCAAACACAAACAAGTCATGAGAAACTCATTGCAACCATCTCCCTGTATCAAAGACGTCAACAGCTCAAATCCACATGGGCGTCACCCTCTTTAGAAACTTCATAAACTTGAAAAACCCAACGGCATGCTCGACATTGCCCAAGGGATCAACCACTCTTTCGGGGAACGCGATACCGGCACCATGCAAACCGGGGACAACTACTTTAGCAGCAGAATTACTAACACCAGCAACAGCATCAACCACAAACCCACCAAAACTCGAGTCCCACTCAATCTGCTGCTGCCGCTGGCCATTCCAGGAAAGTTCCGGCAACGCATTGCGCGTATAGCCGACTGCGTAAACGATGTGCGTACAGCTGGGGAAATGGGAGTCGTAGGCAGCTGATTCAATCTCCCTGCCGCCGGAGGTGTCGATTTTGTCGATGAAGCGGCCGGCCTCGGAGACGGGGAGGCGGGCGTCTTCGAGTTGGGTGCGCGCAAACTGCGCGGCTTGGCCTTTGAGGCCGGTGTTGTCGCGCAGGATCCAGCCGTCCATGAACTCGGCGTAGCGTAGAGGGTGGCGCGTGAACCATTTGATGCGGAGTTGCGGGTGGCTGGTGCGGGCGAGGTCGACCAGGTTCATGAGTGCGAGGATGGCGCTGTGCGAGGCGCCGATGACGGCGACAGTGATGGGGTGGGTGCGTGGGAGGCTGGTGTGGAGGATGCTGGGTTTGAGGACTGTGTCGAGGGGGAGCTGCTCAAGGGGAGATGATGAAGCGGGTTGGTTTGATGGGACTGTGGGTGATGAGCCGGTGCAGAGGATGAGGCGGGGAGCGAAGAGCTCGATGGTGGATGGGGTGTCGCTGTCCGCTGAGCGGATGCGGACTGTCCATGATGATTTCTGTTGGGATATTAGACTGGTACATAGTCATTCAGCTGAGGGATTCGCACACTATCTTCGTAGTTGGCGGATGTTACTTCGCCGCGATACTGGGAGACTTGTTTCATTTTGACCAAGCCAGCGGTCAGCTCCTTGCACATATCAGCAGCGTAGTGCAGAGAACAGGTCTCGTCTGCATCCAGCTTGTTCATGATTGAAAAGGCATTTGGAGTGCGTGTGGTTTGCACTATGCTCCGGAAGGGCTGGACACCAGTGGCGTACGACGCAAAGAATGACACTTTGGTATTGCTGGTTCAGTCAGCATCACACAGAACTTCCACGTTTGTTGATTTACAGTCGCCGGTCCAGACGATAAGCCATACCTCGGAACCTCGCGATATCTACTGTTTACACGCCCTCCGTCAAAGGCTGGGTCAATCCAGGCGATTCTGTTCAGCCCTAATTCGAGCAGATTGCCCAGCACTGCGACGCCGGCTGGGCCAGCTCCCACCACCACTGCAGCGTAGTTGTGCGAGTTGAGCCTGCTCATGGTGTGTTTCGTTCAATTTTCGGTTTTCGGGCTCCGAAGATGCTGCAATGCGCGCGCTGTCACGGCAGAAATTCACGGGCAAAATCCACGGAAAGTGATTATAAAAAATAGATTATTCCAGGAGAATAAGACAGAAACGACTTGTATTCAATATTTAACCAATTCCGAGAGAGATAAAGACAGCTGTCAACCACAATTGGGGTGAGAAACGTATTCGGCCGCGTACTCTTCTAGGAGCGGGGATTCCCGATGCGGTGAATCACGTTTTAGTTTTGGCTGTGGGTGGTTCAGCAGACTGAGCCTGTCCCACGGCTATCGGCGGCCATCGTGAAGAATGCCATGCCACCACCACGTCATTTCCCTCATGCTCCCCGGGGTTTCCTCCACGCGTGGGGATATTTTTTTGTTCCTGGCCTTTTGCTGGCCGTCGCAGCCATGCTCTGCAGCAAATTTCCGCGACTCTAGTTTCCGCTGATGGATAGCATGCTCGCGAGACGCATATCGCCGTGGGCTATCTCTCGGCCGACACTCGGGCTGGCTGCGCTGCGCAGTACGTACGACCAGTGCCCTCGCTAACCTGTTCGCTGTTAGTCGCCCAAGCACAACATAGCACACCATCGGCTGCTGTCATTGGTCAGCGGGCCCAGTGAGTCAGTCAGGCTGCCTGGCAGTCTCTCGACTGAGCGCGGCGCCAGCTCAACGCGCTGGTCTCGGGCCTGAGAGCAGCCATCAGAGGGTGCACAGGCAGGAATCGAATATTCGCCAGCGAAAACACCAGGAGAGTGTCAGGAAGAGGCAGAAAGCGACGCTGCTGGGGGCGCGCTGTTGCTTTATACCTGGACCAGCCCCGACCGGGCCTAGCGCGGATGGCGTGATCGCAGAGGTGCCTGGGTGCCTGAGGCTGCCTGTTTATGCCCCGGTAAGCTTCTTACGTCAGCTTCGTGGTTCCAGCAACGCGTCATCGCAGTTGGTCAATAACTTGTTTTTCCCAAGAACGCCTCGAGCGATCAGCAAGCTACATAGTACACCTCTCCTTTGCGCAGGAACAGAATGGCATTCCAGCGCAGATGAGGCTCTTTTGTCGGTCTGCTCGTGACATTGGCTAATGTGCACAGCCTCGACCGCAAGCCACGCCCGCACAAGGCAGACGGGGGCCATGTCAGTAAACAACCGCCATACTAATGTAGTCCTACGTAGTTATCGGATACCCCATACACCATACACCGTACACCATACCTCACAGATGGTCTCGACTCTCCAAGTATGCCTTTGCTGCTGCGTATGCAAGCCAGCGCCCGGCATTAGCCTGCGTCCGAGTCCTCAGCCGGTATGCGGTGCCTGCAAGCACCACCTCCGTCATCATGAATTCTACCACAAGGCACAAGGCACAAGGCACACTGGCCGTGATGCGTGTGTCTTGGAGAGTAGTAATACGTAGGAGATGGGGTGTTCAGTGCTCCGTCCTGCGTTGTAGAGACGTCAAGCTGTCTAGATTGGCCAATCCGGCTAGCGCCTGCCCGGAGCCGCGTCCCTCTTACCTCCCCGCGCTGTCTGCCCTCCAGCTTCAGCCTTGTCGCGCTCGCTCTCTGTCTTCCTGTTCAGCTCGCCCTCTTTTCTTTTTTCTTTCCGTGCCACTCCCTCCGTCAGTGCTTCGCATGCGCTGCTCCTCTGCTTCCCTTCCTCTGCGTCACTCTTATGGTAGTTCCCTTCTGGCGCTTATATAACAACAGACCACCGCCACACTCCCAGCTCAGCCTCTCCTCTCTCCCTCTCTTCTCCCAATCTCCACTGGCTCAAACAGTGGATCGCTTGACTCACACCCTTGAATGACTCTTTGCTATCGCGGCGTTCCTGCGTCATTGGTCTGAGTGTGCTCTCTCACTCTTTCACTTTCTTCTAGCACAATCTATATATATACACGGCGCTGGCACTTGATGGCAACGTCCTGACAGGCCTCGTTTCGCGGCGATTCATGGTTTGATTGCTCAGCCTTACGCCACAGGTAACGAGTAAGGAGCGCTAGTTTGCTGGTAGGCAACTCTATTCTCTGCGACGAGGTTGGTCTATGCGATATACGATACTACGGCAATCAATCACCACCATTGCGATCCTCCCTCAGCGATGGCCACCCATGATCAGCTCGGTATTCCGCGCTCGGCATTCAACCAGCAATCCTTTGAAGACCCTTACCTGTCGGGTCCTTCGGACCTGGAAGACTTCCCTCTGGAACAACACACGCCGAGCGCTTCTTCGGTTGAACGCTCGTCGAGATCTCCTGCTGAAAATCAACCTCCAAGCCATCCCCAGCAACCGAGCTATGGGTTGCACCAGGATTCGTTTGATGAGTCCAGATTCATTGGCTTTAGTCAAGGGTCGGTGGATCCCCTTTTTTTCGACGATGTGATCGCCGAAGACAGCAATGTCGATTCTGGTACCCACACGCATACGGAAACACATCTGGCCGGCGATGCGCTTGCCCAGTCAACCTTTCATTCTCATCCTGCCAATATGTTAGGACAGCCAGATGTCATGCCAACTGGGATACAAGCCCATCAGCCATCGAGACTCACGATCCCTGATAACACTTGGGATTTTAACAGATCTCCAGTAGACTCCCAGGCGGCGTCGATCCCATCGCCCAGCCCGGTCGTGAAAGTATCTCAGGTTCACCGTGGAGACTCTCCAACAAGAGATGACAATGAGTGGACCGGCCGCAGAAGCAAGCGCTCGTCCGCTCATTTAGAGTCTCCAAGTTCGTATGAATACACAGATGAGTTTATCAACGATGACGAGAAACCCAGCGTCTCCCCTTCCCGGTCCGAAGATGGCTCTTGGGTCCGAGATGCAGCTACGGGCCAGGCAGGCCTTGATCCCTACGCTCGCAGCAACGAATATATATCAAGCCCAAAGGATATGGAAGAAGCACGTCAGCGCGCAGAGCGAAACATCGATATCCAAATATGGTCAGTCTCCGTGTCTGCCGCTAACAGCGAGGCAGGCGACGAACCTAGCTCGTCAGAACAGTTTCGAACCAGACCTCGAGCAGTCAGTGCCGTGCAAACGCGGCCCGACTATTTTGGTATAATGCGACCTGATGACTCCCTCATTCCGGGACCAGGGCTACTTATATACGAACCCGACCCAGGCAGTGACTTTGATGCGTCTTCTGAAATGTCGCACGCCGAGTCTATTGACGGACTGCCGCCACTAAAATTGACCCTCCAGAATGAGCCACTTGGCCGGCAGTTGAATCGGTCTTATCCTTGGAAAGATACTCCGCAGTTCCCGTTCCCCGTGGCAATAAAAACTCAGCCAGAGTCTTCTAGCGCCGCCATGAAGAGATATGAGGATTTGGCCAAAGAACTAGAAACTGCATCGCGGGTCGGAACATGGGGATCGAAAAGGCTCAACGATGCTGAAGTTGACAGTCTGCTACAGTCAGATAGCTTTTTCAAGAGTCTTTCTATTAGCAAGGCGTCCATTCGTAACTTCCTCTCAAAGAGAAGCAGCGGCTCTTCCAAGGACAAAAAGCGCCATTCTTTCCGGTTATCGCGACAGTCAAGTTTTGAAGAAGAGAAACCAAGCGACCAAGATCACAAGAAAGAGTCCAGCATCTCGTCTAAACTGACGAGGCGGACGAGCCAGAACCGACCCAAACCATCTAGTATTCTAGCCGTCGCCGCCATTCCTGGCCAGGTGGCGGGCGTGATTGGTAGTCACAACTCTCTGTCAGCCAATAAATCCATGAGCCCGAGATCGCCATTCGGTTCAGCTCCTTGGAACCGAAACCGAAGCAAGAGCGACACGGGACCGCTGCCCATCATCGATATCAAACCACTTGCTATATCGCCATCGGAACGGAAGCCCGTCTTGTCACAAAAGCCTTCTCCGGTAGCTGATTCAGGACTATCAGGAGTCGACGGCGAGGATGACGAGGACGACGACTCTGCCGATGAGAGGGGCATAGTCATGAATCTGGCTCCATCCTCGCAACAGATTGTACCGACCTTTGAAGGCTTCAAGCGGCAGATTTCCTCCTTAGATCCGCGGCTAGAGCCTGCTCTTGTTGATCGCTTTGCTCGTGAACAGTTACGTCGTTATGCGAAATTGATTGGCGACTACGATAAACATGCAGCTTTGGTGCAGGAGGGAAAGTGTGACGCTCGTGAAAGATGCTTTGCGACTGGTGGTCGAGCTAAGCTACTCCCTCCCAGGGCCAATGCCCGAGACCCCAAGGCAAATTACTGCCAGTTTCAGATACCGGGTCATGAAAACAGTGACCACGAAGGTTATGGCGAAGAAGGCAACAACACCATTGATAATGTGATACCAGCGGTGTTCGCGGAAGGGATTCGACTGCCTCCTGTCAAACTGCTGCCGGCTGAATTTGAATGTACACTGTGCTTCAAAACGAAAAAGTGTCAAAAGCCATCCGACTGGACAAAACATATCTATGAAGACATATGCCCGTTTACTTGCACGTTTCCTAATTGCAATGAGCCCAAATCATTCAAGCGCAAAGCGGACTGGGTCCGTCACGAGACAGAGCGCCACCGACATCTTGAATGGTGGGCTTGCAACATGCCAAAATGCGACCACGTATGCTTCCGTAAGAATAACTTTGTTCAACACCTGGTTCGCGAGCATGGAAAACCGGACCCCAAGACGAGGTCGGGCAGTAATGCGGGCGAAGAGATCACCAGATTGGTCAATGAATGTCGACATGAGACCACTGGCCGTCCGGAGGATGAGCCTTGCCGGTTCTGCGGCAATATAAGCAAGGACTGGAGGAAGTTAATGGTACACCTAGCGCGGCACATGGAGCGGATTGCGTTGCCTGTATTACGTCTTGCTGAGGAATACTCTGCTCAGCCTACTCTATATAATCATAATAGAGCCACGACACCGCCTTCGATATCCGTATACGGTTCCGCAGAATCAAGCGCGGCTGCTTCGAATGCTCATATTGCTGGGATTGGAGAGCCGACAGTGACAGACGAGGTTCAGCTGGCGTACCAGGCTCAGCCGGTAGCGCACATGTTGTCGCCCGCAGCCATTGGCCCTTCAGGCTTGACATATCCACCAGCCACGTCCTACTTACAGCCTAATTATACTCCCGGCCATCGAAATTCACTGTCGTACCCGCCGTCGCCCGTGTCACACTCACCTACGACAAGGCAGCCGACTAGTATCTCTAGCATGGGCCCTACTTATGGTACTGTGTCTGCAGCCCCATTCCAGCTCAATATCACAACCATGGGAGCCGACGAAGCGCAGCAACCACTGTACCAATCGCCGCAGGATACATGCATGTATCCCGACGAGTTGTTCCCGTCTACATATGACAACACGGGGATCGCCAATTCCGACTTTCCGATTACTGCATCTCCGGAAACTGATATGGACCCGACAAATGCGCGTGCATATCTGACGCAGATACAAGACAATAACTACCAATCTGCGCCTTATAACTATCGCTGATTCACACACACACACACACACACACACATATATATATATATATATACCTCCCGCCCACTTCTTCATTTCGGGATCTGACATACTTCATGTATACTACCCGCTGAAACGTGTCTTTTGATTGCTGCGCTTTGAATAATGACTTGACGACTGTACAATGACAACTGACGATGATACAATACAATGCATTATAAGCCCGCAGCTCGTGTAAACATGACCTACTAAATCCTTCGTATTACAGTAAAATCACTTCCCCGACGCACACACCGAGAACAGACAGCTTGACTTGCCCAGCTATCATTGCAAGGCCTACTTGCACGAACATCCGTTGTAGTTCCCAGCGGTACACACGCCCCGATACCCGGCACAACCATTCGCATCACACGGCCCGACATAGCCATGTCCGCCACCGCATTTCTCGCATGGACAGCCCCTGTAGCGGCCCCCCGTGCATGTGCCTATAGTATCGCTAGGCTGCCCGAAAGAGGGCGCGCAGTTGTTTGCGTAGCAGTCGCCGAGGTGGGAGTTACAGTTGTCTTGGGGGGAGGGCTAGAGGATGCCATGTGTTAGTAAGAAGTAACTGTCGGCTACTGTTTGGATGGGACGGGGGGAAGAGGGAGAGGGAGAGGGCACGTACTGCAGTGCATGCTGCCAATGGGACGAGTGCTGAGGTAAGAACGAGGATGATATGGAGATGCATTGTGTGTTAGTAGATAGGTAGGTAGTTGAGGATGGAGAAGAGATTCTATTCGTTTTTCAAGTGAAGAGGATTCAGGAATAGGATCGATACGCATCTCTAGGTAACTTGATGCAGATTATATACCCTACTCATCAGAAGGTTTCATGATGTGCTCCAAGGAGGACCTGTGATTCCAGGGTTATGATGGGAAGTACAGAGTCTGACAGAGTAACTTGCTGCGCTACCACGACTGTCAGCTGCTCGCCGTGAAGGAGTATATATATCATTGATTGACGTTGCTAGCTGCGTAACTACGTGCTGTAGAAAGTGGTCTAAGACTCAAACATGACTATGGTGGCTGGATCTGTATTGGTGGTTGGAATATTTATCCGCGCCAGGAAGATGTACTTAGGGCTGCCGCACATCCTTAATTGTGAGTATGGGCCGTGGGCGGAGCGGAGCGTCACACCGACTTGCCCCAACAATGACATCGGCCAGAATTATTCTTGCTCACCTATTAGATTAGCTATTAGCCAATGGCAGCGCGACGAACCAATCAATGCTCTGCTAAAGATTAGAAGTCTGGAGGCTGAGTGTCGACTGTGAAGAACTCGTGGGGAGCCCTTTCTTCGACGCAGACTGTTCAGACGGTGTCCGGCTCAGCAAATCGCACCAGCAAATGCGTGTATTACAAGTGATAATATGAACAAGACATCATTGCGAGTGACTCACTTGCTTCTACGTAGTTGGAGATAGAGGAAAAAAAAGAAGGAAAAAACGAGGCCCGCTCGGAGGTCTTATCGGAGCGGTGGATTCGCTGCCTTGCTGCCTTAGCGCGGTTTTTTGCACGACCCAAGGAAATAATCTGCGTCTCCATACTTCGGAGTCATACTTTTTTTGCTGGGCTTGTGTGAACTGCGATTGTGGAGGCTCTTTTTTTCACCCCTGCCGAAATTTTCCAGTGACTCATCTTTTCTTGTCCCTCTACTTGGTAAGTTGTTGTCCTGCTCGTGGCATCTCAATTGCTTGTTCTTCGCCGTTCTCCTCCGTTCTTCGCTGCTCGAGCGTGAACCAACGACAGAGGATCTACCAATTGGCAGACGACGCCTACACACTGGCACAATTGGCAATTGACAACTGACATTGACCATTGTCTAGACTGCGCCCTGCGCAATGGCTCTCTCTGCTCGCTGCGGGCAGCAGGCGGCCTCGCTCTTGCGACAACGATGCCTCGTCGAGTCACGCGCAGCCACTCTCCACCGCTCCTTCACCACCTCCCTCCGATCAACCTCGCTGGCTGCCTGCGGTGGCTACGCTCTGAACCAGCGATGCTCCAACACAGCCCTCCGCTCCGCCAACAGTAGCCAGCAGCTTCGACTGTTCTCTGCGTGTCTACACAAATTAGCCCAGGAGGCGCCCTCAGCACACTCCTATCTGGCCAGCGGAGCCGTCAAGCAGTCTCCGGACCTGGTCGATGTGAAGAAGGTTTTGGTCATTGGCAGTGGTGGCTTGAGCATTGGACAAGCAGGAGAGTTTGACTATTCTGGTATGCACCTGGAAATGCAGCAAACTAAATGACAGTCAACTAATGTTTGTTTCACAGGCTCTCAAGCATTGAAGGCCCTGAAAGAAGCCGGAGTCAAGTCCGTCCTCATCAACCCCAACATCGCAACTATCCAAACCGACCACAAGCTCGCCGACGAGGTGTACTACCTGCCCGTCACCCCCGAGTACGTGACTCATGTTATCGAGCGCGAGCAACCAGATGGCATCTTCCTCAGCTTCGGTGGCCAGACAGCCCTCAACTTGGGTGTGCAGATGAACCGGATGGGCATTTTCGAGCGATACGGCGTCAAGGTTCTTGGAACTAGTATCCGGACCCTGGAGACCAGCGAGGATCGTGATCTCTTCGCCAAGGCCTTGAACGAAATTGAAATCCCTATCGCAGAATCCATTGCTTGCAACACCGTCGATGAAGCGCTCGAAGCCGCTGACAAGATCGGCTATCCTATCATCGTCCGCTCTGCCTACGCTCTTGGTGGTCTCGGCTCGGGCTTCGCTAACAACCGCGAGGAACTGAAGAACTTGTCTTCGCGATCGCTCAGTCTGGCCCCCCAGATCTTGGTCGAGAAGTCGTTGAAGGGCTGGAAGGAAGTCGAGTATGAAGTCGTCCGTGATGCCAAGAATAACTGCATCACTGTCTGCAACATGGAGAACTTTGACCCCCTCGGCATCCACACCGGTGACAGTATTGTCGTTGCTCCCAGTCAGACTCTGTCTGATGAAGAATACCACATGCTTCGTACCGCTGCCATCAAGATTGTCCGTCATCTTGGCGTTGTTGGAGAGTGCAATGTGCAGTATGCTCTGCAGCCGGATGGTCTAGACTACAGGGTTATCGAGGTGAATGCCCGTCTGTCGCGATCCTCCGCTCTGGCCTCTAAGGCTACTGGATATCCGCTCGCCTACACCGCAGCAAAGATCGGATTGGGTCACTCTCTCCCTGAATTGCCAAACGCCGTGACAAAGACCACCACCGCCAACTTCGAGCCTAGCTTGGATTACATCGTCACCAAGATCCCCCGTTGGGACTTGAGCAAGTTCCAGCACGTCAAGCGCGATATTGGAAGTGCCATGAAATCCGTCGGAGAGGTCATGGCTATTGGCCGTACTTTTGAAGAATCCTTCCAAAAGGCTATCCGTCAGGTCGATCCTCGGTTTGTCGGATTCCAGGGCGACCACTTTGAGGATCTCGATGAGACTCTGCGAAACCCTACCGACCGTCGATGGCTGGCCGTTGGTCAGGCCATGCTTCATGAGAACTACTCTGTCGACAAGGTGCACGATCTGACCAAGATCGACAAGTGGTTCTTGTACAAGCTGCAGAACATTGTCGACTGCCAGAACGAGCTCAAGGAAATCGGCAGTCTCTTTGGCCTGAAGAAGGAGATGCTGACCAAGGCCAAGAAGCTTGGTTTCTCTGACAAGCAGATCGCCATGTGCGTTGGTTCCCACGAGGACGATGTTCGTGCTCGTCGGTTGAGCTTCGGCATCCGCCCATGGGTGAAGAAGATTGACACCCTTGCTGCTGAGTTCCCTGCCGACACCAACTATCTCTACACTACGTACAACGCTTCTTCGCATGATGTCACCTTTGATGACCACGGCACTATCATTCTTGGTAGCGGTGTCTACCGTATCGGTAGCTCCGTCGAGTTCGACTGGTGTGCCGTTAATGCTACGCTGTCTCTGCGAAACATGGGCAAGAAGACTGTCATGATCAACTACAACCCTGAGACCTACTCGACCGATTTCGACACTGCTGATAAGCTGTACTTTGAGGAGCTCAGCTACGAGCGTGTTATGGATATCTACGAGCTTGAGAACGCCAGCGGTGTAGTTGTTTCTGTCGGTGGCCAGTTGCCTCAGAACATTGCTCTCCGCTTGCAGGAGAAGGGCGGTGCCCACATTCTCGGTACCGACCCTGCCGATATTGACAAGGCCGAGGACCGTCACAAGTTCTCTCAAATCTTGGACAGCATCGGTGTTGACCAGCCCGCATGGAAGGAACTCACTTCTGTCTCTGAGGCCGAGAAATTTGCCGACGCTGTTGGATATCCTGTCCTCGTCCGCCCCAGTTACGTCCTTTCCGGTGCTGCCATGAGCGTCATCTACAGCCACGATGAGCTGAAGGAGAAGCTCCTGAACGCTAGCTCTGTCTCGCCCGACCACCCCGTCGTGATCACCAAGTTTATCGAAGGCGCTCAAGAAATTGATGTTGACGCCGTCGGTTCCAACGGAAAGCTCATCCTGCATGCCGTCAGTGAGCACGTCGAGAATGCCGGTGTGCACTCTGGCGATGCCACCCTGGTTCTCCCCCCGACTTCCCTCGAGCAGCCGGTCATGGACCGCGTTAAGGTCATTGCCGAAAAGGTCGCCAAGGCCTGGAACATCACCGGTCCCTTCAACATGCAGATCATCAAGGCAGACAACCCCGAAGGCGGCGAGCCTTTGCTCAAGGTCATCGAATGCAACCTGCGTGCTTCTCGTTCATTCCCATTCGTCAGCAAAGTCCTCGGCACCAACTTCATCGACGTTGCCACCAAGGCCCTCGTCGGCCGCGACGTCCCCGAGCCAGTTGACCTGATGCAAACCAAACGCGACTACGTTGCTACTAAGGTGCCGCAGTTCAGCTGGACCCGTCTTGCCGGCGCCGACCCCTTCCTCGGCGTCGAGATGGCCAGCACAGGCGAAATTGCCTGCTTCGGCAAGGACCTCGTCGAGGCCTACTGGGCATCGCTGCAATCCACCATGAACTTCCGACTCCCGCAACAAGGTGAAGGTCTGCTCTTTGGCGGCGACTACGTCGACACCCTCGGCCAGATCGTTGACTACCTGCACCCGCTTGGCTACAAATTGTACGCCGCCAGCCCCGAGGTCAAGACCCAGCTGGAGAGCCGGGCCAAGAACCCCGTCAACATCGAAGTCATCGAATTCCCCAAGGAAGACAAGCGCGCACTCCGCGAAGTGTTCCAGAAATACGATATCCGCGGCGCGTTCAACCTGGCCAAGCACCGGGGCAAGACGTTGCTGGATGAGGACTATGTCATGCGACGAAATGCGGTCGATTTTGGCGTTCCGCTTTTCATGGAGCCAAAGGTATGTCCCCATTTTCACCCATTGCTACCATAGCATACACTAATCATATCACAGACTGCCCTGCTCTTTGCGCAATGCATGAGCGAAAAACTCCCTCGACCAGACGGCATTCCCTCCGAGGTGCGCAGCTGGTCTGACTTTGCAGGCGGCAAAATGATGTAGAAAACGGAGTCAAAAAGGAGCCCAAAAGTTGTCTATACCTCATACCATTAACATGTGCAGAGAAGAAAAGGACGGCAAGGATGAAAAGTAAAAAAAGGATATCCCCTTTTAATAGTAACGAACGAAATTGTCTCGATAACACCTGTCTTCTGTTAATCAATCATTCTATCTATCTCCCAATATTGCGAATCAATTTGCCGAGATGGATCATTGATTGACGGCGAGGATGGTTGGTGACTGAATAAGTGGGAGCACACTGGATGGAGTCCGGTCTGATCGAACGACTGTTTCTTTTATTTCATTTTTCTTTTCTATATTATTATTTTGTGTTGCTTATTGTTGATGATGACGTTGTTAGCTTAGTTTTGTCTGTTATAAATATCTTTATATTCTTGATCTGGGTAGAGAGTCTTCGGATGCGGGTGTGAATGGATTGAAATTTCAACAAACGTGATGTGAGTGCCAGCGTAAATGTAGAAGTAAACATTGTGAATACAAATATAAGTAGGCTTGCAAACCAAGGACTGGAAATGATTGCTATTAGTGTTCGAGCAGAGGTAAGATGAACTTGTTAACAGACGTGTAAAATGCATGAAATGTAAGAAAATGAACTGTCCAATCACGTCGATATCAGACTTTTGGCACGCTTCGCACCCGCACATGTCCCAACCCATCACCTTGCCTGAGCTACATTTATCGAAATTGAAATAGACATTAGCCATGCCGAGAGAAATAGAACATGCCCATTAAATCAAACACTCGGATTGCCCCCGCCCAGCAAAACGGCTCGGCCATCGGCAACGGCCTCTTCGCAACGGCAAATATCCAAAAGGGCGCTGATATTCTCATCGTCGACACGCCGTTTATCGCACTTCTAGAAGAGGAAAAATTGCATAGTTTCTGCTCTGGCTGTTTCGATACCCCCAGACCTACCAAGATCGAGCACCATCCCCCTGGGACGGTGAAAGTGTGCGTGAGGTGCAAGGTTGTTTCGTACTGCGATAAGGTGTGTTCCTACCTGTTCTGTCCTATTCGAGAGATTGGTATTGGTAATAACGAAAGATAGACATGCCAATCTAAAGACTGGAAAAGGGGCCACTCGCTTGAATGCCCCATCTATGCAAAACTATATCCCAGGGTTCTGCCTAGTAATGTGCGAGCAATTCTGCGCATGCTGTTGCGGCAGCGTAGCGCAAAGGTCACGGAGGAAGAGAAACAAGAGTACAAGGACTTTCTAGAGCTCACGTTCCCGAACCCCGAAATTGAGTCTGAGACTCGTGCCATGGACCTGTTTCTGATGTCCAAGGCTGTGAAGGAGTATGGCCGTTTGCATGACTTGGATGAAATGTTCATCTCGGGGCTGTTTGGAAGGGTATACATTCTCCTTTCCCTCTCCTTTGATCATACGTCAGATGCTAATGTAGGTCTTTGACTTGTCAAGCTGGATCAGAATTCATTTACTCTGACGTCCGCCTTTGGCAACAGACGCGGGATCTATCTGCATCCATATACAGCTCGAATGAACCATAGCTGCGACTACAACGCTACATACTCTTTCGACGGCGGAAAATGCTACGTCAAGGCTCTCCTTCCTATACAAAAGGACGAGCAAATTTTCGTTCCATACACCGACACCACGTTCTCCGTTGGAACGCGACAGCGAGAACTCGCCGAGCGGTTCAAATTCCAGTGCCAGTGCGACAAATGCATGCATGAAATCAAGACTGTCCCAACAAAAGACCGCGAAGAACAAGCCTCTAGAGAGCAACAAGCCAACGACGCTCTTGACCGCATCTTCGCAGACAGACGCAAATATGAACACTCCAACCCATCTGCCTCTGCTGAAACTCTGCTTGAATCCCAGACAGCGAGCCTGCGGGACCTGCTACGAAAGACAGAAGCAAACCTCGCCTGGCCCGCGGTCTATCAGCAACTCCAGCCCCTAACGTCAATCAGGATAGAACTTATGGGTTCCGAGCAGCAGATGCTCGACGGCGGTAGGGATGCCGTTGTCCATGCGGCTGTTATATACCTGCGTTGCGATCCGAATCTGTATCCGGACGACAACCATCCTGTGCGACGCGAGCATGCGTTCACGTTCGCGCAGTCGATGTATTATGCAATGATGGCGGAGGAGGCTCCAGCACCGGATGCGACTCACATCCTGGTGCGTGAGAAGGTGAACCTGGCTGTCGTCGCGTGGTCGGTAGCGCATTGGATGGTGCATGGCACGAGAAGTAGCAAGAATGGGTTTGCTCCGAGGCTCGAAATGGCTGACCACGAACAGATAGCATGGGCCAATCCGACTATGAAGCGCGAGGCTTATCAGTTTCTACTCAGGATGATATCGCTTTGTAGGGATTTGGGGATTCCCGAGGAGAGGATGGAGGGCTTGGTGGATGAGAATTGGGGCAAGTTGGAGCGGATTGTAGACGAGACTTTGAGGAAGGAGATGAATGAGTAATGAGTTACGGACTTGGTACTTGTACCTGCATACTCTTACGTTCTACTAGACAATATTCATAACAGATTAATCATGCATCAATCCATTCATTCACGCAGTATATGACATGGAATAATTAAAAGAAAACAGGCACAACCCATCTAATCAACCCATATTGCCATTCCCGGTTCCAGAACAAATGAAAATAAAAAAGGTCGATAATAGATCGTATGGCGCCTTTGTTCTCTGGTATTGGACGTCGTTTTTTGTTCTTTTCTTTTTGGAGGTCGTTTGCAGACACGCGTCTACTTGAGAGGGATGAAACGGGAGGAGTGGGTGGCACCAATACCAGGTCGACCGTGCTTGACGGGTTTGCTGTGAAGAGTTAGCTGCTTTTCTTTTCTCATTGCTGAGATTTGGTGATCAAAACGTACTATGAGATAGAGAACTCTCCAAGGTAGTGGCCAACCATCTCAGGCTTGATCTCAACCTGGTTGAATTCCTTGCCGGAGTAGATGCCAATCACGGATCCAATCATCTCGGGCACAACAATCATGTCACGGAGGTGTGTCTTGACGAGGTCGGGCTTCTCGTTGGGCTTGGCCTCCTGCTTGGCCTTGCGAAGCTTCTTGATGAGACCCATAGGCTTGCGCTTCAGACCGCGGTTGAATCGGCGGCGGGCACGGGCGTGAACGACATCACGGAGTTCCTCGGAGGAGAGGTCGAGGAGTCTGATTCTAGATTAGTCTCCCTGATCCATCACTATAACGTTTCCTGTGCGGTGTTGGACGTACTGCTCGAGTTCGATTCCACGGTAGGAAAACTTGCGGAATTGTCTTCTCTTCTTCAACTCTGCATAGACGATTTGAATCAGCGATTTGGTCCTTCACATTCGATCTCAACCATCCATCTCTGCCATCGACTGCATTGATCTACTCCATCCATCCACTGCATCAAATTCACACCATGCGTCTCTTGTCGCGTCCAAAATTTCCTGATCGAAAATAAAACAGGGCATAAGCGAGTCACGTACCGGCAGCCTCCTCGGCGTTCTGTGAAAAGACTCTTGTCAGCACAACTGTCCATCGCGAACAATCACCATCATCGCTGCATTCGCCTGACACGACGAATAGAAGAATAACTTACGTATTCCTGGTCAGCCATATTGTCGGATTGGTTTTCCTCGGGTAGCTTTTCGACAGGTCCTTTATCGAAAAGCCTAGGGGAAAATGTTGTCGTTGGTCGCGGAAGTACGCAAAAAGGCGGGCGGGACGGACTGCGCTTGCTTCGAGTTTGAAGGGTGGATATTCGCCTAAGCGACCGCTTTAGGTTATGAGCCCTAGCCCTCGCGCTAGCCGTTTTGGGACACTGCCAGTTTTATCGATCGTTCAACATGATTCGATAGAAGACGAATAAATTAATTATTTTTTTACTTATTCTGAATTTACAGACTCCCTAATAACAGGCATATCATGATTACTGCCAGGATTCTTACTAAGACGCAATTGGACAATACGCGGTTGTAGAATAAAACGAATGGAGTGAAGCATCTGGATTCAGACCTGCTAGGTCGCGACAAGACATACATGCATCATCGTAACTGCATTATTGTAAATGAACATTTGCGGGATAGACAGTCCGTCAAAGACATAACCCCGTCCATCACCCCAGACCGTATTTTCCAGAACGTCATCTCCCTGCTTTTTTGGTTTCGCGGTTGTTTTGGCTGTGTCGGTGCAAGTGCATTTAGTCGAACAGACCGAAACCCATGTCCTCGTCGGACTCCTCCTTCTCCTCTTCCTTCTCTTCGGCCTTCTCCTCGGCAGCAGCACCGCCGGCGGCAGCGGCGCCACCAGCAGCAGGAGCACCGCCAGCACCGCCGGTAGGGACGGAGGCGAGCTTGCTGGAACCCTCGGCAATCAACTGTACGTAGATATCGCGAGTTAGTTTGTGTTTTTGGTGCGTAGACAGTCTCATGTTCCATGTTCACTAACCTCGTTGATGTCCTTGCCCTCGAGCTCAGAGATGAGCTTCTCAAGGCGCTCCTCATCGGCGTCAATACCAACGGACTCAAGGACAGACTTGATGTCAGAGGCAGAGGGGGAGGTGTTGCCGGCAAGGCCGAGGAGGAGGTAGGCTGCGAGGTGCTTCATTTTGAATGTGTTTTCTGCGCAGAAAAAGTCAGCAACGACGTGGAATGCTACAATAGCTCTAGCTCAACGCCAGCAAGAGAAGAGCACGTACAGGTGAATGCTTTAGAAGCGAACAAGAGAGTCAATCGATTTAACCGCGAAGTTGAGCGGAGACTGAAACGTCAGGTTCGAGGTGTTGGGCGAGATGGTCGTGGATGAAGAATTGGCGCTGTTGCGGCTGCCGTAAAAGAAAAAGTGCGGCTGTGGCTGGAGGCTGCCGTAAGCGAGCGCTGCCAGGCGCTGTGGCTGGCGCTTCTCACCGCCTGCCCGGTGCAGTAAGTCCAAAACAGTTTTTCGGCTCCCGTTGCCGGCGGCCATGCGTCACGTGACGCGAGGTTCTTCTAGAAAGGTCACGCTCGCTTTCCTGGCGAGTTTCTTCTCTTGCTCGCTGCTCGCTCTTCCTCCATCGGATCCCGAAGACACTCCCTGGGATTCCAGCCATCGTCCAGACGCTGCAAGAGGTCTCGGTGGTTGGATTTTCTTCATCTCAACTCTCAATCTTTGAGGACCGACTGTACCCCCCGGTGGGTCCTTATCATCGCCAAATCCCGCGATCAAGCCAGACATCATGTCTTATTTTGCTCATTTCTGGTGGCGGTGAATAACAAACAACATCATATCACGCAATCCTCAGAGTCCTAAAGTGGTCTGTTCAAGACTCAGTCTCTCAGCATGAGTGTAGGCACCTTCAGGCTACCATTTTAACTCCTTTCCACTGACAAGCATTCTCAGTTTCTTAGCTCGGTCCTCTCGTCCATAGAGACGGGAAAACCAGCCTCTCTCCCGCCGACAACTTCACGACCAAGCGCTTCGGTTACTCCAGCGTCAGCTCCTACCTCTAAGCCCAGCTCTAGGAAGTCCACCCCCTCAGCGCCTGCCACCAGCCGCACCACCAATAATAACACCACCTCGATCGGTATCAAGCGAAAAGCCGATGATTCTCTGCGACGACCCGACAAGCCGTCACCGTCCGTGGCGCCAAACGGAAATGAGTTGAATACTCGACCGAAAGCGCCCATCAAAGCGCCTACTAATGACTCGCGGCCTGCATCCGTCAAGCCCATCCCTCAAGCGGCGCCATCGAAACCTCCACCAAAAGGCTCTTTTGCAGATTTGATGGCCAAGGCCAAGGCCGTTCAGAAGGAAGCACCAAAAGTAGGCGTCCTGAAACACCAGGCAGCCCTTCCTAAGGAGAAGATCAGCAAATCAGAGAAGAAGAGACGGATAGAAATAATGTCCAAGCAGAAAGGAGTGCCTGTTGGTCCTGGGAAGAAAAGTGCCGGCTCAGGTACACCTGCAGCACGGAATAATGGTAAACCAAGCAGCGACGGGTCCATCAAGAAGCGAGAGCCGGAAGAGAATGCTTACAAAGGTACATCCCGCTCAACCCAATCGGCCTATAAAGGAACATCCAATCTGCCCACACGACACAAGGATGGTGGTCGCGACCGACGCCGTGCTCCTCCTCGCGATGAATATCTTGGAACGGATGAAGAAGACGAAGGGGATTTCTACGGTGATTACGATGATTACTACTCCGACGCATCTTCGGATATGGAGGCTGGTCTTGAAGACATGGAAGAGGAAGAATACGAAACACTACGTACTGCCCAGAAAGAGGACGCAGAAGATATTCGCCGAGAGGCTGAAGCGAAGAGGGCTAAACTTGAGAGAAAGCAGAAGTTGGCTGCTCTAGCCAGGGCGAAACGTTGAGGCAGTTCCCCCGAAACCTTATGTATATTCGGGTGTACAGGATCACCCACCTGAACACTTTGATATTTCACCTTTTTCTTTGTTTTGTTACTTACTATTTTTCACATGACTCGTGGCGTCGGCGAAGGAGTTTGCATTAGATACCTTTTATTGTTGCATTTTAGCGGGAGAGAGGTGGCTAGATGAGACTTCATATTGTTAACTACTACTATTCATTTATTCTAGCTTTTAGCGATAGTCGAATTTCCATTATTCAGGTATTCATAAGCCTTTTCCCACGTACAATTTTTACTGTACCTGTGTACATCGATGGATAGCTCTTTGAAAGTGTGACATCACACGTCAGTAAACGGCCCCACTCTTTCAGCGATATATATCCACCAAGCCCCAACATGATTCTGATGGACACTTGCACATAATTATATATACACTGCACTCGCCTTCTTTGGTAACATAGAAACTGTCTTTGATAACCCGCCATACGCCGGAAGTTGATAAGAAGCTCAGCGCTTCGTTAAGAAATGGACAACATGAAGCCTGTCCATATTACCACGCCGTCATCAACGCTGCTCGGCCGGGTGAGGACAATGGTCCCCCCGATGCTGGAGAAGTTTCATAAAGGTAAGTAGATGTATCAAAATCCAAAGAACAGAGTGCATTATGCTGATACAATTTCTAGGTCAATTGGGTCGAGTTGCGGTCATTGGAGGCAGCGCAGAGTATGTAACAATTCCTCGTTTTTGAGTGCATACGTACACCTGTATCAGGACAAGAAGTACTGATATATAGGCAAGCTACACGGGAGCACCCTATTTTTCAGCAATGGCGTCTGCGCGACTAGGTAAGTACATGGCAAAGCTTCTTTCATGGCACATCGAGGCTAACTGAATTCGACAAGGTTGTGACATGGTGAGCTCTACCCATAAAGGTGTTTCTTGACCATGTCATTCTAACTGCGACCGATAGAGCCATGTTATATGCGAGAATTCCGCAGCTCCGGTGTGTCAGCCTCTGTTATGGCACTATCAATATTTTGACTAATATCATGGCCGCTCCTCTCTGAAAGGTGATAAAAGCATACTCCCCAAACCTAATGGTCCACCCCATCCTCCCCAGTAGCGCATCCGTCTCAGATCCAGATTCCAAAGACCCCGCCTCCCTTGCCAGCCCGATCCTTGACATGCTGCCGCGACTGCACGTATTAGTCATCGGTCCGGGCCTGGGCCGCGATGGAGTCACTCAAAAGGTTGTCGTCGAGGTAATGAAAGAAGCACGGAACCGCTCAGTACCATTCATTTTGGACGCGGATGGATTAATGCTGGTCACCGAGAAACCGGAGTTGGTCAAAGGGTACAAAGAATGTATCCTGACGCCGAATGTGGTTGAGTTCGGCCGGTTGGCCAAGGCACTGGGTGTGAAAGTGGCTAGTATGACGCAGGTGGACGATGAGAAACAGCTTAACGAGGCATCAGAGGCGTGCGAAAAGCTGTCCCAGGCTCTTGGGGGTGTAACAATTATCCAGAAGGGTCCTAAGGATATTATCTCTAATGGCGTTACGAGCATTATTTCTGATGTTAAAGGCGGTCTCAAGCGCAGCGGAGGCCAGGGTGATACCCTCACAGGTTCACTGGGGACGCTACTGGCGTGGAGATCTGCTTATCATGATGGTTTATGGGATACGGGCGAGAAGACCTCTTCAAATAAGGATGGCAGCGACGCGCAGAACAGAGAGGAAGTCCAGGCAGAGCTGGAAAATAAGGACAAGAAAATGTCGACTACGACTACGCTGCTGTTGGTGGCATATGCGGGAAGTGCAATTACGAGGGACTGCTCGAGACGTGCTTTTGAGTCGAAAGGAAGAAGCATGCAGGCTAGTGATTTGACGGATGAAGTTCATGAGGCGTTTTTGCATTTGATTGGGGAGCCGGAGCAGTCGAAGCTATGATTCTAGTTATGTTAAACTGACTTGATCCGCCTTAAGAGATAACAAACAAGAAAAATAATTAGTACATGAAGACTAGGGGCTGAGAATTTCTTTTGTATACTTGGCTCGGATAATTTGCGAGGCGGTTTGACACTTGGCATAGTCGAAAGTATTGTCCTGATGTTCGCGCTTATCGTATTCTTTTAGTTCCCTGGTAGCTATGTCATATAATTTTTTTGGAACCGGCATGAGGTCGGCGTAGAAGGTTGTTGTCTCATTCCGAATGGTATCATCACTGTCATCCAAGTAGTCGACTGAGTATCCCAATTTCCCTCTATCTGATGGAGCAAATCAACGGTTATGGAGCCATCTTGTTCTATTGGACTTTTGCAATCTTCCTCGACGCCGGGCCTTTGTGTTGATATCAATTTGGCGACTAGGGTACACACTATTGTCAGTCATCAAACAAAAAATTATCAAATAGTCCATTCAATGCCAGAGGTACAATTAACGAGACCCACCATCATGAAATTCATATTTAGGTTTTAAGGATTTTATAATTTGCCCTAAAGATAGCAATATATAAAGGATTGTGGTAGAATTATCTAAATCTTCAGCGGACATCACTCGCCTACTTTGGATAGTATTAATTAGATCACACCAAACAATGATATAGCCATGTTTACATATGTTGATTAGGTACATATGGCTATTGGCAATTATAAGTCACGACGGTATTTATGATTAATTGGCCGACCGCTGTGCAACAATTGAATACGAATCCACATCGTGGTTAACGAGTTGGGTCCTCGTCGCGGCAGGTTAGACAAAAAATGTGATGGCAGTTCATACAGGCTCCGAAAACAGCTCTCTGCGGTCCATAATCGCAGTTGCACTGGGTAATGAAAAAGTAAGCCTCGTTCGGTTGATAAATTACCACGTTAAATAATGTCAAAGACCGAATGACTCACACAGTACATATATAATTCCTTTTCACAAGAACGTTTTTCACAAGGAACGTTAACTTTCCGAATCTTATTTCTTTGGTCATAGTAGTCGGTAGATAACTGTTTGGCCTCAATATCGGTGTCTTCCTCGCTTGATGGACACACCTCGTAGTTTGTGCCTTCTCCATCATCGCGATCGTTGCATGAAAGATCGATGACTACACCAAGTTGGCGTTTTTTCGTAGATCTTTTCGATGAATTCTTTCTCTGCAACAGATTCTTGTCTCGTTTCTTGCGAGCTCCTTTTATCGTATGTCCTTTTTCCGGGAACCACTCTTTGATATTTTTCTCGTTCTGGAAATGATCATTAATGTGGTCAAATCTTTCGTTCAAGGCATCCACGCCCTTTTTCTCCACGAGCTTTATTTCCCTACAGAAGCCACACCAATAATAAAACCGCGATTGATGATCATATGCTCCAATGCGGCTTTTCTCAATTTCCTCCTGGATTTCATCTTTGCTCACGTTCTTTGTGTGTTGGTATTCAGTGATATGTTTGACGAATTCTTCTTCCCGGAAAAATAACAAAGCACACTGTTCATGGTCAGCACGGGGTAGAGAACATCGAAAGCATTGAGCGTGGTAATGCTGCATGCTCTCATGACGTTTCCAATCCGCTTTGCTGCCAAACGAGCCATAACAGCCTGCAAAGGTGCATCCGTATGGTCTTTCATGCCTCTTCAAGTGTTTACTATTACCCAGTTAATGTCCAACTTTACTTGTGATTTTGTTTCTTTTATCTAGAAGTCGGGTTAGTTTCTCGATGACCAACGTACTTGAGTGTGGATTGTCTGCCAAATACTTTCCGGCACACTGAACATGAAAAGCCTTCTTGTTTTGGCTCTCCCTTTTCATGTGCGTATGTCACAAACTTATTTTTGACCAATCTATCTTCCGCAGAGTTGTTACTGTTCTCAGGCTCTGATGCGTGCAGATTTAATTGAGAACGCATTTCAGACATCATTCTGAGACAAAATTCTTTCTGCTCGGTTGAGAATCGACTGATCTTGGGTAAATCTTCCTCTTTTGTCTGGTTCTTCAGTTCTGGTAGCTGTGTGGTGGCGTCGATATCCTCGTTGGGAGATATCTCTGCTTTTGCTTCCACATTATTACACGGCGTCTTATTATTCTTTTTCTGCAATGCTGCTACAGCTAGTGCGTGGATGAGTGCAACCCCCTGTTCAAATGCTTGCACACTTGGTAGGACGCATTTTTCCGAGACAACTTGCTCCGGTGTAGACTCCCGCCGGATGCTGCTTCCCTCCGAAATTGTTGATTGTATTAGAGTTTGAATTCCCGGAAGTTTTATATTGGACTGTGCCGCAAGAATTGGGATGTGGGCCTGTGACTTTTCGTCCTCTTCAGGCCTTTGCAGGAAGCTTGGCTCAATTAGGCTTTCAGAGGGTAATATTTTTGTTTTATCAAGAAACTGCTCATCTCCAACTTGAGGACGAAGTAATGGTAGATCATCCTGAGAGATGTTGAAGTAGCTCTCTAGACTGTGTAACATTCTGAACGGTGTGATGGAGTCGGTGTTCTCCTGCCTAGGCCGAGTTGGCTCTTCTCCTCCTTTTTTCCATGTATCGTACCACGTCCGTGATCTAAGTACGCCAATTAGTTTCACTTGGACGAAACTTAATAGAGTATAGCGGGAGAGTGGGTGTTATACAAATCAAGTAGAGATTTTTCATCCTCATTCCCATGCTTGCGTCTGAGATGAGCCCTAAAGTTATCCAACCTTGGCCAGAGCTTGTCGGATTGTCTACAAGTTTTGCCAAAGCACTTGTATCTCTCAGTCGGTCCGCAGCGTGGGTCTTTGCTGTGAACAGTTTTACGGTGTCTTTCCAAATCGTTTAGTGTGCCAAAGCCTTTGCCGCAGCCCTCTTCTTCACATTTATTATCTTTACGATGTGCAGCCTCGTGTTTCCTAAGGGTGTCGAGTCAATGACCCATCATTGATGGTTGCTCAAAAGAAAGAGAGGAAAGGGGAGAAACAAAGACGAAGAGACAAAACGCACCTTTTTTGCGATTGAGTCTTTCCTTTCCACCATGGACATTCACTGCACTTAATCGGATTCGGTCCTGATAAATCATGTACACTGGGCTGATTCACATCTGCCGTCAAGTTTATGTATAATGATTGACAGTCAAAGTCGTTTGAAATCTCGGCGACAGACTCTTCCTGGCTTGTCAAACTCATCGACAATGTTGTAGGCGTATCCCCTCCAACTTGGCTTCCGTATCCAGAATCAGGATATGCACTGTTGGAGTTAGGGCTATACGACCGGCATAGAGGAGCATTAAATGCACCATAATTATAAGACCAATGAAAATTTCGGGATGGTATATGCGTTGAAGGGTTCTTTATCTGAAAAGGAGTCCAGGCATCGTTACCACCTCGACTAGAGAAGCCAGAAGAATACTCGTTCTCAGAAGAAGAGACGCCCCAAACATCGCAGAAACGATGCCTCGTTGAGTCGTTAATGTCAGAATCTGCCCTGATTTGAAGGTCGAGCAAGTCCTCGTTACTGACGCGGGTATTGCACTTCTCATCTCTTGAAATCATCTCGAGGCCGATAGGTTGTTGATTCTTGTACATATTGCCGCTCTTCGTCTCTCTTTATATTTGTGATGATGCTGGAGCATTATCACATAAAAAACCCAGAAGGATAATTGGACTTTGCATGAGCAAAGAGACAGATTCTTTGAACGACAAGGCCAAAATTGAGGAAGCGTCTAAAGTGGTGTGACTCTGTATGCCGTCGGTCCTACGTCAAACGATCAGGTGAAATGGCAACTTCAAAAGAAATGATTGCCTTGCTATCCGGTATCGACGTCAAGGTTCTCGAATTCCATGCAAATGCATGTGCCATCATGTGGGCGTGCACTGCAAGGGATGGGTTGAGCGATATTCCATAGTATAAACCCTTCTTGTCTGAAACTGGTCTCATTTGACCGAAAAATAAATCAATGGATAACTTCTCCATATTCTTTTTTGTTATCCAGTCATCGGTATGACTTTTATTGGATGGAACAAAGAAGGAATGATGTACAAAATTCCTTTGGGTAAAAAAGCGAGGCTGAGCCCGCTCGTAGATGGGGGATCCTGGAAAATGCCTAAGCGCTAGGGTAAAATCACCCTTAGCGCAGTCAGGCCTCAGCGATGATTTTGCCCGATCTGATTAATCATTTACCATTTAGACACGTAGTCAAATTTAGAATACTGGCCATGAATCAGAAGAAATCTTGTGGGCACAATAGCATATTCATAAAGGATTTTCTTTTTCTTTTTATATTAGAAGGACCGGCTTGTTTTAGAGGTGAAACGGCATCAGCAGTCAGGAATGGACCGGGCATCAGGTAGTGCAAAGGACACGGCATAGGAATTCCGAATCTTTATCTAGGCACAGCCGGGTCTTTCGTACCTACAGACGCTTCGGTGAGCAAACGCTCTGCTATACTCACGCTACGAATGCAAGATAAAGAAAGAAATTTGAATTTGCTTCTTTTTCTGGAGTGGACCAGCTTAATTTTTGCATTTTTGGGCGTGTGGCGCGTCTATTATATCTAGTATCTACTTTGATTACAGCATAGTTCCAAAGTAGAAACCAGGCTGAGGTAAATGATGGCTCGGTATGACATGTTATTCTCGAGTAATCTTCGGGTTCCCCGAAATGGTCTTTCAGGACCAGCGGACTATCCTCTGTTATGGGAAGCCTTAGTCCTATCAATATGTGACGAGGCCTTGAACAGTCGATTTGGTATGAGGCCAGCACAAGAGAGATAGGCGGAAAATGACACAAAGTAATCTTGTGACACAGCTCATGATCGATTCTTTGACAACGTGAAAGTGGGTTTTAAGCGATTTATATACCATCGACGGTAACACGACAGAATCATGTCATACAAACGATGTGAAAAAAAAAAATAAATAAAAAGGCCGATCCGATTCCGATTCATATAAGTTTAATCTATGCTCTCGATATAGCACTAACCTATAACCTCTTAAGAACAACAAGCATAGTGATGTCTCATGCCGATGGCGGTCTCGCCATTGACAAATATATCTATTTTTGCTCAGTAAGATATTTATTTTATGCTTGTGAGCAAGATGTGCTCCCCTTCGTTCAGGATCTCAGCGCAGGTTCTGAACAATAAACGGTAACCACCAACCATTGGAACCATTTGCGAAGTATTGTCAGACTTGAACGCAAGGGTAACCCTACTAAAAAACAGGAAACTATTTGTCGATAAGACGTAAACATAGAAGATGGAGGGTATACCTCGCTACATAAATATCACATCCATGGATGTCACAGGTAGGATAATCGAGTCGTCATGACAATCTATATACGGAAGTATTTGCCTATTACTGGAATGCCTTGGATCCGTTTACCAATAGTTAACTACAGGTTATCTATCTACCTTACAAAATGGGAACACTGGGAAACCTAGCCATTCTATCTAATTATTTAATCCCTGCCCCTGCATTAGTTGCGTCCCTCATTGCTGAGTGTACGACAAACTTATGTCGAGTAGCATTAGAGAACCTTTCTATAAGCATTCGCAGATAATATCAACTAAGCCACTATAAATTGATGACGAGTTTGTGCTTATCATCGATTCATGGCATGAGACCCGGCCATAAAACGGACCATCTAGATCAGCAGGTGAGCATCTCACGAGGCTCTGAGGTTAGATAAGAAAGCCTTGCATTATGAACGACGTATTCGTTTTGACGGGAACCTATGTATACATTTTTTTCTAGGCAGCGGTCACAATGGTAATGCAAAGCATCAGCATTAAGTGGATCACATGAACTATCTGTCCTCACAGCGAGTAAGGTCACATCAGCAAACTTAACTAGAGCTTCGAGATAAAACTAAAACCAAACCCCAGACCCTAGGCTGGATCAAGTTAGGGCATCTTTCCTCATCCTATTTTCCAAGTCGATGAGTTGCTGCAATCCATGCATGACACTGTGGTATATATATCTATTATATTAATATTCATTTTCTTTGCCCCCAGTTATCAAACTAAATAATTTTTTAAACTAATCAAGCACACTTACTCGCTGTACCTGCATGATGGGAATGTTCACACGGACGGACGCTGCGGGATGACTGCCCCAAGGTGGGCCCGTGATTAAGACTTAACGAGGGTTACAACTTGGAAAACCAATGCTACTGTGACTATGAGCTAGACGGCGTGATGACTGGTAACTACAATTTTAGTTTGATCTATGGCCAGATAATGGGCCTGCTTCTACCCCTGACCCTCGTGAAGAAATAATAAATGCCCAGTACAAGCCGCGATTGTATTTATTCGTATAGACCTGTGCACAATCAAAGTATGGGGTTCGTTAAAGCTTAATTTGTAGACTAAATATGTCTGAGTGTATCCTGATAAAAGCTCATATTGCCTACAAATTAACTAGGTAACTATATTACGGTCAATAGGCCCACCATGACGCTTATCGAGTCGAAACGCCGTGGCTGTTTCTAGTATAAAATTACCGACTTCAATCCTACGATCTGGGGGTGTATCAACGCTTGGGTAACATACCGTGGCTTGTGGCGTTCATACTAAAGGGCATCTGACCTTTCACATCCCATGTTGTCGTAGTTGTTGTGCCTGTCCATCGACTGACATTAATAATATCATGGACAGACAACGTCGTGTTTGAGCATCTGGACCTCCATGTCAAGTTTACTCAGTTTCCACTGAGTGTTACATTGATAACACAGATTGCTCGCAGTCATCATACATTTTTGTCATTTTCTTTGGGATTCAATGCCGTAGGCAGGTCGTGAAATGGACTGCCAATATAGTATTGTCCCGTAGCATTTTCCATGCACCAGTTGATCCTTGACATCTCGTGGAAAGTACCATCAGTGAACATGGGTTCAATATGGTGTAACATTGGGCAGTGACAAATGCACGATTTCTCCACAGGGTCTACACGAGGTATCTATGAACTGTGTTTGATCGCTCCATCAATCTTTGTATGGCACTGGCCATGTATATAAGATGACCGAGATCTGCACCCTTTCCCCTCCTTTTTCTCAAGCAGCATCACAATCAAACAACCCATCCTTACCTGTCTCTCCTTACTCTCACTGAAAGTACTGGTTTACTTTCTAGCTACACTCCTTTTCAACCTTCTTACTATTAGCTACTAGCTTAAAGAAAACATACTCACTCTCCTTTTTTTCAATATGATCAACTCCGTTCTCTATCTGTCTGCTTTCATAGCAGCATTCAAGGGTGTCCAAGCTGGTATCAACTTGGATAGCTCCCAGAATGTTGCCATTTACTGGGGTAAATACGCCCATTCCGATTCGTATATTTTGAAGATATTCATTAACGCACACTACTAGGGCAAAACTCCATCGATCTTACGGGCACCGATGGCCAGCAAAGACTGAGCTACTACTGTGACAGTAAGTGATGACTAGCTGGTTATAATCAAGGGTCCGAAAACTAATGAAATAATAGATGATGATGTTGATGTATGATCGTGCATTTCCTCCACTAAATAATATTTGCGGCAGCTGATATTCAAACAGGTTTTCATGCTTTCCTTCGTCACTATGTTTGAAGGTTTGGGAGGATATCCCGAAACAAACTTTGCCAACGCGGGCAACAACTGCACCACCTTCGACGGAACAGAGCTTCTCGACTGCCCCCAGATTGCGTAAGTCCAACAACACCTTTGAGAAGTCGTAGGACATATGGCTAATCAGCTCTGGTGAAGTGATGACATTGTGACCTGCCAGGGACTTGGGAAGACTATTCTGCTATCAACTGGAGGTGGCACTTACACAGAAGGTGGATTCACCAGTGAAGATGCAGCTGTTTCTATGGCGAATCTCATGTGGGAGGTTTTTGGACCTGTTTCTGATAACAGCTCTGTTCTCCGTCCGTTTGGTACAGCCATTATTGATGGGTTTGACTTTGATTTCGAAGACCTTGAAATGAGCAACATGCCGGCCTATGCCAACCAATTGCGCAGCTTGTATGAAACCGACACATCAAAGACATACTATATGACGGCAGCTCCTCAGTGTGTTTACCCAGACGAGGCTGATGGCCCAATGTTGGACGGTACCGTTTACTTTGACGCCATCTGGGTCCAGTTCTACAACAATGGGTGTGGCATTGATGAGTTTGTCGAAGGTGACACTACTCAGTACAACTTTGACTTTGACACGTGGGACAACTGGGCCAAGACAGTGTCTCTTAACCCGAACGTCAAGGTATACCTTGGTGTTGCTGGTAACACTGGTGCTGCTAATTCCGGTTCATACGAGCCAGCATCTGTTGTCGGCGAAGTCATCGACTATATCATCAGTGAAGGGTACACTTCCTTTGGCGGTGTTATGATGTGGGATGCAAGCCAAGTCTGGGACAATACTGGATTTTTGTCTTCTGTATACGCTTACTTGCCCTCTGGCACCGTAACTGCCTCCTCTTCAACCACATCAGTCACCAAAACTACTTCTACAAGCAAGACTACTTCGACGACCCTGATCACTACTACTTCATCCTCAGCTACCACCACCACTTCCACTCCTTCAACTACTACCACCACCACCTCTCCAAGCTCCACTTGCCCCGTATCTGGAGCTTCTTGCTCTGATGATGGCGCCTATGCCTGCAGCGGTAGCAGCTTTGGCATTTGCGTTTACGGCGCGTGGGTCTTCGAGTCTTGCGCTTCCGGAGAGGTTTGCGTTCAAGATGGGTCGTCAGTTTACTGCGCTGCTTCCGGCTCTAGCGACCCTGTGTGCGCATAAACCACGCATGCAGATCGATGAACCATTCGGTTCGTGGAACATATGAATTATTGAACCGTTTATTGATGATTGCTTTATTGAATGTCTACTATCTTCTCGGTGTGATGCAAAATGGCTGTTCATGTGGTGAGATTGTATATATGATTCTGAACACGTCTAGGTACATAGCAATAGTAGATGACTTTTACTGGAAATCTTTTAATAGCCCAGCTATGGGGACTTATCGCGAGGTTTAGTTGTGACCATACGTCAATAATCTACGCCTTTGGTTGTTGATCCCCTCTTTAAATAGATATATCTTGACGTAGACAATATAAAGCATTGATGTTTTTCCATCATGATATCATCTAGTTTCAAGCATTTATTAAAGACTTGGATCGTTGTGCTTTTTGGTGTGTTTTGAATCATAATCAAACACCCCGCGTCATATTTTTTGTCAAGACAGTCAAACTATAAGATAATTATCATTAAGCAATTAATGTTCGCGTATACCATATCACTGGTATAAGCCTATTATGGCGTGAATTGCAAATTGAAATCCCAGTATAAATAGTAAAAGCTTTGTTGAATGATAGAATGTAGCTAGCTATGTTCCGACCTCCTCTCAAAGGAGACAGCCCAACTGTTCAATTTGTACAAATAATATATAAAGCCTGCCTCACCGTAAACATTCTCTTTTGGGGCACAAGGACGGTAATTAGGAGCAGCTAATATCGTCAGGAACATTCTCGCAGTCAGAATAATCACTTCCGCCAGTGACATCGACATCTGTCCAGGTCCAGTCGGAGCATCCAGAGGAGCCGCAGACAATAACAATATTGTAACCACCAGATTCTACAGCGTCTGCTCCAGATATGTTGTCAAGCGTCAAGTCAGTGATTGGGATTCCCGATGTTGGAGTACCCCCGTCCAAATCGCCTCCATCATAGTTCTGCTCAATAAGAATGCCGTATCTGTTGAAAAAGGGTCAGTATTTATCTTCTTACGTGGTAATTTCCACCACGTCAAAGTTCTGGACGGAGACATACTTTGAAATATCCGAGAGAGTGATTTCGGTATAGGTAACCCCAGTAATTGAGCCGGTGTCCCCTTCAGTAGCTTTGATACGAATACCTGGAATGAGGAGTAAGAATATGATTCTAAAAGTTAAAGGCAAATAAATAAATCTGGGCAGGCACTCACCGTTGACAGAACTCTTAACTTCACTGTTCTCAAACTTCACTGTGTCAACGGTGTTGTCACTTCGTCCACCAACACTACCAATCGACAACCCATGACCACCAGAGCACACACCACCGCTAAAGGTAATGTCCGTACCGGAGTTAACTGCAACACAGTCATCCTGGTTGTATACATTGGCACCAGTAATTACAACGTTGGTACTGTCGCCAATGTCAAAGCCATCGGTGTTGGCACCACCTTCTGAGTCGCCGTCTTCATCGTTGATTGTCATGTCCGTGATAGTCAAGCCACTGCATCCATCAATACTGACCGCCTGGACAGGTGTGTTGTAGATGTAGAGATTCGTAATTGTGGAATCAATCAGATTGTGTGCATAGAAGAACTTGGGCTTGGTGACTCCACCGTCGCTGCCCTCGCCATCCCACCATCGCGATCCATCGCCATTCAGGTAAGCTCCGTCGGCTCCCTCAATGGTAATACTGGTACCTTCAATTTGGAGCAGAGGACCGTCCCATTCTTCGTAGCCCCAGGTTGTTTCACCCTCAAAAATAACCTGATAATGCCATCAGATCAGTCTTGTTCATTTCACCTGGAGATAATGCTAAAAAAAAAAACAAAAAATAGTCTAACCGTTGTATCGTCTTCAAGGTCACTCAGATCCAAGGTAACACCAGACGGGACAGCAACATCAGACAAGATGATAGTCGAGCAATCCTTTTGCGACACGCTTGCTGAGGAGGCACCCTCTGATCCCGAGAAGGTGCAGCTGGTTGCTCTCTTCCTGATCTTTGGGGGTTCAGTGATAGCAGGGCCAGCAGGGTCAGCAACTGGCTTCGCAATTGCACTGGCTGCAAAGGCAGCGAGTATGAGGGCGTTGATAAGTTTAGTCATTGTGTATCCAGCTCAAAGTCTGGAGGTCTCTGGGTAGTTATCGAACAGTGCTTTTTGGGCAATGCCTTATTTTCATTGACATTTCAACACCCAGTCTGCGAGCGAAGATGCTTTTTATATATGTCTAAACGTATCGCCTAGGCCCTGAAGAAAACCAATGCCAAGCTTCGTCTTAGCATGAACACTTCTCGTACTGTCCGAATGATAGACAGCTAAACAATCCAGGAGGTTTTGAATTCTCCTCCAATAAACGATAAAACTGGGTCATTCGGCAGGAAGCCCAATTGGTGGTAAATAAAGCGTCATCTTGAAACCCTCGGTGCGGAGAAATCCCACCTACCTAGGTACATGCTTCACGTTCTGCGTTTCATAGATATACGGAGATGGGGTTCGCTAATCCACCTACGTTTATTAACCTTATTACTCACGGAACGGAATCCGCACTTGCTACAGGCGGGAATTCTCACTATGGCAAAAGTTCCGATTTATAGTCACTTAAAGACCCAAAAGTAGATAAAAGTAGACGTCAATTACCTAGCTTAATCATTCATGGATGCTTAGTAACGATTTCTGTGGACTATGGTTGCACTGGCCGAATTAAAACGAATTTCCGCATGGATTTAGACATGGTAAATAAATAATCGATACCGTCATGCGGTGTCGAATATGACAACATTTTATTGACTGGGGTATGTGGCCGGCCGGGAACACCTCTCTCTCGGGTGTATCCCTTGATTAAAAAGTGCCGGACGGGTCCCATGGCCCTATATGTCTCACTATTATTGTTGCACGCGTACTGGGTGGATTTATCCACTCTACGTTTTAAGTGCTTCAAATTTGCCTTTGTTTTTTAAATCGTTTACCTGAATTTCTTACTCACTCTTAGCGCTCTCGAGGAAATGGAAAATCTTAAGAAAATGACTACTACTGGAACGGAAGCCTGTAGGTACAGCTGATCATCGGCCTTAGAAGCAGATGGGGGTTGCATCCACTTATTTATCCACCACTTAGACTCCGTTTCACCGTGATTTCTACGAACACATTAGATTTCCAGGAAATAAGCCTTGAGTATAATTCCTTACTTGATGACGCGCAGGCTATTCTCGAATCCACGGCAGTATGTAGAGCACCGAAAAATGTGGCAGCTGATGAGGGGACATGGTAGAACAACGACTATCGTTCAGGATTTGATGGCTTTCGATCTTTTCGGATTGTTTTAATCGGGTTAGCCAATAATAAGTACCCATAGAGTACCCCATAGATGTTGCAGGCTATTTGCGCCACTATCAGAGGTGAGTAGTTGCGTGGAAGACTGAAAGCATCTGATTAGCAAACCGTTGTTCCATTCAAATTGCATGAAATTTAAAGTAAGCCTGGAAGTTCGTATACGTAGCACCCTAAGCTCCTCAAAACGGCAATCAAAGCGACTAGTAAATGCCGAGATGCTGGAGTTAATAAATGATCCCTGCAAGTTGACACGCTGACGACAACCCGTGGATCATGTAAAGTGGCTTCTAGTGACCCTTGATGGACTTGCTCACTTTTATTGGCTGATACATTGGACAGGAGATCATTTTGAATGAATCGTGTCGATAAGCCGGGTAAATTATAAACCAAGAGCTGTGATGTTGAAAGACCTAAGGCTAGCTTTAACCTGTTTTGAGGCGTAGAAATTTAGAGACTGTGATTCTTCAGACTCTCGCGACCAACAACATTGCTGATATATCAACACAAGTCAAGCTTGCCTTATAATGTATATACTCCATCGGCAACCAATTCAGCCCTGTGCAGGAAAATGCTCACCTGATATACCAGATAAAGAATTGCATCCGCAACCTCCACCACTTGGCTCATCTGGCTTATAAAAAACTTATATGGCGTTTCAGTCATTACAGCTAACATGCCGCACCAACTACGAGCGATCAGACGGAGCTCCTTTTCAGGGAATCGTACCGAAAGAGATTCCACTGTAGTCGCTTGGTAATACTCCACTTCCATCCACTATTAAGTGGACATTTTGATATGCCCACCACTCCGTCAGGAAATTTACAGAAGGTAAGCTGTCTAATGGCTAATCATCTGTTCAAATTGCCAGCACAACTTGAGCCGTAGCTAGAAACACAAAATCCATAGGGGATTTTCCTCAGGATTTAATAGTGTAGCAGTATAAGACGTCCAACATCAAGCCTGAGGCCAACCATACGATTTAGTGAACATTGAAACCTTGATGTCTAATCACAGCGTTTCAAATGAGGGGCGAGAACTATAAAGTCACACAAATAATGAGGCATATACCGTTCAAGATGGCTCCGCCGCTATATGGCATCTCAATCAGACTCAACAAAAGTTGACGAGACGCGCTGCATTCTTATATCAACGATGTGGGCCATATATTATCAGTATTCCCGAACTTTAACTTCCTTGGCCAGACTGTCCAGTGTTACTCTACGGCCGTATAGGACAAGGCCAAAATATTTCCTTATGTGTATCTGAGCATGCTAACAATCGAAATGGACAACATACACCGGATGACGAGTATGCGTACAAATGGGCCTCTGCTACAATGTTCGCCCGGGTTCAGATAGCTGTATATTTTCTCCCATGAAAGAGTCTTGTACGTGAAAAATTCAAAGTACTAATAAAGTGCATATATTTATGCGCATCAGCGCCTTTTCCGGTCTCTCCATATTGTTTTTCGGCATGGCATTTTTCCAGTGTCCAAAGCGCGGCACAAAAGAGCTCTACGTCATTATGTGAATCATACTTTTCACCGACGAGGATTGCGACCAGCTGCCCTACTCAATGCCGTGACTAGGAGATCTTACATGTATTCTGCATCCGTTCCGTTGGCGTAACACGGGAGACAGTGATAAGCTCTAGTTGATTTCCTGACCCTAAGTTGTTACTGCTAGGAAAGAATTTCCAAACGAGCGTAGGTTCCCATCATTGAATAGAAGCAAGAAAGACCTTGCCAAAATTCGTTTTGTATTGTACAATTTCTTCTGACCACGGGTAATTCAGTTTTGTGTACCACGGAGACGAGCGTTACCTAATACGGTTAGTGACGGGAGCTAGTACATGTTTAGTCTAGTGTGGATATATCGATATCGATATCTATATAAAAACATCACATAAATTCTCAATGTCTATGAATATTCCATAAAAACCAAAAATTCTCATGATATCTCTTGTAAATTGACGATGGCAGGACTAACAATGGCAGTAATAACAAAGGGTTTGCTTAGCCTCAAAGGCGGTAAGAGAATATCTCTCATCTTCTCTTCTCTTCTCCTCTCTTCTCTTCTTCTCTTCCTCTTCTCCTCACTTCACTTCTTCTCCTCTCTCCTCTTCTTCTCTTCCTCTTCTCCTCACTTCACTTCTTCTCCTCTCTCTTCTTCTTTTCCTCTCTCCTCTTCTTCTCTTCCTCTTCTCTTCTTCTCTTCCTCTTCTCTTCGTCTCACCAACCCTGCCATCTTCAACGTAAGCACTCCCCAATCCAAACCTCACATTTCCATATTTTTCAACATATGCAACATATGCTGACACTAAATACTACAAATCGACTTTTAGCCGCCAAAAATCGCCATAAATCCACTGGTTTTGGAGGTGAGTGCACAGAAATCTTGATTTTGGAGCTGGCGGCGTGTCTGGGGAGTGAGGTTATTACCAGGCAAAACCCTTTTTCCAAGGCTTCCCTCGAGGCCGCCACGATATAGTGACGATGCTTTGTAAAAGGCTTCCCGTTATTACATCGCTACGGCGCTCTGGAACCCTTTTTCCAAGACCCCCCTCGAGACCACTGTGATATAGTGACGAGTCTTGGAAAAAGGGTTCCATCGCTACGGCGCTCTGGAACCCTTTTTCCAAGACCCCCTCGAGACCACCCCCTGCTCTGATATTGGAACTCTTTTTAAAAGAGCTCATGAGACATTCCTGACTAACGACAGTTTCATATAGGGAAAAAATGGACGACGAGAACTCAGGTGACCGGGAAGTGGTGCTCCCAGAAGACTACACAAGTGAGCAAATGAGCTCAACATCATCAATGAAAAATAGAGGCTAATTATGCCTAGGGGCAAGTGCGTTGCAGAATATTGGGAAGAATGGGAAACTATTGCGCGAATTGCTTTTGCTAGAGGACGAGCACGATTGGAAGAAATGGATACGCAGCTCGAACTTCAAACCATTCTGGAACGAGTTATGGAACGATTTCTTAAAGAACAAGCCGGCGTCTAAAAAGCGTGGCGTGGGTTTTGATGATGTCCTACAAACATGGAAAGCATTCGCAGAGGACTTCGATGATGCTGACCTCGACAAGAGCACCTGGTCAGATGCCCACCACTACGCTTATTTCCTTCACCGTACTGTCAGGCGCAATACTAGGCATCAAGACGGCCTTTTCAAACACCGCCCCATGGCCAAGGATGAAGCTGCCACCTTGCTATGGGGAGCGTTGAAATATGTTCAGCACCTCCATACTCCATCACAGAGATCAAAACCCAGTGGTGGTTTCGCCTTGCTGGACGAAACCTACACGCATCCCCTATCTTATCCACTGCAAATGTCCACGCCCCGCAAAACGAAGAAGCTGAAAAAAGGTTCTGAACAGAACCCTTATGCAGATACTCCTGTATCGACATTAGATGACAAAGAGCAGCAGGAGCCGGAAGACGCGCACACTGGTGATCAGACTAGTTTTACAGATGGTGAAGAAATGGCCATTTACAACGAAGAGCTCCATGAAATCATGAAGAAAACGCTCTCAGACTCTTGGAAAACTATGATCAGGTCATATGGTGTTGAGCAATACCCGGATAAGGTGTCTGAAGTCTTTACTCTAAGCGACCCTTATTGGCGGCTGATGTTTGCAAGAACCGCGCTGCATCGGGCAACAGCTGATTGTGAAAATGAGAACGGGGCAAGCAGAATGTCCGTCGATCCTGATCCAGACGATAATCCTGGCGATTTAGAAATCGCCGACGCCGAGGACGGCACTCCCAGCCCTGCAGATGGTCGGCTAGATGGCTCCGAAGTCACTGAAAGTATCTGGCCTGGTCGCAAGTCTGACGACACCATTGATGAAATACATGATAACGCACTACCTCACACCATTATCCAGGCCGACCAGGAAGAGTTCTCTAGTTTCGATTTCTTTATCGGGGAAGAAATCGTAGCAAATCGTATCGAGGGTGATTCTGAGCCTGTCAAACCACCACATTTAATGACGATCTCTGATGCATCGCTACAAAAATATCAGAACGAAATCTCATGGATGAACAATCCTAATTATCAACCCGCAGACTTCGAGGGTGCACTCGGGAGATTATACCTCACACGACCCACAGATGATGAAGAAAGTCTTGTCCGCGTGCGTCATCAGTATATGAGGGACAACATATTTCTGGAAGTCTGGCAAGTGCTTGGTGTTGACATGATCCTTCAAATTCGCGATGCCCGACGACCTGATGGTACGCAGCTGTCTGCCGGCGCTCTGTTAGCAGACGTCATGGGTCTTGGCAAGTCCATGCAAGCTGTGAATTTTGTTTTGGAGGTAAGTCCATGTCATTAAAGGGTTCCAGGACCCTTTTCTGTTCCCCTTTATTAATGATCAATAGGTCATGCGTCGGAAGAAATTAGAATATCAGGCTAAGAGGGCACATATGGAGGCAAGCGCCCAGACTGGTGAAAAAAGAAAGCGTACAGACGATCAAGACACTACCAGTGATGCCGAATGTGACAGTTCCCACATACGCTTTAAACCAATCCTGTTGATTGTACCCTCTTCCATCTTGCAACAGTGGATGAAAGAAATGGCTAAGATCACAAATAGGCTTGACATCTGGGTGCTTTTTTCAGATAAGAAAGCTCTCAAGGACGCGGTGTTCAAAAAAGTGAATATCATTGATGGCGCGTTAACTAGAGACCATGAATTGTTCGATGGGTCACCTAAACGTCTTGGCAGTGTTGTTATTTCTACCTTTGACACATTTCGGACTCGACATGGCCCGCCGGCTAAGAAAAAATGGGAGAAAAGCAAGAAAGGACCCAATACATGGCCAGGGGATCTTCGTGGTCTTTTTGACGATGTGATCCTTGACGAGGGTCACACTGTACGCAATCCTGACAGTGGATTATCGATCGCAATCCGCTGGCTTCAGGCCAAATTTCATCTGATCCTTTCCGCCACCATTTTTTACAATTCGATCATGGATTTCAAAGGCTACGTTCCTCTGCTCGTTCCACCAAAGGCTGATAAGATATGGGATAATGAGGAGGAGCTAGAAAAGTTAGGCATAACTTCTAGCTGGAACCCTTTTGCGCACTCTTCCAACCATGCGGCATCCTTTTTGCGATTGACAAAGCATGCCTTAGACAAATATGTTTTCACGAACCAAGTCACACTAAATGTGGCGAGCATGCGATTGAGATCTGTGCTATCCAAATTAATGGTCAGGCGAACCCTTTCGTCGCAAGTCACCGTCAAAGATAGCAAATTGAAAGAGAGGCAATTGGTCATTGGATCGCGTATCCCACCCTCTCAAACCATGCTCGTGAATGTTTCCTTCACTCCTGCTGAGAGAAAGGTGTATGATGCTGCTGTCAAACAGCATTATAAAGGCTTGATTATAGTGAAAGATGGGAAAGTCATCATGAACATGGCCAAATATCGGATGCTGACACTATTAACCTCCTGGCTCGGGTTCGAACATACGGATCGGGTGTTAACCGCAGACTGCTTACAGTATTTTCTCGCCCTTTTCCGCAATAAGACTGCCTGTGTAAGTCTCGCAACAGCGGCCACTGCTATGAAACCTATTTGTGTACCAAAGACATGGTTTAGGGCCGCTCGAAAGATTGAAAAAGGGGTTCGACCGTCGATTAATTCAGTCAGAACCCTTTTGCGGGGGTCCCCGAAGATGAGGGCGATGCTGCCAACCCTCCTACACCACAATATCGTGCGGAAGGAAAAGCAGATTATATGGTGCAATTTTCCCGCCACTCAGATGTACATCGCAGCCATTCTAAAGGAATGCGGCATAGATGCTCGAGTTTTTCACTCAAAACTCGGTACAGACGAACGCAATGTCCTTATTCAACAGTTCACAGAAACAGACCAATGCGAAATACTCATCATGTCTTTGGCCGTCAGCGCGCTTGGAATAAACCTGCACTCTCGGTGTAATATTATGCACTTCTTCGATCTACCAGTATCAAAATCAGTACGGGACCAAGCAATTGGTCGCATCCGTCGATATGGTCAAAAGCTGGTGGTGCTTGTATACATCTACAGTGTTACGGGCAGCTGGAATACAATCCAGGCAAACAAGGCTGATGAAAAATCGGTGCCAACTGTCTTATGTGATTTGAATCCGGCTATGTTCCATATGACCGCCAAGAATTCAGAGGAGGTTGACTTTGCAAACTGGGTTATTAGAGGTGGTAATCTGCATCAGTTGAAGTCTCAAAGTGAACGCTTGGATACTGATAATACGGATTGGAGCGATATTATCAAGGCTATTATGAACTCTTTTGTTGAACAAGTTGGTGCTAGTGCTGAAGCCGGCGAGCTCTAAAGATTGTCTTCTTCTTTCTATTCAAAATTTCCTAGTTAAATCAAAATAAAAGGGCAGTAATCAAAAGACACGTTTCAGCGGGTAGTATACATGAAGTATGTCAGATCCCGAAACGTAGACGGGAATAACTCGTCGGGACACATGCATGTATCCTGCGGCGATTCGTACTGCGTCGTCTAGCCCTCCTCCCAAGACAACTGTAACTCCCACCTCGGCGACGCTACGCGAACAACTGCGCGCCCTCTTTCGGACAGCCTCGCGACACTATAGGCACATGCACAGGGGGCCGCTACAGGGGCTGTCCATGCGAGAAATGCGACATATCCTCCTCTCCCGCCTGTCCATCTCTACACCCATCCAATCCCGGCTAACCCCAATATATCCCAAAGATAAAACCAAACATGATTTTTACCCGCGGCACATAGGCACCACACAAATATGAAATCTGCTTCTCCATGTCTAAATTCACGTCGATTTGTCACGCGCAAAAAGAGTGGTTCTGGTCTGTTTAACTTTACTTAATTCTCTTGACTGTTTATGTTGTCTATCCCTTTTCTTTTTCCTACTAGTATCTACTTTTACCATCTAATTTATTATCATCATCTATATTATCTTTTACAGTGCGTGGACAAAAGTGTTAACACCCTCATTGTATCATCTTCAACAAATCATATGAGATACCCGGTTAAGAGGGCTTCTTATAGTAACTTTATATATTAATTCTTATTAATTCTTGATTTAATTCTCAAGAGGCCTTCAAATCTTTGAGTTGATAATAATCTAGACGTCAATATAGTCTTGGTTGTCTCTGAAGAGGGTGTCAACACTTTTATCCATGCACTGTACGTATGTCTTACTGTTTGTATTGTCCAGTTTGTCGTCTTCGTTGGTGTAGTCAATACACCAAGCGTGTAGTATGCATGAATTTATGCACGTTGAAGAGTATAAATGCTATACAGCTAGTTTACTTGCACGTGGTAAGACGGAAATGGTAGTATATGGAAGTATATAATAGAATACACCAGGAAAAAAAAGTTGCAACAAGTAATTTGACCCACTCAACGACGCGGCATATTCAATCAATCAAGTTAATCAATCAAGTTGATCAATGAATCAGGTTAATAAGTAAACAAGACAGATGGCGATGGCGAGACGTATGAATGTTGAAGAAAAAGGAAAAAGGAAGAAAGAAGAAAGTGTCATAAATGCAAGTCAGGCCAAGGTCGGTTAACTGATTACAACAAGGCAAACGCGCCCATCGCAAACACTCCAAGCATCAAGACGGGCGCCTGGAGCGCGGCAACACCGCTGTCGGCAACGGTGGTGCTGGACGCAGAGGCAGAGGCCGAGGTGGTCGATGACTTGGTGGCAACGGCAGAGGTGGACGAGGCGACCACGGCGGTGGAGGAGGTCACCAGGGTAGTCGAGTTGGCAGCCGATGAAGAAGACGAGGACGCAGAAGAGGTGGTAGAGACGGCGCTAGTGGTGGTGTTGGAGGCAGCGCTGGTGGACGAGACGACGGTCGATGTGCTGGTGGCGGACGCAGTCGTGGCCGAGGCCGAGGTGGTGGTTGAGCCAGTGGCGCCGGTGATGTAGAAGCGGGCCGAGTAGTTCACAATAGAGGAGTCGTCGTCGTCGGCGATGTAGATGAAGTAGTCGTCCTCGACGGGGATGTCGGTGGGGATAGTCCAGACGTAGGAGCCGGAGTTGTCAATGTCGGCTGCGGCGTGGTTAGCTGTGTACTTTGCATGTTTTGTATGAAGGGTATAGACGTACAGGCAATGGCAACGCCGTCAGTGGACGTGGTGGTTGCGCCCCATTGCAGTCTCAGCGAGACCGTGCCGTTGGTGGTCGCATCCCATTCCAGGGTGGTCGATGAGCCAGCGGCAAAGGTATCGTCGGCAACGGGTGCGATGAAGGCGTTTTGCGCGGCGGTCAAGGCGGCGAAGAGGCCGACGGTAGCGAGAGTGATGAGCTGCATTTTGGATGAAGATGGAAATTAAAGGCGTAAATGTGTAGATGTCGAAATGGTAAATTATTGACAAAGATCGAAAGACCGAAAGAGTGGCGTGCAGCAGTTGGCTGTCTGGATGATATATATCTTCAAAAGAGTGTAAACCACGGAGGGTATAAACGGGGTGATTAAAGGTGTTGTGAAGAAGAAGAGACGTCAAAGCACTGGCAGAGGGAGCTGAAAGAGAGAAGAAAAGAAGAAGAGAAGAGGCGAAGAAGCGACGAGCGAGAAAAGACTGGATCGCAGGCAGGAAGCAACCAACTGCTGCAATATCGGGGAAGCCGCGGCTGTAGAGGCTCATAGCCACGCTAGGCCGAAACAGGAAAGGTGTACAGTACGGTGATTGGACAGGGAGGACAAGCTTGCCAGGAACAGGAAGGCGACATCTGGCGCTAGACTAGTTCGGGAATAGTACATCCGCCACGTTCTTGTGCCGGGCGCTGATTGGCTGCCGGGGCTGGCGGCGGTGGCGGAGTGGAAATTGGCTTTGCTTCTTTTCTTTCTCTCTTCCAGATGCAGCGCCGTTTTCGATGCGTGCGTGTTCCCTCGTTGATTGAATATGAATTCTACTAGTGTTGGATGATCCGGACCGCGGGATTCTTTATTCGCAGCCAAGCCTTCTTTCTCTGCTCGTGACCGAGCACACACTCTCTCGTCTCGTCTCACCTCGGCGCAAGACGAAGACACGTAAGAGACCCTCTACTATATTAGCAGACACCCTCCGGTGCTACTAGGCATTTAATTAGCACTTTAGCAGCAGACAGGATACTCAATCAGGCCTGCATATGCTCCGCCTCGCAGCACAGCGCACACAGCGCAGGCCCACGAGCGCCAAGCTAGTGCTTATGACTACTATGTATATAGCCCCGCCAGCCAATCGCCCGCCGCAATCTCCGGGCGTTCGTTAGGACCGAGAGCCTGCTTACGTCGTCGTCTCGCTACAGCTTGCTGGCGAACGAACTAATTCAATATTTTAATATAAAATCCAAATAATCGGTCAGAAATGGGTCCTGATCGATGCCTGAATCTGGTTTTCCATCACGAGGCGGCGGGCTCAACGCTCCCTACTCGCGCTCAGGCGGAGCACCGCGTAAGCTGGGCGGCCAAGGCTAATCTAATAATAGACCGCGGGCAAAGTAGCCGATGCTTGTTTTTGTGTCTCCATACTACACCATAGTATGTACCTACTCGCTTCTTAGTACCGCATTACTCTACGGGATACACAGTATTGTATGACTCTTTTGTGCCGCGCACATGATTAATCTAATGAAATGACCGTGTGCTACTACTACTGCTACTACATGTCATACACGTTAGTGATACTGTCACGACACAGTCGCAGTCGCACCATCAACGGCGTCCAGCAGCCCCTGCGACCCCAACCAGGAAATGGCCTGCATGGCCTGGCGGTCTCGCGATTGAGTTTCTTGTGCAACGAGCTAGGCAAAGTTAGATTATCCAGTTTCACACATAAGAAAAATACGAAGCAAAGGCGGCAAAATACCATCTGATAAAGCCCCCTCCTGGCTGTCCCAGGCTGGCTCGGCTGCTGCTGCCTCGCTTTTGCGCGCGGTTCATGCGAAAACCGGCATCGCGCCCCCCGTGGGCATTTGCCTTTTCGTAGGAAATCGCGACACGGCCTGCTGTTCTTGGTGCTCCCTTCTCGTGCGGGTGGTGCTACCCGGTCAGGGGCTTGTCGGCGTGAGGTCATTTCTTCCGGGGCGCCATCGTCGTCGTTGTCATCTTCACTATCGTCACTGTCTTCGGATGAAGCCACTGAGTCTACGTCCGATATGCTTGACAGGCTGGCCTCGCCAGTCTCGACTGTTTTCTGCGCCGTTAACGGTATAGGTAGGGTGGATGATGAGCTTTCCTCCGTCTGCGATGGCGGCGGCTGCTGCTGCTGCTGCTGGCGTGCTCGCTCTGCATCAGCTTCCGCCTTTTGTAAACGCTTTTCTTCTTTCATCAGCTTCTTGCGCAGTTTGTCAGCCTTTGCTTTGGCTTTGAGCACTGCATCTGCAGGACTCGACGTAGCCTCGTCTTTGCGACTCGCTTTGGCCTGCTGCTCTCTCAGTTCCGCCTCCTTCTTGCTCCGCGCTTCTTCTCGCTGTCGCTCTTTTTCTTTCCTCGCCTCCTCTTCTGCCTTTTTCTTCTCCTCAACACGCGCCTGCGTCGGGAACCGTTTCCGTCTTTCTGCGATCCACGCCTGGATATCCGCCGTGGTGTTCAACACAGACGTCTGTCCGCGGAAAGTCACCTGAACCGAGCCTCCCGACTGGGCGCCCGCCAGCCGGCTTTCTTCATCTGCGTCGTCTTCTTCAGCGCTCGACTCGTGCTCCTCCGTTTTCGGCGTGAGCCCGAGCTGGTTTGTCTTCCGTTTCTTCTTCTTCGGCGCCTTTCGTGGAGAATCCGTCGGTTTCGGCGGCTTTGCAGGCAGAGGCACGCCAAAGCTAGGGACGGCAGGTGGCGCGGCTACTCGGGGGGGTTGTGTTGTTGGCTTTTCAAAGGCGGATGAGAATCCGCGTTTTTGTCCGCCTTTGTTGTTGTGGTTGGCTTTGGGATAACCTTGTGTAAAGGAAGCGCCATTCGTAGAGCCAGGGTAGTAGCTGGGCCAGTGCATTGGGGCTGCTCCTGTAGGACCGTAGACTGCCGGCTGAGTGTGAGACTGTGCCGGTCCTGTTGTGGTGGTTGCGTAGCTTCCCGTATAAGTCGCGTGCGGGTATGCTGGTGTGGTAGTCGACGTCTGGGCAGGATATCCTGGGTATGATTGTGCAGGATACGAATTCTGGTGGTAGAAACCTGACGACGAAGGTAAAGAAGCGTTTGAGTGTGCTCCGTACATGCCTGCTTGAGTGTTGTTGGTGTGATAATTGGAATAGCTTCCTCGACCTCCACGGTTTATACCACCACGTCCCCGTCCCCTGTGGCCACCGCGATAACCGCCATGCTGCGAGAAGTTATTCCGCGAGTAAGAGCTAGCATTGCCATACGTCTGCGACGGAGGTTGAGGCTGCTGGGTAGGAGGCGGCGGCGGTGGCGGCGGAGGGAACGTGAAGCCCTGGGATGCCATCACGAGGCGCCCGGTGGGATGTAATGAGATAGTTAGGAGAGTTTCATTACTAGGGATACATTATTATGTTAGAAGAACAGAACATCGTATAGACGATGGCAGGCAAAGTCAAAAGGGAAAAAAGAGATGCGTCCTGCAGGATGAAAGATTCCGCCAGTCACAGCTCAGCATATTCGCCCGTCGAAAACGTCGATCGGCAGTCACGTGAGCGCTCCCGCTGTTGCGGCGTGATTGGTCGGGCCGACGTCTTTTTTATCCAGACCAAGACCTGCTCGATAGTACCCTGTGACAGTCGCAGCGACATATTCAGGCACTGCTGAGTAGTTGCCAGGAACAGCCGTCAATCTCTCTGGTCACGCCTTTAGCATCTTCTGCCACCGGCATGGCAGGAAAATGAGTTTTGCCGATGACAAGATTTCAACCGCGACGGACCACGAATTTTGCTTGAACAGATAATCAAGTAGCCACGATGTTTATTCTAGTGAGCACCTGCTCGTCTTATAAGAACAACTGCGTAGGCTAACAGCTGACGTCCGCAGTCGACCATCTCCGATCTTGTACAGATCACCCCAGAAGACTTCTCAAAGTTCAGCGCAGTGGCTATCGAAGACAACATCAACGAGAAATACGCCAACAAAGTGAGCTCCTCTTTGAGCCGAGCAATCAGTCTGCTTGCTGACGGTGGCTGACGTGCATAGGTCATTCAAAAAATTGGACTGTGCATTGGATTTTATGATTTGCTGCAGTCCTCGGATGGCTTGATCGGCCATGGCACCGGTCTGGTCAATGTAAATGGTGCGTCTGTGACTACAAATATTATGATTGCAATATTCTAATGGTTGTTGCAGTTACATTTCGAATGATCGTATTCCGACCATTCAAAGGAGAGATATTGCAAGGGAAAATTATTAGCGGGACTGAAGATGGACTCAAAAGTAAGTCCCTAGTTGCGTGCAATGCAGAGCATGGTCTAACAAAGCCAAAGTCGGTCTAGAATTCTTCGATGACATTTTCATCCCTGGAGAAATGCTCTTTGAAGGGTCACGCTTGTGAGTGTAGCAGTCTGCAAAAACACTTGACTCAGACACTAACACCACCCAGCGACATCGCCGATCAAGTCTGGCTCTGGGACTCTGGCGGCGAAGAGCCGCTTTATTACGATGTCGGAGAAATAGTCAGGTTCCGCGTCGAGCAGGAAGAATGGCACGACCAGAGACCGGCTGGGCCCGAACACGCCACGGCAGATACACAGACTGTGTCCGAGCGCAAGCCTGCATATTCAATCATTGTGAGATCCGCCTCTTGCTGCAGGTGCATATACATCGTACTAACTTTTTTCCAGGGCTCCATGCAAATGTCCGGCTTGGGCAATGTGCAGTGGTGGTAAAGTAGTAAGCATAGCTAGGCAACAGATAGAATTACAATACCCTGAGCATCTCACAACCATCACGACATCTTCCAGTATGTGACGAATTCTATACAAGAATGCTGTGTAAGTAAGTGTAGGCCAGGATGTGGCGCGCTTATCGTCGGGAATGCGAAACGGCGGTGTTACATAGATTACCCGTCCTGGAGGCGCAGTGCCCGGGGTTACGTAATACGGAGCTGAAATTACCGGTATTGGCAGGTCCCTTCCATCGCTCTCCATAATTTTTTGGAAAAAAGACTGCCATTATAAATCATCTGCTTATCGATCCCATATTATTAATAGGCAGGGAGTGCGCACCTTGTATATAAGTAAATACCAGGTACGAGGAGCATTCTGCATTCTGATTTTGATCTTTGTTTTTCTGAGGTTGATTTCGATTTCGTCTACATACTCACTAGCTGCTGATCGACTTGTAGCGCCCGCAATCGCAGTCGCTATCGCAACCCATAGCCAACACTACCCCGCGGCAATTTCCTCGCCATGACTCTCTCCCTAGAAAACCCCCAATTGAAGCCCTTGATCCGCGCAGATGTCGTCGAGACACCGCCGAGGCCTGCGTCGCCTGAACATGGCTTTGCGACCAGAGCCGTGCACGCCGGTGCTCATCTTGACCCCAGCACTGGCGCCGTGATTGCACCGGTGAGTACCCTACTACCAGCAATATAATAGCGACATGCTAATGACTTCAGATCTCGCTGTCGACCACCTTTGCACAAACAAGCGTCGGCAAGCCAATCGGCAGCTATGAATACACGCGCAGCTCAAATCCGAACAGGCAAGTCTCGCCGATCTGTGATCTGTGTTCTGTCAGCTGCTAACATCATACTAGAGATCACTTTGAAGAAGCTATCGCCGCGCTGGAGCACGCCCGATACGCACTCGCATTCTCATCCGGATCTGCTACCACAGCCACCATTCTTCAATCGCTCGCCGCCGGGTCGCACGTCGTCTCCGTCTCTGATGTCTACGGCGGCACGCACCGGTACTTCACCAAAGTCGCCGCCGCCCACGGCGTCAACGTCACATTCACACCCATCCCCGAGATCACAACCAACAGCGCCGCCCTGTTCCGCCCAGACACAAAGCTCATCTGGATCGAGTCTCCGACAAACCCGACGCTGAGCCTGGTCGATATTCGAGAAGTCGCTACCCTAGCGCATCAACACGGCATTTTGGTAGTTGTCGACAACACATTTATGAGCCCCTACATTCAGAACCCGCTAGACCACGGTGCGGATTTGGTGGTGCATTCAGTGACAAAGTATATCAACGGCCATTCTGTATGTTTCCGCTCTATTACATTCATTCTCTCCTCGATAATTTTTTGGCACACCAGCTAACAATAGCAGGACGTTCTCATGGGCGTCGCAGCATTCAACTCCCCCGAGCTCAAAGACCGGCTCACCTTCTTGCAAAACGCCATCGGCGCCGTCCCGTCAGCCTTTGACTGCTGGCTCGCACACCGCGGTCTGAAGACGCTGCACCTGCGGGCGCGCGAAGCCAGCAAAAACGCAACCGCCGTCGCCAGCGTGCTCGAGGCATCACCCCTGGTGAAATCAGTCAACTACCCCGGCGCAGACTCGCATCCGCAGCGCGCCGTGGCGCTGAAACAGCACCGCGACGGCATGGGCGGCGGCATGCTCAGTTTCCGGATCCAGGGCGGCCACGACGCCGCCGAGCGGTTCTGTCAGAATGTGCGCATTTTCGTGCTGGCCGAGAGCCTCGGCGGGATTGAGAGTTTGTGCGAGGTGCCGTCCAGCATGACACATGCTGGCATCCCCAAGGACCAGCGCGAGGCCGCCGGTGTGTGGGATGATTTGGTGCGGTTGAGTTGCGGCATTGAGGATGCCGAGGACTTGAAGGCCGATGTGTTGCAGGCGTTGGCGAAGTCGGTGGTGACGATTAATGGGACCAAGTAGGTTGGTTGCATTGTCAGTATAGCGGCGGAAAGGGAGGTGGAACGGATATCATTTTGGATGCATGTCATTGAATATACATGACTATATAGACTTGTTTTGGATTTGTTTATATTGGATATAGAAATGTCCATTTCATTGCATCGAGTTTGTGCAATACAGATGACTGCTCATTGATTGGTTAATGTTACTCATGATCAGTGCACTTACGGGTTTTTACGACGACGTTTCGCGCTGCAACTATCTAGTATATATCACGAGCTTCGACTGGCGCTGAAGGCAGGGTGTGGTTGATGATCTTATCTGGTTGGTTAACTGAGGTAATCATCATATTTATTAAATGCACTCATGTCGCATGTGCACAAGAACAACGCATACCTAAAATCGCAAACATGGCTGTTCGAACAGCCATGTTTGCGATTTTAGGTTTAGCGTGTTAATCAAAGCATAATATAAATCACATGTTTAGCCCTTATATTAGTCATGATCCCATGTCCCTTGTTTCCGCCTTCATGTATACGCGTGGTAATGACTGGTTATGGTGATAGCTGCTTTAACTAAACACTTTTCCTCTTGTGTTTTCCTTTCTGCCTAGTTTCATGCAGCTGGTCTCATAACAGATTGCTTACGCGGCCGGGTGGCTTACCGATTACGTTAAGCCCGTTCTACTCAAGCCCTTGAAGCACAATATGTAGAAAATCATCGTGCCCTCCGGCGAACCAACCAGTATGTAGGGTATCGTATGTTGAACTGGCCGTCCTAAGATGCATTTGATAACGAGACCTGGTTTCGTGATACTTAGTCCGAGTTCCCCCCACTCACGTCCTCCCTAAAACATCTTTATTTAAAGTATCTAGCTGCGCCGCATTCTGATTACTCTGTACATCACTCCAAAACTGTCTTAACCCCCCTTCTTAAAGGAGTTCTTACCTAACTATACACTCCTTCTACAGTCTTTCTCAGCCCCATCCTCTCTTATTACCTGCTCTTTTCAGTCGACGCGAGCCACTATGTGGTAAGTGAGCCAGAGTTGGATTCGTGCTCGTTTCGGGGAGACGCTGACCAACGCAGTGGAATATTCGGCTATGTGAATTACCTTGTGCCAAGAGACCGAAAGGAGATAATCGATACCCTTGTCAATGGTACAACGGAGCATGAAATCCCGCTTAGTCTCATGGACAAGATTGCGTTGCTTAGATAAGACTGTTCCCCTGGGGGAACAGTCTTACCTAAGCAACACAATATAACTAACTAGTTAACTATAACTTAGACACAAAGGTCTTTCACGATTGGATTACCGGGGCTACGACTCAGCTGGACTTGCAATCGACGGCGACAAGAAGAAGGAGGTTTTCATTTTTAAGGAAGTCGGCAAGGTAGCAGGGCTCAAGAAGCTTATCGCTGAGGAGAAGCCCGATCCCACCAAGGTCTTCGAGTCGCACGCCGGCATTGCACACACTCGTTGGGCGACTCACGGCTCCCCATCGCGTACCAACTGCCACCCCCACAGGTACACATTGAGCTTCCCGGATTGCTATGCAAAAGCCGACTTATGATGCCATTTATATAGGTCCGATGAGAAGTCAGAGTTCGTCGTTGTCCACAATGGTATCACTACAAACTATAAAGAGTTGAGAGAACTCCTCGCGCGCAAGGGCTTCAAATTCGAAACCGAGACAGATACAGAAGCCATTGCAAAGTTGGCTAAATACATCTACGATGAGAACCCAACCATCGAATTTATCAACCTTGCCAAGGCTGTAATAAAGGAGCTCGAGGGCGCCTTCGGTCTGCTCATCAAATCCTCTCACTACCCTCATAAGATCATCGCTGCCCGCAAGGGTTCGCCATTGGTGGTGGGGATCCGGACGCAGGGCAAGATGAAGGTTGATTTCGTTGGTGTCGAGACCGCCGACGATAGTAGCCTCCCCGCCGAGACTGCATCTCATGACGTCGCGCTCAAAAAGCTTCAAGGATTAAATCATAGTAGCTCTAGTACTAGCAACCTGCTCGTCCCGGCAGACAAGAACCTCGTTCACCGTTCGCAATCTAGTGCGTTTCTGTCGCACGATGGTGCGCCAATGCCGACAGAGTTCTTCCTGTCATCTGACCCGGCTGCTGTCATTGAACACACCAAGAAGGTTTTGTATCTTGAGGATGATGACATTGCTCAAATTCACGACGGCCAGCTTAATATTCATCGTATATCCAAAGACACTGGGACGTCGAATGTTCGTGTTATTCAAAGCATCGAGCTTGAACTGCAAGAGATGATGAAGGGCAGCTTTGACTACTTTATGCAAAAAGAGATTTTTGAACAGCCGGAATCCATCGTCAACGCAATCCGTGGTCGTTTCAATGCTGAGAAAAAGACCGTGACACTTGGTGGTTTGAGACAATACATCTCACTCATCAGACGTTCTCGCAGAATCATCTTTATTGCATGTGGTACCTCGTATCACTCGTGTGTCGCCGTCCGCGGCATCTTTGAAGAGTTGACTGATACTCCGGTTGGTGTTGAACTAGCTTCGGATTTCCTAGATAGGCAAGCTCCTGTCTTCCGTGACGATACCTGTATTTTTGTTTCTCAGTCTGGTGAGACTGCGGACTCTCTCATGGCTCTGCGCTACTACCTTGAGCGTGGTGCTCTCACTGTGGGTATTGTTAATGTTGTTGGGTCCTCAATCTCCCTCATGACTCACTGCGGTATCCATATCAACGCCGGTCCCGAGATAGGTGTCGCATCAACCAAGGCCTATACTTCACAAATAGTCTGCATGGTTATGGTTGCTTTGGCGCTTAGTGAAGACCGCACAAGTAAGACACAGCGCCGTATCGATATCATGGAGGGTCTTGCCAACATTCCCGGGCAGATCAAGGAGGTCCTGAGGCTTGATCAGGATATCAAGAAACTCTGCATGAAGTTCAAGGATCAGAAGAGTTTGCTACTTCTTGGTCGTGGTAATCAACACGCCACTGCCCTTGAAGGTGGGTCTCTGTCTTCCACCAAGAGTGTCCTCGAGTGATAGATGCTAATGATTCTATCCTCTAGGTGCCCTGAAGATCAAGGAAATCTCCTATCTCCACTGCGAAGCCGTCATGTCCGGTGAACTCAAGCACGGTGTTCTGGCTCTGGTTGACGAGGCATTGCCTCTTGTCATGATCCTGACCCGCGATGACAACTTCTCCAAGTCGCTTAACGCCTACAACCAGGTTATTGCGCGTAACGGCCGACCAATCGTCATTTGTAACACCGGCGAACCCGAGTTCCCCAGCGATGAGACTGACAGGATCGAAGTCCCTCGCACCGTTGATGCTCTTCAGGGTTTACTCAATGTGATTCCCTTGCAGCTCATGGCCTATTGGCTTGCTGTTGCTGAGGGACTGAATGTTGATTTCCCAAGAAACTTGGCCAAGTCTGTCACTGTCGAGTAGATCAACTCAAAAATAAAGATTGGTGTATAGAGAGGAGGAGGAAGTACATGTAAATACGATGAGACGGACTGTTTGGAAAGTGTGCATCCACTCGGCATCATCTACAAAGATTGACGTTTGGCATTGGTTCAAATGGCATTGATCTTCACACGTCCGTCGATTGTCACATTAAAATGCTATATAGACTTGCCTTGGATTTGTTCATATTGGATACAGATGTATCCGTTTCATTGCATTGAGTTTGTGGCATAGAGAGACTGCTAATTGATTGGTTGACACAATGTTTACGCATAAACAGTGAACTTACGGCAATTTGTGAAGGCATTTCACGCGACATGTCCCGCTGCAACTATTAATATATATTACGAGCTTAGACTGGCGCCAAAGGCACAGTGTGGCTTATAGCATCATTTGGTTGGCCAATTAAGGTAATTATCATAGGTGTGAATGCGCTTACCTGGCATGTGCACAGGGACGTTCTCCCATTCGAATTAGATCGCAAACACATGTTTATGGAAAACGGATGACTGCTCATTTACTGGTAGACGACTTAGTGCTTAGGGTCTGTCGACTTCCGCGCGACATATTCCGCTGCAACTATCTATTATATCACGAGCTTAGGCCTACCCTACCGTACCGGGTGCCGGTACGGTCTGACCAAGCTAAAATGAAGGCCAGAAAACATACAAGATTAGTAGCGAGATTTGTTTTGTCGGTGAGTTGAATTTTATTATGCAACTTCTACCCCATGTCGAATAGCCTTCCTAGACTATCAATCATATGTTTACTCGTGTCATGAATCGTGGACCAGTGTAAAAAGTCTAGAGCTTTGCTGGATAGTAACTAAAAATTAAGTCAGTTACTGCCCGACTTTTGCTAATCTTGCATAACTAAGCCAATTTTCTATTAACTAGTCGACTTGCTAAACTATACCCGTTTAGGGGAATCTCTTTGCCAAAGAGATTGCCCTAATCCGTCATGCCGCAAACACGCGCATGGAACGTATTGGTGACTTGGATCGGTAAATCCAGATCAAAGCCCTCCACTCAGGAGGCAGCAGCCTTCAACATATCAATCGACGCTAACCCAATGCTATGAGTTTCGGGGGCGGGGATGCCTCCCAAAACTCGGAGTTTTGGTTTAGCGTCGATTGACCTTTTTAAGCATAGTAGAGACTTGGTTTGAATTCAGCTAATTACACGTTTAATATGCCTCTTTCGAATGGCGATGCTATCAGAAGCTGCGGCCTCTTCTGGGAAACGAAGACACGCGCAAACTATTGAATCCTCCTTCTCCCTCTACAGCCAATCAAGACCCACCAATTGCAGCAACAGAGAAAAAAGTATCGGCGAACCTTGGAATCTACTATTCATTTGTATGAGGGTTAGTGCGTAGCCTAATCAATACTAGCAAAATACGAATTTTGTCGCCTATGTAATTACAGGCTGCCGTACCCAAGCGGCCCTTTGCCGGCTTGCCAGCGGATCAATAAATGTGGATAGAACGGCTTGAGGCACAGCCAACTGGTTTCACCAATAAAAAGCGTCATATTCCACAGAGGGCCCTGGTCTTCGGAACAAAATGAGGCATCCGCAAGATCGGATCGAACGGTGCATGCACCGCACGCACACCGCGCAATTTCGATCGCAGAAACAGAAACATCGCTTGTTTTCAAAATGGACTCATATGTATCACTCACTAATATATATAAACATGTAGCCGCAACCTCCCGCTCAGAATTCTCATTTACCTTTCGTTTTCAAGGCTAGATCCACTGAATTCTAATACATATGCACCTAATTAGAGCTTCCATGCACATGCTACCCTCCGAACCATCACATATTCAGGTCCTCGTCCCAGAGAAATCATATGGCTCTCTCTACTGAAGCAACAGTCGCCATTCTTACGCTGATTGTTATGTGTTTCCACGAGTTGCAGCACGTTGTTCGTCACTGCTATGGATACATTAGGTCATGTAACGCCACCGTCTCCTTCTTTCTCGGCGCCTCAAGCAACTTAGCACTCGAACTAATGCCTTCTTTCTATCAACAGATTTTGAGAAACCTGGCCCATTGATCCATACACCTACCGAGGCTGCTCGACGTGGCAATCCTGTTCTTCCGGTTCGAGAACCTACTCCAATATATATCCAACAGTTGCAGGTCAGTACAAGGCTTTGGTCAGGTCAAGAGCTTCTGGTTCTCGCTGGATACAGTCTTGTTGATTGTATTGTTGCATTATGTAGATACAGAACAACCGGATATATGTCAACTGTGTCGCGAGGCCCGCAAACTGAATTTCGTTGAGATGAACCATGTCCGCATGGCAATGGGCCGGGAGATAAAGGGCTCTGTGGGATACTGCATCATTTGAGTACGCTTTTTAAAAAGTCATAGAAATGCATTGTCTGTTTCAGTGTCCAAAGGGTACTTTCAAAAATATACTTTGGATACGCCGAAAAAGATAAATGGGCGGGCTGGGCGCGCACCCTGAGCGGCCGCTACCAGCCAGTTACGGTGTCAAGGCCCACATGTCGCAGCAGCAGCAGGAACTTGTATTTCTACATAACGGGGTTGTAAATCAAAAGTGCGGTTGTGTCTCGAGCCTCGGTGCCAGAGACGATGCTATGCCTGGAGTCAATGAAGCAGGCACTTACGATCAATCAGTGCTCACTGCGAACAAGCTACTACCCCGCCACCCGGCAATTTCGTCCCTGTCATCAATTTCTGCAGTGTCATCAATTTTGCCGGTGTCATCAATTCCACTAATTCCTGAGCCTCCACTTGGTGACATATAAAGAATTGAACCTTTCACAATACCTTCACAACATCAGAAGAAATAAATACTCGCAGCCCTTTAGTATCGAGTATTTGCTCTTATCTGGACAATTTCATTAGTTTCCTAGGCTTACATTGAATTCATCTCTATACCAAAACAATCTCCATACAAAATTTCTGGCAGCTACACAAATAGATAACATGAGTGTCTCGATTGATACAACCGTTGCTATTGTGACACTCGCTGTTATGTGCCTTCCCGGACTGTGGTTTCTTCTTCGTCAATGTTGCGCATATGTCAAACTATGTAATGCCATTCTCCTTTGTTCTGCCCAATTCCTAGTCACCTAGTACCTTTCGCTAACACATTTCTTGCTTCCGGGTACTCCCGCGAAGCATATTCGTCCACCGCACCCAGCATCATCGACCCACTTCCCTAATGATTCGTCTCGTCGCGACCGCTCTGTTCTTCCCCGTCTGGAGCCTTTTCCTTTTTATATCCAACAGTTGCAAGTGGTCAGTTTGAATACTTTTCTTATATATAGAGAGAGAGAGAGCTCTCTAGTGAGAAATGCCCATTGACTGACTTCTTGCGATGTTCAAGATACACATTCCGCAGATAGAGAATGCTCGAATATTTATAAATTGCATTGCAGGAAGATGAATGCAGGGACTGGAAGGCCTGGGTCACATACCAAACATGGGGACCGAGGGGCGCACGTAATTGTCAGGTTATATGTCGATTGGTGAATCATGTGCAAGATAAATGGTATCTGAGTGATTGACATTGGAATAATTAATTATAAGAAGACAAGCCGACAGTCATACTCACTATAATTTATGTCTACTCTCCGGTATATATTGAACAAGACTCCAGTCTCTAAAACAAGCCGGAAATGCGGGTGTCGAGATCTACAGTTACGATCACATACCCCCTATAGAGCTTAACCATGGTTCTTAACACTTGATTCTTATAGAAAGAGTTTCTATAAGTCAATCATGAAATACAAATTTCATGTTGATATTGCAATATTATGTTCAATAGGCAAAGCATATATGATATTCCACGTCAAGACTCAGTCTGCAGATGAAATGTAGCTGTCACATAGGCTGAAATAGCTGAAATACATAAATGATTATTCAAAGGCCTCGTTTATTTCTCAAAAGAGCTTGCCATACTTACGGGAGATCAAATAATACATCATCAGTTTACCACCGATCCTAGCTGAATAATGCTCAGAGCTCACTATGCACAAGGGGGCAGGGCAGTTGCACTGCCCACTTAATAATCACGTCATTATAACTTGACTTATAATGTGTATGCAACCATCATATCACGTGGAATTGGGTAGTTCATCCTTGATATCGATCTAGAAGTACAGTGAGACCCTGAGTTTTGGTTATCTATGCAGCTATCCTAATATGGGATGTTGACTCAGAGCTACCTATGAATACTCAGTTTCTAAGATGCTATTTAGATCTTTCAATAGAAAAGCCTTGTGCCATACATCCTCATCATAATAGATCCGCTGACTGAAAAGCATACTCACCTAAATTGATCCTACTCTGAGTTGATTATTAATTCCGACGGACCATTGCGAGGATATTTTCTTTAAACGGCTACCATAATTAGCAATATTGATATCAAATATTTGTGCTTCTGATCAAGTAAGCAAATAGTCAACAAGGCGTTGTGGGTAAGGTTTAGGCTTTCGGGCTTCGGGTGTCGGAAGTCGGAAAACGCAGCCACGTTTTCGATCCTCAGCGCGTCTTGGATGGCGCTCCGTGGCATTTATTAATAATGTTCACGCTTAGGTTACCAAATTTTAAACGAGATGTAGTGAGCTTTGGTACGAGAGAGGATCGGACACGAGTGGAAGTGGAATACTGTCCATCCGACGAGGCCGTTGTTGATAAGCACTAACTTTGAATAGTTTGAATAGTCTGCATTTTACGAGCAGAGAACCAATGATGGCTTGCGGTGGTTAAATATGGTAGCCTGAAACTCAAAGTAGTTATGAACTGCCCAAAAATAAATAAGCCGCATTTCCATTTGTTCTTTAAATCAATAAATAGAATCACTGATGCAATATAAATGACACTCGCCATGCTCTTGAAATTCTTTTAAGTAACAACCACAGCCTACTCATTTCTTTTTTGCCTACTCATGGTACCTTGACAGTTGAAAACATGACAGAGACATGCACAGGTGAGATGACTCCACTGACACACCCTCCATAGCAGTGCTGATGTTATGTAGCCATCAGTGTCCCAGGGACATACTGGAGCTTCTGCCCCAATGTGGGCGCCGCCGGCGCACTTCTTGCCTTCTTCCTGATAGCGTTCCTGGTCCATGCGGCTCAAGGGATTTATTATCGAAAATGGTACACCTGGGTGATTGCAATGGTGAGTCGTACCGTACAAAGTGGCCCATATACAAGCTAACGAGCCTGTAGTCAGCGCTGTGGCAGACAATCACGTATATCCTTCGCATCGTCAGCATTAAAACCCCGGCAAGTCTTGGCGACTATGCTGGGTGGTTTGTCTTGATTCTCGTCGCGCCGCTCTGGACCAACGCATTCGTCTACATGGTGTTTGGGCGCATGGTGTGGAACTACATGTCCGATGCGAGTATCCGCGGAATACGCGCTTGGAAATTTGGCATGTACTTTGTTATACTTGATATCATGTAAGAAGTCAACCGCGGAAAGAGAAATTAAGGTGCCGTGTTAACATTGGATAGAGCTTTCATAATTCAGGTGGCTGGCGCTGCCTCTGCCGAAAGTAGCAACACTGAAACCGTCGCGGAAACATTACAAGGTACGAAAGCAAACCAGTATATCCATCGAGCATCAAGTTAATATTCCCAGGCATCCACATCTATATGGGCGGTGTCGCACTTCAGCAAATTTTCATCTTCGTCTTCTGTTATTTCGCGTATGAGCTTTGGCACTCCCTGCGCAAACAGCAGAAAAGCGGCATGACAGCTTCGCCTGCGTCTCCGAATTTAAGCATCCAGTCCGGCTTGACACTTCTGTACGCCTTGGCATTGGTGTTGGTTCTCATCACAGTGCGTTAACTAATAGCCCTCTTTCTTGGGAGTTCATTATCATTAACAAGTCTTCTTTGATACAGTTACGAATCCTCTTTCGTCTCGCCGAATATGCGAATGGTCTCAAGTCCACTATTCCAAATCACGAGGCGTATCAATACTGTCTTGATTCGCTGCCTATGCTACTTGCGTTTGTCATTCTGAGTGTCGTGCATCCTGGTTCGATCATGCAAGGTCCAGAATGCGAGATCCCGTCGAGGAAGAAAAGGAAGGCAAATGGCATAACGTGTAAGAAGGATGTCGTTGATGATGGTAATTTGCAAGACATGTGTTAGAACAAGATAGAGGGCTAGCATGATAGAATATGAATTTTCGTTTGTATTGGACGGAGAATTAATGATGAGATGCAAAGTGCAGCCTATCCAAGCCAACTGAATGTATAACGAAAGCAGGCTGACTGCTATAGTGCCCTCTAGCTGCTTCCTGAATCGTCAACATTTTTCGCACTCTTGAAGACATAATGCCTTGAAATACCACATTATGCTTCTGTCGTGTCCCTGTCAATTGAAGAAACGCATAATAGCTTTTGAAAAGTAGAATTCAACAAACAGAATGCAGAGCGGTTCCAGAAGCCCCTTGAGATTTTTTTGCATGTCTTGAGGACACCAGGTCCTCGCTTAGGGGCCTCTTCGAGCATAAGTACTGGGATTTTAGCTGCAAGGGTGGTTGCACCGATAGCGTTCAAATTTTTTCGAAGAAAGAGTGAACGGATATAGGCAACATCTAGGAGGATCGCAACCGACAAGTAGGCACTAGATAGCAAAGACGGTGAGTAAGAATAGCGATACTCTGCATAAATCAGCGAATCCATGAGTATGACACCAGCGACTGAATTAGAAGCAGCTGTTAACGCAAGTGGAGTTTGATCAGTTGAAGAGATGCTCCATAAAGTCAAGTTTGCCAACTCGAGTCTGAAGAGGGCCAGTATTTCGAGCTTTTCATTATTAGTATCGGCATAGCATTAAACCTCTAGAGCCTTACTAGTTTGATCCAAAGTAGAGTACTGGCATTAAAGCTTGGCTGTCTTCGAGCTAGAACAGCTATCCGCGAAAGAGCTGCAGCCAGCAGGACTGTCGATGGTCCAATCGAGAAAATGCTTTGCTCAAACAGGAGAGTAAAGTCGAACTTTCCTTTCAGCCGGGGACTAAATGAAGCATCCGACATTGCGTTCATGTTAATGGTAATAGAATCGACGTTGAATGGGGTAGAGAATGTAAATGTTTGTGTGGAGGCACTGCCCGAGGGGCTGATATACGCTTGGAATAGCTACGAGGGTAACGTGCAAAATCACGCAGGACCGTCACCAATACCAATATTGCATTAAATGCCAGTACCAGCACATGTTCTGATAGGCCACATAAGACCTGAGTGCACCACGGCTTGCAAGACCCTGTGGTGAGACATTAATTTACAAAGAAACAGGTCATTTCATTATCTGCAAAGATATCACGTGTTTGGGTGTGCAGGCGGAATTCCACACTTCTGACAAAAGCGTTCATGCCATGTCCGTGTCAAAATAAATCCAATACTATCTTTGCTTCAACCAATAATGGTCGTTAATTGGCCTCGAATCTGCAGTTTAGATACCCATAGCTCACTCTGGAATTGACCACCTACCTAGGTAACAGAGGGCGAGACGGGGGGTGCGGTCCCAATCTAGTTCATGCGGCCGCCGCTGTAAGGCGCGGCAGCAGCGGCCACGTAGGAGGCAAATTGCAAAGGCTGAGATTGCAGCCTTGTCACACTAAGTCAAGAGTCTCAGGGCTAGCTATGATTAAATATCAGGATGTAGATCTCGGTTAAAGCTACCTATATGTGGACTTAACCCAAGTGGCAGGTACACGTTAATGTACGTTTAGAGGCCAAAACTACACCAAGAGGGCCACCTTGAATCCCTAATATTCGTAGGACCTCCGATTAACTTAGTTAAACTAAGTTCGACACGAGTTATACCTAATGCAGCACCTGCAACGGCCACCAACTTTATCGTCATTAGACTCTTGATGTTTTTTAAAACTTTGTGTTTGTACGCGTGCAATATTCGGAGGATATTGACCCGCGGGATATATGGATCCGAAGGATATCCTCAAGGAGCATCGGATTATATATGGTTTATGATCCAGGAATAGCTTCATGTTTATCCTCCGTTTACATGCCTCGTCATGTCGTTAGATACACTGCCTATTTGGGGCCGAACGTTCGGGTATATATATGCCCTACGTTCGCCCATTAGTTAGCTCTAGAGATCAGTTATCAATTGGAAGTTATTCTACTCTATTGATCAGCCCACCCTTGTAGGCTAGTTGGATAAGCTTTACACCAATCTCTGCTTCGTGCCGGGGACCGTGTAGAACCAACACTTTGTATTAAAATCTTTTACAGCCAATCTGTTAAAGCTCAAAAAAATAATAACATGCTCTTTGTATCTTGTGATGTTTGTGAAATTTGTTAACAATAATGGAGTTAAAGCTAGGTTTTTAGCCGTTAATATTCCACCTCCTGTCCCTTAATTGGATAAACATGATAACTTAACTAAATCAGATGACGTAAGGAAGGTTCAGCGCAAATTTTTGTATCGTATCATAACAACATTTCTAGACTGGTTTAGATAGAAAACTGCTCCAGTTCAGCATAACTTTCGAATTAGACCTCCACCTGATTTAAAGCATGCTGAAACAAAAGGTAAATAGTCATCCCGACTTCCATCTCCTCCTCAAAATCGCCACAAAGCTCTTTCAGCTGCTCGTATATACTAACGCCGTTACCAAATTCAAATTGGAATCGCTGCAAAAGCGGGGACGCACAATATTCGGGAAATTTCTTAACGAAAAATGCACAAGCACGACAGACAGGAATGTTTGAAGTATTCCCCAAGTCTGTAAGACTCACAAAAGGTAAGCAAACTCCCTCATGGGTCAAAATCCCAGAAGTCATTGGCAGAATGAAAAGAAAATTATTAATGGCGGACTTATGTATAAGACAAGGTTCTGCTTCAGACGATCCAGAGTCAGGTATATCCAAATCAGTCTCTTCACATTCAGCCTCTTGGACTTTGTTCAAAAATTCATCTCGTTTTCGCTGAAAATAAGTTTTTAGACCAAATCGGACTATGTCAAAAAGTTGTTTGTCGACGTCTCCCAAAGGCACTTGGACGGAGTCATAAAGGGAAGCCATCCCACCACAGGATGTTACGAAATTATTCATAACTTTGCGAGCTATAGAAGATATTTTCTCTGGCGCGCTGTCGAGAAACTGATGAAAACAGTCATTCATGTGTAAATACTAGATATTTAGAAGTCAGGATTGTATACTCACTTTCAATGGAGTCAACATCGACCACGTCTCAAATATCAAAGAGATTGACAGTGCGATCGGTGCCCAGACTCTTCTACAGAGCTTTCTATCATGCAACGATCGGTTCATTTCTCGCTTAAGAGCGGTTCCTAAGCCGTTTGCTACACATTGGAGCATGGCTGAGCCGACCGCAATTCCCTTCAAGCCATATTCGATGTTTTCGGCTAGGACTCTCTTTTTATATAATTCTGCCATTTGCTCGAGTGTATGACGAAACAAGCGACCACAGTTGAAATAATCAGCCGCAAGTCGAACTAAAGCCATCTTACTCATATATTAGCGGGGTTTGCATTCAAGGTCTTTCAACTCACTTCGTTAGTAACTCGCGAATCAGACTGTGCCATGTGACTCTGTTCCATGACTTTGATGAATTGATCTGCGGTTTCAGTAAGTATTTTAGAAAAACAGTTGTGCTCCAACAAGGCATTTTCGTTTCTAATGTCGCCTATGAGACGCATGTAAAATTCGAGGTATTCCGGCTGGAGGAAGGAGCTGTATGTTGAACATCCGCATTGACACTTTTTATTATGGCATGGTGGCCCGTCTTGGCTCAAAATCAAAACCCCTTGACAAAATTTAAACGTTATAGGGATTTCTCGATGAGAAATAATTATTTCTCGGTCTAGGCGCGCCAAGGGAGCTGCTGAAGTAAGGTATTAGATTAGGTCCAAGCTAAAATCGAAGGAACACGAACAACTCACCGAAGTTAATCTGCAAAGATTCTTGAAGTGGCTTTTCAATGGCAGTCTCAATTGCTGAAGAGGGTTCGTAGAAAAAATGATTACACTATAAATCATTGGACAGTTGACATTAGAAAATACTCCATTCATGCACAGTAAAAAAAACCAGTTCCTTGCCTTCTTTTTCTGTCTGACACACTTTGTGCAGCTCTTTCCTCTGCGGCTTTTTGAATATGGCAATCTCGATGCCCGTTTATGCTGAGTGCCTGTTACTGGGTTCATCTCAAGATCGAAGGCTTGTATTTGAGGACCCGAATGTATCTCTTGTGCAGAGGCATGAGAGCCGGCAATAGAGCTGTGGGAGCAATCATCTTTCCATGGGGTAGTATAGTTATGTTTGTCTTCGTAGGATGAACGATAAATAATTTTCTCCTGTGAAGGTCTTTCCAAATCGTTGGCATTGGGAATGCTACTAGGTGTTTGGTCAAGAGCGTTGTTGAACATGGACGAGTCCGCATCATTAATTTGTAGATCGGAGCCCAACTGTGGGAAAGGATCTAATATACATGTTTTGACAGTCAGATTCCAGGAGACTTGACCCCAATGATGCCGAGATTTGCTTACGTGACACATCATGACTCTGAAGCCCCGTGTGCTGAGTGGTTTGTAGACCAAATCCATACAAGTCATTTAGATGAAAGAAGTCGTTGGTTACTTGTGTAAGCCAACCATCATCATCTTGATCAGGATAGGTGCCCCAGTTGAAATCCAAGCTGTTTGGGTTCACTAGTGTACTGAAGTTTTGCATGTCAAATGCTAGGTCGGTGTAAGTACCATCATTGGGAGTAGGCCAAGGGGGACTAGAAGAGGGGCCAAACGGTTGAGAATCATCAAAAGTATTCCCAGAGCCACCATCTATCATATCGATTTCTTGTAGATATGATGTTTGGTTCACGGTATGATCGGGATTCACAGCCATGATGAACTTATATTCGAGACGTAGTAGATTTAACTTGCAAGACAGAGAGATATTCTGTGAGAGTCATGATCAGGACGAGATATAGAACCCTCCTGGGGAAAACTGTCTTTATATATACATTTCCTGAAAAATGTTTGGATTTTCGTTCTCTAATCCGAGTCACACCTGGTCCGCGCCCGCCAACCCGCCAACCTGAACGGCCTGGAGCAATTCCGAATTCAAATCAGGTTAGCATGGAATGCACGCCACTACAAAAGAATTCCAACCCCAGAAACGGTTTAGTCCAGTCAGGTGGGGCTATGAAACGAGGAATTAATAGGCCCATGATGGATACTATCTAATTGCTAATTTGCTACACTATGGCCACTCGGTCGGATAATGGATACATTGAGGTGTATTCTAGCAGATAATGTAAAATAAATTCCGATGTCCAGATTTGTAAATTTCGCAGGTATAAATAACAAGCATAGCATCTCTCCAATTTCGCCACCTGTAAAAGATAATAGTTGAACCCTCCAAGACAGAGACTGAGTTCATAACGCGACTGATTCAATGGAAGAAGTTGGTAAGAGCAATAACTTCAATCTATGTTACATACTCAGTGGTGTGCTCGGCTGCTAACTCGAGTTATCGGTGTATAGCAGCATATTTAACTTTGGCTATTGGCATCATAAACTGTCTAATACGGATCATGCATCTTCTCCTGTTATATAAACAGAGAAAAAGAGAGAGTCCAACGACTGCTTGTGGCAAGGAACTTGATGAGTCTCTTTGTTAAATCTAGCAGACGAGATATAGAAATCGTAAGCAGGCTTTCACCACTTTTATAAGGAAATATTGTTGATCCATATGTCACTATCAGACAGATATTCTCACGCATAATGAGGGTTTTATGGTACAACGTATTGCATCTTCTTTCCCCTTCCTGTGTCGATCCAATATACATGCGAGGACAACATTCACTTTTGATAATAAATATGGATATATCTAGAGCATAGTACATTCAACCAAAGAGTTTCTGTTGTCATGATTAGAAGGAAGCTAATCACAACAATCTTCCTGTTGTGGTGGCACTTAAAAGGCAAATCATATCAAATCGCGCACATATAATATATACATAAGCAGTCATGTGTCTAGTCTTCTTCCTTTCTCATATTCAATATTTTAGTCGATAGGCACCATCACACTCAGACTTGTAAATAATATCTCAATATAGAGGACACCTAAATGTAGATATCCCTACATTTAGGTATCTATCTCCTATATTTAGATTTGAGTGTGGTGTGACAGCTCAACGTACGGCAAAGAATTGATACAGCACCGGGACGTTCAACAGAGCTTACCGGCCTAGGGCTGGGACCCTAAGCGGTACTACTCTGGGAATAACCTCAGCGGTGCCGGATTGGGAAGAGGGTGCGCATAAAGGAGTATATAAAAAGCCTCTGACGAGGTGGGCTTCTGCTTCTTCTTTCCCTCTTCTTTGCCATGCTTATCATTCTCATGTATGAGCGCCTCATGCACGACGTCTTAGCTAGATCAAAACATTGAGCTTGGGCGTTATTATATATGGAAAACTCATAGAGGATACCTAGTAACTGACTAAGTAGCTGACTAGATAGGAATTAGCCAGCTGATCCGTCTTATACTCTCTAAAGCATAGATTTAACTATTTCTACATTTTCGAGGACATAGGGGCGAGTGAGACCAGTGTGGATGGGTGAGGCACAGGGTGAGGAGAGCAAGCAGTGGTGGTGAGGAATAAAGCGACAGGCCGCACGCGCTAATCTGGAAATCAGCCACCCACGGTTTATCCATACCTACCTGGGCATGGGTGTTGCACCCGTGCAGTCGCGTCTGCAATCGAATAACAGATGGCGGATAAACTAGAAATATGACATCAGCACGGGCAAGACGGAAAGCTGGGGAAGGGAACAGAGGCAACATGCAATCTTAATTCGATTCGAAAAGAAAACAGTTGGAAGAATTATTGTTACACTGAATATATAAGGCTGCCGACCCATTTGGTACTTGGATATTAAGATATGACAATCATTACTCCCCTACTAGGTTAAAACAGCATATGCTCGGAAGTGAATATGAATTTGATAGACTGTGATAGACATGAGCATCAAACTTTTCTTCCTACTTTGATACCTCGGCCCTCTTCAAATCATCTATTATTATACACGGTTTATCAAGTGACACAAGTTCGGGGACCTCGTTCCGATCTTATTCGTCGACATTCAGCCCGCTATCGCTGTGGCGCGATTTTCGTATGCCCGCTCGCTATCGCATTGAAATTTGTATCTAAAGCGTTGAAAGTTACAGGCAGTCAGTTAACCTGTATTTTGATTTGGACACGTGGGGGTGGGGGAACTGACTACCTGCAGCTGTTGGACATACGCTGGTGTAGGTTCCAGCACTGGAAGGATAATCCCTTCGCGGCGAGCAGATTGGAGAGGCATGTCGTTCGGCGGTCCCGACTTTCTTGAATCAAGGTCTAGGGGCAGCTCAGGTGTACCTTTTGGGTAGAATACATTAGTGTATGAGACAGCCAATAGGGTAACGAGATAACTATGTATCTTCAAGAAGGGAAGGGAAGGAGGCCGTACGGCGTTTGAAGTATGAATAGCACAGCCGGATCAGGTAGAACATTCCACGAATACAAATCTCGACAACCGTCGCAATGGCACTAATTGTTTCGATAGTGAGATGACTCATGTAGCTGTCGGGGTAGCGTAGCCTATCAGGTGTGTACGGGTTGGTATGTGAGATACTGATAGACTGTGGGTGTATAATAAATATGCAAGTATAAAAGAATGATCGGCAATCAAAGTGAATTGTATATTAGAAGAAAAGACAAATAATAACTTGTTGCAGAAGTTATAGTAAATATATATTAATAGCATTAAACCCTCTGAGGAAGTGCAATCTCCCTTTGCGGTCACGCTCGGTAGATGGCTCCTTCTACTTTCTTGGTGCTTTCAGTGCTTTTCCTTTCTCGTCGTTGCACTTTTGATGGAGCCAATAATGCGACCAGTTGGGAGGGGGTGGAGCACAGATCAAACTTGGCAGAAATGAGCAGCCCATCTACTATGTACTTCGAGAAATATTCCGCAATGTTTGATTGGGCACACGCATAGCCCTGGTGGGCAGCTTTCCCGCTGATCATCCGGGCCGCGCCGAGACCCATGCTAGGATGAACCCAGGAAACAGTGCCTGCCCAGCATTCTTTGGTGGGTCCAACCACTAACCACTGTCTACTCCATAGTAGTTTAGATTTAGCAGACCCAGTATGCAGCCATCTAGTAGTATGGCCTCGGCGGAACGAGGCACGTGGCTTATCGCTAGTCCCGGAAATTCGCGACTTGCCGAATTTCGATAATGGTGTTCCGAGCGGCTTTGCAGGGGCGCGCACAATGGCGAGTTCCCATAACGAGAACGAAATTCTCGGTTTTCGATCGCGACGGGGTTTTTGGTAATGGCGATAGAAATAGTACATGCCTTGTTTGGGGCTGCTACTTTCCAGCCGCTATCCTGCAAAGAGTAAAGCATCGTCGGCGAAGTCATTAGTCGTCCGGGATTGCGTACCATGATACTTACTGGCTTGGCGCGTATGGAAAGAACAACGACAGGAGGCAAATAGTGCATACAGCGAAAATAATCCCTTTAGGCAGCACAACACATCCGTATCTTCTCCATTGTGTGGATCCTCCAAACCTATACTCCTTGGGGATTTTCCGCTTTTTCTCGCGTTTCGTTTTGCTTCGTTTTGCTTCCCTTCTTTTCCTTTTTCGTTTTTCACCCCACAGCTCAAGTCCGTACTTCACATGCCACCGGGCGTTCTGTTTATCGTTGGAAAGACAGCCCTTTGCAGTCACGCAGCACCACGCGACTGACGTAGCGCAGTGGGAAGCACCGCGGTATGTCTGCCGGTTCGGTACAGTACGCGCAATCCCAACTTATATTACAACAAAATCCGGTCATATCACCGGCCGCCTGAAGCGACAGAGCATCAGAAAACTGTGGTATGGGCCAAAAAAAAAAAAAAAAAAAAAAAAACTTATAAACCCGGGGTTTTCCGATTTTACACACAATATAAGATATGTTATCTTTCGAAATCTCTTGTCAAATTGCCAAATTTTAACTGTATATACGGTCTTTTGAGTTACGAACTGGTTTATTCCAACCCCGTTGTACTACAGGCTGTACTCAGAAAGCTAGCCTGCCAACGCGTAGCCTTTCAACAAGTAGATCGAACCGCAGTTATATTGAACATATATAATACATGTATTTATCATAAGGGAGAAGGGATCTGGGCTGAAACTTGCGGGCCAGCCATGACGCCAGATGGCGATAAGCAAGTCGTCTTATTCCGTACAAAGTCATGGATCTACCACTGTCCGTAATATGTAAAGTTTTGTGGGAAACACCGTGCTGATTGGATTTTTTTTTTTTTTTTTTTGATTGGAGATTACATATACCAGCCATCTGGTGTCCTCGAAATATGGCTAATAACAATAATAATAATAATAACTATAACAACGCGTTCTTCAAGATGCCTATTCGGTTAGTCTCCGGAGGAGTAATTTGATTCACCAATCGCGTTTGCGTCCCAGATCCACCGAGGGCGTGGAAACGGTGAGGCGCAGGACCTACGCCGTTAGTCGCGCTTTCAAGCGATCAGCCACGCGTCTGGAAGTTGCCCCAGCCGTCCAAGTTCAACAGACCACACGGCCGGAGCCGCATATGTTACGCAGTGTTAGCGCGATGAGGCGCAAGCTACGTACACAATCAGCGCGCCATACGATCCTGGGCGGTCGGTCTCTAGCTAGAATAATCTGCCAAGAGGTACATCTTTCTGCCCGCCGAAAAGTCGGCACTAATGTCCCCCTTTTCCCAATAGAAACCGGTGCGATTTCTTTGCGTCCCAGGAACTCGGCAAGCTTCCAAAGACTTGTCCAACAGTCTTCGCATCATGGTGGTCCTGTTCTTCCCTTGTGGGAACCTAGCCTACAGCCTCTTCACGTGGTAAATTTGGATAAACTGGTTCTACTCTTTCTCAAGCTTATTTCGATTGACTTGTTAGACTAACTACGTCCTTGCGCCAATCTAGATTTACGCATCTCAATCCGGGAACGGTCAAGAATTTATCAACTGCGAAGCGCGGCGAACAAACCGAATCATATCTTCTCAGTCGCGTATATGCAGTCATTTTGTAATGAAAGGATGGAATCGTCATGCAACCAATCCTTGTCCTATTCGGAGAGCTAAAAGAGCGCATTTTCGGGGCCTTGTTTATCTTTTGAGTCTTGGGCTTGCGCATATATTGCCCACGGACTCCATATTTATTGAGCGATGATAATGTACGTGTATAGAATTGGCGGAATATATCTAGACATCTGATGTTGTCTCGCTATGGTTTCAACCAGCCATAGGGGTTCATAACATCAGACCCGGCTTGAATTATATCTTGCAGGGATGATTATGGATTCTAATTAAGGACCTCGGGCGCAATTAATGAGTAAATCTAGACCTTAGATTAATAAACTAATTCATGTCTTAATCGTATGCTAGATCTTTTAAATAATCAATTGATAAGTTGCTACCAACATTCTTTTATATATACATACTAAATAAATCCTCGATTTTAGTTAGCCTCCATGGCAAGACACAGCGTTGCATAAGCGTGGCTAGTGTCGGGACTATCCGGGATTCCGTGGTGGTTACCATGGCACTGCCTTGACGGGTATGGAGAATTGTAGTCGAGTAAGCAGGCAATCAGTACAGTAAAACCTCGCTCTTGATCACAATAATTCTCTATTTTACCTATAGTCAGAAGCGACAGGGTATTATATACTGTTTTAGACTCGCTTATATGCCAAAAACGCACAATTGACTCGTTAAATCCAATATTTTCAGTTTTAAGCACCGCATATGATACATAATCATCATGGCATTTACGCGGTAATACTACTGAACCATATATGTATACTACGGCTCTTCGGCGTCAGAAACAAAACATGGACGGATCTCCACCATAAATAGGGAGAGATGATCAATTAATCATGTGTGCGTTGATGTTTGCTGTATCGCATTGTGTTTCTCTAGCATACTTGCTAGTTCGTGCTGCGTTCATGTCATTCGCTGATGATGTTTTTCTACCCCTTGTATTATCTACTGTGTGGGCGATTATTCTTTACATGCTAATAATCTCCGGATCATTTACGATTCACTATTTAGCATTTATAAAATCTCCACGAATACCTTCAAGATTTATATCATACAGAATTAGTCCATCCAAAATATAATTCGGTTCTAACATGGTTAACAGGAATATCGAGCTAGCACACTGTTCACTTCTAGAGGTTTCGGTGAGAGAGTCTACTGCAAGTAAACAAAGCACAATACATGCGAAAATTAATGAAGCCTTATTATCGGAATCAGTAGTTGTTTCTATACAATATAAAATGGTACATGTGAAGGAAATTCATTGACGGATTCACTTTCTTTTAATTTGTGCACTAGAGATCACGTTTTTTCATTGACGGAATGTTGTCCCGAAGTAGCTCAGTACACAAGGCCATAAACATAAAATAGTTCCGTTATTAGATAAGACTCATAGACATCTTAGTTCAATTAACATATCCCTCGTCGTTACCTCTAAAGCCGACATTTCGGGTAGGCGTTTTACCGGCATGAATGGATGGGAGAACCAAACCACATCCGCCACGAGCCCGTCTTTGTCAGTGAATTTACATTTACTAACAAACTAACCAAAATCAGCCTTAAAAAAATACACGTATTTTTTCAAGGCTTATTTTGGCTAGCGGTGACGGCCATTCTGGGCCATGACGAACCGCAGGACGACCCACAATTACCTCCGTTGTTACCCCTCGTTTGCATTATTCCATTTTCTCATTTTCCCATTTTTTCATTTTTCCATCTTTTCATTTTTCCAATTTTGCATTTTTCCTGTTTTGCATCTTTCCATTTCTGTCGTTTTCACTTTATGACTTACCATCGTGAAAGGATATTTTTGAGCGACATTTCTCTGATCCAATTTAAGAAGGCATCCTCGTATCCGTCATGTAACTTAAGCCTTAATCAGCTAATCATATATGTTAGTATTTAGTAGACGAGCCTAGAATTTTTTTTTTTTTTGGCAGGGACAGCAGCAAACCGGTTGGATATGATCTTGTTATACAATAATGTTGTATGTCCGGATCTATGAGAGGCGTGGGCCTGTGGATGGCTGTGTCTCAGGTATTGAAGGTGAGGCTATGTCCCGATCGCTGAAGAGTGCACTGGTCGTGCATGTACCCCGGGTCCATACGATAACCAGCCTTCAGCCAGTCAGAGATCTTTCTTTCGGACGCGACTGCCTCAGACAATCTAATAAATAAACCATCAAAGGCAGTTATGAAATCCACGAATGTGCTATATTTCTCCAGAGTCTTGTTTTTGATCCTTCGGGTACAGGCTCCTGTCTTTCTCTTTAAGCCATCCTAAAGAACTGCAGTATCATCTTGGCCTATTGACTACCTCAATACTTAACCCTCCACTTGTATTTGTTGATGCACAGACTACGCAATCCATCAGATGGCATTATCTGTAGATACAATGATTGCAGCTATATCACTGGCAGTGATGTGCATACCAGGTGTCTGGTTCATTCTTCGTCGATATCACACCGGCTTGAAGTCCTCAGCAAGTGGTATCTATTACTCTTTCTCAAGGCAGTCAAGCGTACACTCTGACACTTTTTGTTGTTGCCAGAGACCGGTACGATATCTTTGCGTCCGATGAACTCCAGAACTTTCACAAGACTTGCACAGCCGTCTTCATACCATGGTGGACCTGCCATTCCACGGTGGGAAACAAGTCCACAAAATGTTCAACTGGTCGGTTTAATGCAATTATTTTTTTGAATGTTTCCTTTGAGTAACCCAAGAAACTGACGTTATCTTTGCATCGTTCCAGATATACATATCTCGATCCGAGAATAATCGAACAATTATCAACTACATGGCGGGCCAAACAAACCTGAATGCAATATAATCAACAGTGTATACGACATGCACCTTGCAATAGATGGACAGAGAGATCACACAACCGCTGACTTACTTGGAAGTCAGCGTTATTAACGAGGGTTTATTTTATCTGCCTTTCCTTCGGTTTGAGCATAGATAAAGATTAAATTCAATGTTCAAATACCTTTTCCATTAAATTATGTAACCATATAGAAGATCTGATAGATATTTATTTGATATTTAATGCTGTCTTGCTAGGGTTGTGACCGGCAATTAGGGTTAGCATCAAACCCGCTTTAAACTATACCCCGCGGGGATATTTGTTAATCCTGGTGGGTTGCCTCAGGCGCGAAGTATGGGTAAGCAAGTCTAGGCTCCCCAGTCAAACCGGCCCGTGCCTCAGCCTTACGCCAAGTTACCCAACCAACCAACTGACAAGCCGCCATTAGTAATCTTTCATATGTATATATACGCGACATATCGTAAGTCTCGTATAGACTCCCAAAAAAGCTGTAGACGTTGGGAAATCTAACGGAAGGAATCAGCTAGTCAGAGCGTGGTTTACTCGTACAGACGTGGGAAAACGGTGCAATGAGAAATCCTGAGTGAATTGGTAGCGGGAGCTTTAGTTTCATCTCGAAAAACCAATCGTTAACGTGATTTGTTGATCATCACTTAGGAAGCGCGCTAATCACAAATCGAGAGTTCGGCGGTCCCTGATTTTTGGTTAGCGTGCTTAGCCACAGGCCTGCTGTTGAATCTGGCTGCCTTATTGTGCTCACATAGTTCGTAGTGTTTTACTCCATAGTAAGGCGGGTACAAATTACTGGCCTACCAGCATCCCTATGGATAATTTGGCGGCTTGGCGTGCAGAAGGAGGGGAACTGCGTGGCACCATAGGGCGATGATGTGCGCGGTATACCAGCAATGCGTGGCGAAAAATAAGATGCTCGGCCGTAAGTAGCTGGCTAGAGAGCATCGGACTCCAAGTTGAGAACCATAGCTATGGCTTGCGCTGGTACACAGACTCGTAAATTTCATGTATAATACAAGGCTTCGTGGTAAAACATCAAAATACTCTATCATACAGAAAATAAACCGGGCGTAAGCTCTTGTAACAGATGCACATCGCAGACACGAGCAGGCTAGTGCAGGAACGGCCGAGTCTGGATCCGCTGAGTGAGCGCTATTCGTGTCGGAAAACACAACATGCGTGCCTTTACTGGACAGATTTTCCGCACAAACAGGTTCCTGCATGATGATCTCATGGATGGAACCATTTGAGACTCTGCATTAGTCGTAGCTAAGTGCATATCCCGGCGATTGTAACAAGCGAAGCCCCATAGTACAGGTAGGCGGCGTAGCGCTTGACCATTTAGAGGAACCAGTGATTATTTTTCATTGGATGTTTATCTGAATGGTCAGTGGAAGCCGGCGATGGAGTTTACATAGCCGCCTACCTCATAGTGTCCTGTATAGTTCTTATCCACTCCCCTCTCCGGAGACCTCCTCCACGTCTTTGCATTGGTGGGCGAGTGGTCTCCAACGTCATTAATACAGTATCAATACAACGGCCGGCAACTGCTCGCACCGCCGCGACGATCGGCTTTTAGAGCGAAGAAAAAGATGACTGCACCCCAAACTCCACAATATCGTCACCAAAACACTTTAGCCCTCCCAACATTTTAGCAGGTCTTTGTAGCAGCTGAAATCTACAGCAAGCCGTTTGTTTGGTGTTCACTTTTTCTAGTCCATCATTCTCTTTTTCCCCCCTTCTCTCGTCTTCTGGTGAGAGGGAATGTTGAAAATCTAAAATAATACGATAGAAACGGGACGGCCCGAAAGAGATACACGGACCGGCGATCTGGGCCCTGGCGATATGACGAGACTGATGAGATCGGGGGTAAGTTCACGATTTCGCTAGCCCTTCTCTCTGCCTTATGTCAGTGCTATTTTATCGAACGTAAAGCAAAGCATTTGTAAAATAGCTTGGCGTCTAGTATTTAAGCTCTCCTCCCCCTCTTTCCTTCTCTCGCGTTTTTCTTTCCCCTACTTTTCCCTCAGACATTTTAATTGTAGTCGAACATTACCCTTATAACGGAGGCGGCTAACTTGAACTCGTTTCCTCAAACTACCAAGATAGACTGATAATACTCAAGCAAACAATCAAAACCCAAACACGTCATCATGCTTCCGCTTCCCACAATTATTCTGATTGCCTCACTCGCGGTGGCAGTCGTTCCCGGTGTGTACTTCTTCATCAACCACGGGTATCCGTACCTGGTAAAAAAGGGTTTCAAAAGTGATCACCACTCTTCTTTTTTGGTCTTACAACTATGTCGTATTTTGCTCTAACGATGTTTTGTTTCATTTCCTTTTTGTTATCCTCTAGTGCCCTTCAGCAAGCCCACCAAGTCTCCCGATGCCCCTCTTCTCCCTATTACGGAGCCTGCTCAGGCACAGGCCCGCCAGCCACAACCACAAGAGGTCAGTTTCGAAATCATATCTCCATCCAAACCCTTTTCTGCAAGCTAATAAGTGATGATTACTAACTGGCTTGCCGCGAACTTTCATGTCAGACACCCAACTAGGGGTAGTTCCACTACGCCGCTGCCACTGTTCGATTGTCTCTGTATGGCGCGAACGACGTTTTCGCCTTGCAATTGGTTACTGCTTTGACAAATGAGACAGCTGGTGATGGGCAAAGTATTGGGGGGCTCTTGTATAAGCCGAGTTGGCTCTTCCAAGCCTGTAGAAAAGAAAGAAAAGAAGGATGGGTGTTTGTTGGCGGCACTTTGTTGGTGCTCTTCGTTCCTTGCTTTTATGTGGGAAAAGACTCATAAATGCCGAGCGCTAAAGTATGCACGTGTAGAACTACTGTATTGTTAGACTAAAAGTTGGCAAGGAAAAAAAATTCGAGACCGTCATTAATATTGATGTTATTTTAAGCCTCGGCGCTACAACTTAGGGCCACCCTGGGCCCACCAGCGGAGACAGCGGGGCGCAGCTGTGGCTAGTAGCGACGTGAGTGCCTCAGGCTAGCTGCACGTGGGTTAGTCCCGTCGACAAGCCACAGCTCCGAAAATTGCTTCGCGTCTTAGGTAATCTTTTTATAGACAGCCACACTGCACCATGACGCCAATAATATCCCGATAACAATTGTTTTTATATATCCTTTTATACCCATCCTGTTTGGAGCGTTAGAGTGATAGTCCTCTGACTCGATGGCGTCCGCGTTTAGTTTCGGGTTCTCGGGTGACGATATCGAAGTCGACATTGACGATGTGGAAGAACACGGTCATGATAATAATGAAGCACACTCCGCTGTAGAAAATCAGAGCCCGGGCGATGATAAAAGCAATCCCGTGTTTCCTGCTCAAAGGCATTTGCTGGGGGATTGGGTGAGTCTCCTATCTCCTGATATACATATATGTATTTTTTAGTTGCGGGACCCTAACATCAATGCAGACAGCTGTATTGCCATCCCAGATTTCATACAACATATTGAATCTGGATTTATCGTCTGCAGAAGACAGCAATAATAATATTAATAATCAAAGTGGGCAAGCATCAAGAAGCAATGTCATCATCGGACGCAGAGAACTGTTCGATGTACGTACCCAGCTCATGGCCGAAGATGACGACGACATTGCCACGCACGAAGAGCTCATCTCAGACCTTGAACAAGGAGACCTGAAGCCAAATTTCTATGAAGGCGGGTTCAAGACGTGGGAGTGCTCGCTGGATTTGGCGAAAGTACTCTCATTCTCGCATTCGAGTCATGCTGCTGAACCTGAAGATGATAGAGATGATTTTCATTTTGGCCGAGAACCGTCAGCCAATGATGTCTTCCATATCGTCGAATTGGGATGTGGGACTGCTGTGCCTTCGCTGGCTGTGTTTGCGCAGGTTTTATCATCTTCTTTATCTCCTACAGAAAAGCAACCGTCTTTCCGCTTCACGTTGGCAGACTACAACTCGACTGTTCTGCGACTAGTCACACTGAGCAATTTCCTCCTCACATGGTGGCTCAACTCTGATGCATCCCCCCGAGTGAAAGCAGAGGAGACAGAGGAGGATGGCGAATTGGACATCGACGCGGCACTACTAGAAGCCTTTCAGACCGACCTCGCCAACCGCGGGTTTTCGCTTGACTTTATATCCGGTGGCTGGTCACCAGAATTTGTGCGGTTGGTTTTGGATCCTCCTCATCAAAGCAACCAATTGTCTTCATCTACGAGTACACTCATCCTCGCCAGCGAGACGATATACTCGCCGTCATCGCTAGCGGTCTTCTCTGAAACGCTTGTGGAGATTTTACGGGATTCTGCACATGACGGTCAGGAAGGAAGAAGTACTGCCTTGATTGCGGCTAAAAAGGTCTATTTTGGGGTTGGCGGCGGGGTGGACGAGTTTCTGCAGGTCTTGTACAGCCTTCCTACGCTGCAGCAAGGAAAGGAATCTATCCAGGTACAGGAGCGGGCAGAGATCACTTCGGGAGGCGTGAAACGCGTCGTGTTGCAAGTCCGTCTGGCTTATGCTAGTTGAAGAGTTCATAAAGAAGAAGCAGTTTATTTTTATCTTTTCTTTCCGGCTTTCGCTTATGTACAATACATATCATATAACCTCAGACCCGGCACAAATGAGATGAAAAAAAAAACAAAGGAATGAAGCGAGCTCTATCGTATAAACATTGACTAGTCGTATACGCTGGAGACCTTTCCATCTTTCATCCGAGTAACCCGCTCCTTCTCGAGCTCTTGGTGTTGTTTCTGGTAGTGAGCAGCGACGGCGGAGAGATCGGCCTGTGAGCCGGGAGAGACGTTGTACGGCGAGCCGGCGTTGAAAACTCTGTTTATGTGAAGTTAGACGCCTGAAGCATTGATGTTTAGAAAGCAGAGGAATAGCGTACTCGGAAGTCCTCAATTCGACAAAGTCGGAACGCGGCGCGCCAACAAACAGGTGGCGGTCAGCGGCTGCCTTCTCCAGGGCGACTGTGCGGATAGCATTGCGCTCCTCGAATATTTTCTGGTCAGGCGCGTATTTGCTAATGAGGCGGGAGATCCACGAGTCCTCGGACGACTTGGTGACTTGGTAGAGGACGAAGCCGGCGGCAAAGGTTGAGACGGCAACGTAGAAGCTGGGCTAATCGGTGTCAGCAGTTAGGAATTTTTCGATCTACACAAGCACTGCTGGCGGAACATCAACGCAATGCAATTGTCTGTCGCCAGCATCGCCAATGGCAGAGAATGACCGAGGGAGACTCACTCCGAAGCTTTCGTTCACCGGGCCGTGGTGGTGGTGGTCATGTGCGGCGTGGGACTCGAAACGGCGAGGCTGCTGGCGCAGCAGCTGCCTCATTGGAGCAGCTGAGCGTCGGACAGCGAACATGGTGGAGATGGAGAGGTTCGCTGGACGTGGGAAGACGAGCAATGTGATGCTGTCAGGCCTGCCTTGGACTCTTTGCGGCGGCGGAGTTGCCAGCCGGGAGGTCACGTGAGCGTGGGTGCCGACTGGCCAATCGGCGGCCGGCAATTTAACATCGTCTTCGCTGCGTGCCAACTGCCGACTGCCAGCTGTTGACTGTTGCTGTTGACTGGGTACTTGTATTGTGAGTCACAATAATCGCAAGTGCTCCATCATTGCCCTCTCGAGCCATTGATAATTGAAAAGCCAATCATCGCCGCCAACGTCAGGTGCATCGCGAAACAAGCGACGACGGTGCAGCGGGAAGACCCGTTAGTGCGAAGCGTAGGAACTAGCATTCTCTTCCTGTGCGAGTCGATTGAATTCTTGATGCAGTCAGCCTGCCATTGGTCTATGCACTAATCACCATTCCAGGGCATCAGGTGAATCAGGCGCCATGCCGCCAGCCGGCGGGTCCGCTGCGTTGTCTGGAGACAACTCACAGCCCTGACTGAACAGCGACTCTAGGAATTCCTTCCGGTCCAGCAGGAGACAAACAAGTCACGTTATTGTTTTGTTGCTTGGACCAGCGTCAATTGAAATGCACCGCAATCAACCCTTCGACTCAATTGCAAGCGCTCATCGCGTGCCATCCTGTTATGGCCCCTCTGGCCAGCTGCTGCCCAGCAATCCAGTTGGTACCCAATTCATCTCACGATGCCTCACTTATTGGTAGCCCGTAGTCCCGCCGACGAATCAAATTTGTCTCTGCCCCTTTCCTTACAGCTCGCACATACTATACGACTGCGGCCTCCCTAGGGATGCGTCTATAGTCTTGTGGTTGCTTCTCTGGACGAATATGCTAACCCGCCAAAGTGGGACGCCGCAACGCTACATGCAGGCAGCACCGGACACACAAATCTTCTGCCAGCAAAATCACACAATCTATTTGAAGATTAGGCTTCTTTCTCCTGCGGCATGCTAACTAACTAGCTTCTATTCTATCTTTGGTTCATTGAATGGTCACCCTAATTTCCGGTTTCCCTGTTTCGCAGCCCAATCTGCGATGCCCCGACTTCCTAAACGGTCTGCCTGCTTGTTAAATGTCTGATCGTCGCTAGAATTAATCAATTTATCGTTGTGTATAATATCTATTTGGCAGATAATCGTGACTCTATTCTTATCATTTACATTTCATTTTCTACCCTTTCGCCTCGCCACATTTGAATTCGAACTGATCAGACAGGCTCGCACTACAATACGTCGAACTGCGCATACGACTTTATATCTACCCTATTATTTCTCCGAGCAACACACCATCTCTGTATAAATGCCTGTCGAGTTGACGCCAGACTTATTTGTCTAACCTTTACCTCTACATTCTCAACATCTTTAGCAACAACAGAACGAATAGCAGGTCGATTATCCACGATTGGGAACACGTTAGCAACTGAGCGCGTCCCCCCTCTCTCACACTCACATCCGACTCGACCGGTGCCTGTACGTGGTCACGCCATGGGCAAGAAAAACAAGTCGAAGAAGGAGGGGAAGGCAGATAAGAAAAAGAACAACCAAAAGAACGATAATGCTCCTGCCGCTCCGCCGGAGAATAATGACTCCCAAGTTACATCGCCTGTCTTGGAGGCACAAAAAGAGGATGCCCCCCCGGACAACATAGAAACTCTTTCTGCTCCGGAGGTAGTGGATCTGCCACCGCCAGAATCAGCGGATATCAATCTTGAAGAAAAGGAAGAAGAAGACCAGCAACAGGAATCATCCGAACAAGCGCAGCAACAGTCAGAAGACTGGAGCATGATTGCCCCGCACCAACCACAAGTTGAAGACTACGAGGCAACATTGATACAAGATGATGGGAAGCATTCCCCAGCCCAGTCTGTGAGTGGGAAGCCGCGTCCGTTAATCGAGCCTGTCACCCCCGAAGACGTGGAGGATCCATTCGATGATGCCCACGCCGCGCCTGATGTAACTGGAGAAGAAGCCATTGAAGAAGAGGATCCTTGGGGTGATTTCCCGGAAGAAGCAGCCGAGGAACTTGAACACGTTATCCCGCCAAAGGAAGTAGCAGAAACCGAACACGAGAAAACAGAGGTCTCGGAAGAGACTGCGGAAGAGATGGCAGAAGACAAGAAACACCACGAGGACGTCCCAGATGACGACGTTGTAGAGCCAGCAGAGGAGGAAACCCCAGAAACCCTCGAGCAACATACCAAAATGTCTGTGGCGGACTCTGCTCAGGAAGACTGGGATCACAATCGCGAGGAAGAATCCATTGAACCGACAGAACACAAGGACATGCCGAGTGAAGTTCGACCAGCGGAAGACAAAGACGAAGACAAGGAGGACTCCTGGGAAGACACTGCAGAAGCTGAACCTACAGAAGAGCTTCCAGAAGAGGCAGACCCGGGCCATGATGGCCGAGACGATTTTGAACAGGCCGTACAAGAACCAGCTGCGACCCCTCTCGATCATACAATCTCAAATGCCCCTCCTCCGCTTGCACATGCACCTGCCCCCCTACCATCCCCCGTCCAGAGCGAACCACGCTCAGTACACTCTCCAGCACCCCCCTCTGATCATCCCCTCTCCCGCCATGACTCACCTCTAGCCTATCATGTATCCCCCTCCTACAAATACGCCAGTCCTCAAATGCATCCATACAACCCTTACATGATGGGCATGCACGGGCCCCCACCCATGCATCCAGGAAGTATAGCCCCATCCTCTGCCAGCTTCGCCACGGCATACCATTCTCCAACAATGGAACATACTCCCATGGCATCGCCTCATATGTACCCCAGACGTCCAAGCGGATACCCCAACGGGGCAAGAGACTACTACAATGGCCGGATGGACCGCACATTGTCCGGCGGCAGTGGCCATAGCCATCGCATGGAGAAATCCAATAGCCATCAAACCGAGGACGAAGGCCAACAAGAGCATCACTATCTCCTGGGCCGCATCGAAAAGGCCATGCCTGATATAACCCGTCTGCTTGATAGCTTCAAGGAAACCCGGAACAAGCTGCAGGCGCGAGAGGCAGAGGCCCGGCAGCTGCAGTCTCAACACGAACAGGCCATCATGCACAAGGACTTTTATATCGAAGCGCTCCAGAACCAGATGAAGAAAGCCGCAACGGAGACAGCAGAGGAGTACTCCAAGTTCAAGGACGTTATCAACGGGCTTCGCATGGAACTCGGTAATCAGCAGGACAAGGCAAAGGATCTACAGGAGTATCTCGAGACGTCTCGCAAAGAGAACGAGGAGCTCCAGCATCTCAAGGTGCAACTCGAAGCGGAGATTCAGACACTTCAAAAGAAGCTGGAAGAGCTGCAGATGGAGCATGAAAGAGCTGTGGAGGAGGCCAAGGAGCACGAACGGACCGAGTTGGCGATGCAAAAGGAAGAGTTGACGAATCTCTTTGAGGAGATCAGGGCCGAGGATGAGAATGCTGCTAACGAACGATACAACGAGCGCGAGAAGGAGCTTCTCGATGAGCAAGCAGCGCTGAAGTCGGCATGGGAAGAGAAGCAGCGAGAAATGGAGGAGACGCACAACACCATGCGATCGGAGCACGAAACCGCTATCGGCGAGAAGCACGCTGAACTTGAGAAAAATATTTCCGAGTTGGAGGCTGCAAAGAATGACTTGCAAGCGGTGCGTGACGCTCTTGCGAGTAAATCCGAGGACCTGGAAGCCAAAGAGAAAGAACTCGATGCAACCAAAGAGGAGCTCGAATCGAACTTGCTAGAGATAAGGAAAGCACAAGAGGAGCTCCACTCTAAGCAGGAGGAACTACAGGCTGCTCAGGCGGAGCTGCAGTCTACTTGTGACGAGCTTGCGGCTAGAAAGTCGGAACTGGAGGACAAGCACAGGGAGTTGGAGGATGCTCACCAGCAACACTCCGAGGAGAAAGAGCAGCTCCAGGACTCTCACGCCTCAGCACTCGATGCTCTTCGAGACGCTCACGACGCCACCGCGAAGGAGATGGAGGAGCGGTTTGAAAAGTTGTCAAAAGAGTTTAAAGAGAAAGAAAAGACGTGGGCAGCCGAAAAGTCGACTCTGCAACGACATCTCAATGAGAAGCTGGACGAACTAGCTAGCATCGAAAGAGAGAAAGACGCATTGGAGAGAGACGACGTTGTACGCGAAAAGCAGCTGCAGTCCGCAGTTGACGAAATGCGCCGGACTATCGACAACATGGAGAATGATCGCGAGAAGCTGAGAAAGACGTTGACCAGCTTAGGCGAGGCAACAGATCTGAAAACTTCAAAGGGGGATCAATTTTTGTAAGTCTGACAGGAATTTCGCTTTTTTCTTCCTTCTTCTCGCATTACGATATATGATATTACGATGTATGACTATTACGAATAGTTATAAAGAAGGTTCATGTTTCTTTACTCTTCTTCCTGCATAACAATTCTAATACATTTTGTGCGATAGCGTGGACTCCTTCAACCAGCTATGTCGACTCATTGTTGACCTGTCTAAAGAGCATTTCTCATATCTCCCTATCGACCCGCCGAAGGACATCCTTGAGAAAATCCCGCCTGACATGCCATCGTTCCTCGACAACACGGCTGCGTCCCGCGAACTGCGATCGGCCTACATCCAACATGTTGTCTCCAAAACCCTGACCTACCGCATCTTCCAGCCCTTCTTGTTCACCTTGGGTCGCCGCTACGACAAAGCTGATACCTTTTTCCAGGTTCTGTCCATGGATATCCGGCGCAAATCCGTCCGTCGGGAAGCGTTCTGGAGACAGCAGACTCTCAAAGCCGCGTATACCACCTCTGACGCCAAGCAGTCTATAAATGTTGTTGCAGCAGTGATTGTGGATGAGATTGTGGACCACATCAAACACTTTGCAGACCCGAAACAGCTTGACGCCCTCCTCGGCGGGATTAGACGTATCGTCAAACTTGCCGCTGAGACATGGCGGCATGCGCGCGTCGAGCGCGAGCTTGTGCTTGCCACTATGCCGGCACCAGAGTCAGACAGCGAGGTCAATGACGGTTGGCAGGAGTATACCTGCGGCCGGGAGGGCGACACCAATGGCAACACAGAATCGAATACATCCAGCCGCCATGTTCTGCTCCGAGTGTTCCCGCGGATATACCGGGAGGCGGCACATGAGGATTTTGCCGATGACAGGGAAAAGATGAACGCTTGCATCTATTTCCCTGGCACGATTCTGTATGCCGATTCCCCCTCAGTGCTCGCGCGTAGGGACGAGCAGGGGCAAAAGTCGGGGAACACGATTTCGACTCCTTGATAAGCATCTAGCCAGCGAGATGATACTGACCAAGTCTGAAGAGACTGTTGTTTACAAGCACGTGATTCGGGGTTTTCTCTGGTTCTTTTGTTGTTTTCTATTGTACGATTTCATCATCCTGTATTCGAGATTGAGCATGTACTACACGAAGATGTGACGACGCCATGACTTACGACCAACATATATTATTATTATATCGTGCATCAAAGGAGCAGGGACAGGATTGGGATATTAGCGCCGGCATATTATGTTTTTGATTTTGTTCCGTTTTATATTCAGACCGACAGACACTCCTTTATATATTTTCATTTGTTTGAACCTTTGCAATAAATACCAAAAGCTTCTGAGTTTAATGATCTTGGTTAAACTATAACAGTCTTCTCACATGATGACAACGACTAACTAGAACGGTACATTCCTACCAGTCGACCGCGGCTCTGCATCCTCATCTTCATACTCCGACCCAGCATCATAACTCGAGTCACTCGGCGCCCCGATCACCTGCACCAAGTCCTTGAGCACTCCGTCGATCACTTCCCGGTCCTCCATCACATCCAGATACTTATCGGTACCACCACCATCACTCATCCCCAAGCACTCCACCGGCTTCTCATCCTCCGGCTCCATTGCGAAAAACCGCACATACTTCCCCATTACAACAACCATATACAGCGTCTTCCGCTCACCAAACAGCGCCGGATACCGGCAATTTAAGCGCATTTTCTTTACGTACCAGGTGACATAGTACAAGAATTCAGTGAATCGCTCATCACCCGGTTCCGGCTGCGGATAATCAAATATGTTCTGGGCGCCAAAATGGCGTGTGAAAAGGGGCAAAAAAGTCCCGTTTGAGACTGCCAGGACAAGCCGGACTTGCTCCTCCGGTGCGTTTTGTTTGATGATGTTGGCTACAAAGCCGGTTTCTTGCATGAAGTTGTAAGCTGGGTTGCGCTCGACAGTGATGCCGTAGCCGTCTTCGACGCTGAAGTAACGGAGGAGGATGTTCAGCCAGAGGTCGGCGGCGGCGGCGTGGTTGTGGAATTTTGTTACTTGGGTATGCAGGAAGGACATGAGAGTGGTGTCCATGTACTGGGGTTGATGTTAGTGTTTTTCTTTGTGGAAGATAAGAGTATGCTTGGGAATGGACAGACGCTATCTTGCTGTTTGGATTCAACTATGTCAAGGTCGAGAAGTGTCTGGTCCATGAGGATTGTTTGGTCCATGATGATGGCTTCGTGAGTAATATGGCGGTGGGGATAGATGAAACGGAATATCGTTGTAGTAGTCAGTAATTGAGCGCTGCTGTGTAATCGTTGCCCTATAAATATAGTACCACAGAGGCTTTTATTCCAATAAAACTGGATATGACCTGGAAATATCGTGTGTCAAGTAAATATTCAGAGCCTTCTAACGGGAAGTTCAACAATCTATTTTGCTATTGACTTTTATTGTACATCCTCCTGAAAGGAGCCAATAACTATGAATGGGCTTTGTGACAGACATACAAAAAAGCGATTTCTGGAATAGGATAATATGAAACAATATATCAATATTAGTGATTGCCAGTTCTTTACAACCATCGATCCACCACGCTGATTCATTCGTATATCGAAAATCCATAAAGTCATTAAATATCAATCTATAATACATTATCAGAATTACAAAGGCCATACAACTCAGGCCGCCCAAAAGACCCGCACTGAGAGCTTATCGACATGATTTCGCCATCCAGCGAATCGCGCACGCAGCCATACGGAGACCTCGTCTCCAATCTGCATGTCTCGCACTGCAGTTCCGTCTAGCGTTGCGCGACCACGGCCAGTTTCTTGCTCAATACGTTCGGCTTCATCCGAGTCAGGTGCGATATTGTCGCGGTAATGCCAGACAATGTGGTAGTTGGTCGAGTTGATGGTAGCCGTGCGGTTGCATTGCAGTTTACTAGGCTCAGGCAGGAACGGCCTTGGGTGCGAAGAGGTCGAGCGTCTCGAACCGTCATGATCCGAATCCGACGATGATGCTTGCTCTGATCCTGACGACACCGACTCTGACGATCCAGACCTTGCCTCGGGCGACCTTGCATGACCGCCGCTGCCGCTGCCGCCCGTCTTTTCGGGTTGGCGTCTATGCGGCGATACATAAGCGCTAAACCACGTCCACGATCCTTTGAATGTGCCTTGGTGACTGCGTTCGCCGCCCCAGCCCTGGTCGTGAGCCGAAATGTCAAAGACGATCTTGCGGCACGGATACATGCCTCTATGCATGAGGAGATGCGAGGTGTCATGAGACAGGGTCGATAATGACTGTTTATCCATTTCATCGGCAAATGCTGGATCGTAGCATAACGGCGGCGTTCTGAGACACTCTCTGTCCCCATCCGTCGAGATCACGAACGGCGTTGTCCTCAAGCTCGTAACCACGCTTGGCCAGTACTCGGCCTCGTCGAGGATCATATCAATCACTTCATCGGGCAGCGCGACTTTTCTTTTCCTAGTTGGCGAGGAGGATGACGACGCCCATGATCGACGGAGCATGTTGCGGACTTGCGACACGTCTTCCAGACTAGGGTAAAAGTCTTCTTCTTCGTTGCTACTGTTTGCATTCGTCGACGCATCGGGTGCATCGTCAGAGCCGCTTATTTTGCTGCTCGTTCGAGGATTACGATGGTCTGGATAGGACGGAAGCACTGGTAGGCGGCGAACCCTGCCGCGGTGTCCAAAGAAACCCCCACGGTGCATGTTATAGCTATTGTTGCTGCTGAAGTACCATGCGACAGTGTAGACAAATAGAAGAAGCAGTACTGCTTCTGTGGGGAAACTCATAGGTTCCTCTTTATCAGACGGGCCAGAACCGCAGTTAGGGTTTGCAATGCAATGCTTTTAAAGGAATTGCATTGAAAAACAAGTATGTGGCTCGTCAGAAAACCAGTTTTGTCAGTGCATGGACTGGGCCGGGCTGTGCAGCAGATGAATGTCGTCGTTCAAAATGCGGCCGCGATCGGATGACGTCGTAACGTCGCTCCTGGGCCACGGCGGCCGGCAGCCAATCACACCGCCAGAATCTATACCACGCAGCATCAAACTACAACAATGTAATCAAGTATCGAATCAAATACAGAGAACAACTGGATAATCCGGATCATAAAAGAGTTTAGCTATCTACGTATTGACACAACACACATCTACTCCGTCGCAGCTTTTCTAGCAGCTCTCCCACCCGATGCCCGATATGACGCTGCACGCCTGGAGCTGCGATTGTTTGGTTTCCCCTTGCTCCCCCCGCGAGACTTGCTCCTGAGCTTGAGCGAATCGGTCTTCTCCACTGCGCGCTGGCCCTCGAAGATAAATGGCTGGCTATCGCGCACCTTCGCAGCACCAGCCCGTCCAAGCAGCTTCTTAGCGCGGCCGCGCAGCGTGTTGCGAGCACCGTCATCAGAAACCGCAGACCTGGCCTGGTTGGTGTCGCGCTTCTTGCTCGCTTTCCTCGCACGCGTGACACGGAGTTTGCGAGGGAGCAAAGGCGGGAACTTCTTGCCATTGAGAAGCAGCGCTGCTTCCACGCAGTTGGCGTCGTAGAATTGGACATACGCAAAGCCCTTGCCTACTCGGGTCGCCTGATCGCGGACGACACGTACAGACTCGACGTTTCCGCCACCGGCGTTCTTCTTCTCGGCGACCCCGGTGTTGGTGTTGAATGTGCGCCACAGGCCTTCCTCAATGTCGGCAGGGGCGCTGGGCTTTTTCTTTCTCCCTTCTTCATCTTCTGCGGCGGTTTCCTGGTCCACGAAGGCAAGGTTGCCCACAAATACGCATCGCTTGTTGTCGACAGCTGCCGGGTGAGCGACGTTGTCTACTCGCAAATGACGGTCGAGCACAACAGTGCCGTTGAGTGCCCGGGGAGCCTTTTGGGCGGCGATAGATGTAGAGAAAACAACATAGGCATTGGTGCTGGAGGTTGTATTGTCCATGACATCTTTGTGTGCAAAGGCAGCCCGTCGAGGAACGCCTTGTTTACTTCCGTAGGCCGTTGAGCGAAAGCGGATTGATTCCACCTTGTGTGGGACATCGGATTTGGGAAGTGTGGATAAAAAGGATGAAATGTGCGCCAGAAGGGTCTTTTTGCCGCTTTTTGATGTGATTGCAGAATTCGAAACGTTCCCTAAAAACACTGTGCGATTCGACTTGTCCAGTTCTGTGGCTTCTGCGGCTCCAGATACAGTTTCATGAACCAGCGGCGGCTCATCGTCATCATCATCATCGTCTTCATCTTCGTTATCACTACTCTCTTTGGATGCATTGCTGTCTTCGTCTCCGCCTCGTGCTTCTTCAGACTTCTCAGCTTTGCGTCTGGCGTTTTCTTTTTGTTCTTCGCGAGCTAGCTTTTGCATATATGCATCTTCTAGGTTGTCCTCCCCTCTCTTGCGCTTCCTACTTGGTGGTGCCTCTGCAGATTGTTCGTTTTCATCGCTTTGGTCAGCGTCCTGCATCTCCGTATCCACGATGCCGTCGTCATCCTGGTCACTCTGACTCTCCGATTCGTCCTCTGCGCCCTCTTCTGGCTGCGTAGCCGTAGTTTGAGGCCTCGGCGGGCGGGGCTTGAATTCTAATGCTGTGTACTGTACGGAAGGTGCTTTTACGGGTCCGGCCTGGAGAGCGTCAGTGTAATTCAAGAAAACCATCTGAACGGTTGCAACAACTCACGCTCTTTTCAAAGAGAGAGGCCAACAATGGGTCAATGGGGGCATCGCCAGCCACAATCGCTGACCCAGAGGTTGTGTTTGTTTTAACCTCCACTGCCGCGCCCTCCGAAGCAGCAGATTTGCTTTTTGATTTCTTGCCCATTGCAATACAATGACTGCTGGTTATTCTTGCAAATTATCTGGTTCAGCTTTTTCTCTGGACGCTTGAATCTTGTCGCAGGAACGACCGTGGACGTGCTGCCAGTCGGCGATTTTGTGGCCGCCAAATTATTAAAAAAAAAAAGGATGCTTCAAGTCTTGGCGCTCTAAGCTTTCTTATCTCCACGTGATGCGGCGATAGGCCCGATGGCCCCAGCCAAAAGCCAAAATCTGCTGTTTTGCGCCGGATTTATTTGCCAAAAGTGTGTTCTAGCCAGCGTGTAATTGACATTGAAGATGGCATCCTGTCCATCTTTCAGACCTTCAAAATGCCATCGGCGCTCGAGCAGCGCTGCATGGGACTCTAGACTAATGACGAAGCTATCCGCCTATGGGAGAATTCCTAATCAACAAATAGAAAACAGATCCAGCAGACGGATTCGCCACCGCTAGAAAAAAAATAGAAGCGAAGAAGAGCGGAAAACCCAACATTGAGTGCTACGGGCAGTAATTGCCGTTGTCTTTGCATTGTATACATATCGTGTGCTGCACAAGTAGACTGCAAGACGTCAGCCGCGCAGAAAGAGCGAGCGACGCATCCGGGCTGAGATCACGTGGCGCCGAAGGCCGAGTGCCGGGGCGGTGAAGCCAGATGCTGACTCTCATTGGCCGAAACGCGTCCGAGAAAAGCCCCAGCCGCGACGATGGCCAGCGATCACCGCCGGCAGAAAGCCACCGCCACGCGGCAGAACAGCGCCCATTGGCCGGGCGGGCAGCGTGCGCTTTTCCCCCCAAGCCGCCGGCACAGGAACAGGTCACTCGCCTGCTGCACCTCCTCCTCTCCTCTGCTCTGCTCCTCTTGACTCTCGACCTTCACTCGCAAAATTCACTCGCCCATTGATCTGCCCTCCTCCTGAACCTCCTCGCTTTGCATCGCTAGCCATCCCTCTCCCGCTCAACCTACCTTCCGTCCGCTCGTCCTCCATTCGACTCGCCCTCTCGCCTTCCTCTCACCTCTCCGCCTTCGGGAGCTCCCCCAAATGCTGATCGCTTCGCTTCGACCTGGCCTGGGAACGTCACAAAAACCATAGGTCTCGAGCCCTCGATTCTGTCTCCTCTGCGTATCACCGCCACGCCGTGGTCCCCCCGCGCAACGCATTTTTCTCGGAAAGGCAGAGCAGACCACTTTTTTGCAAGCCGTGTCGGTGGGGGTTGCACTGACTCGTGTGTGTCGACCCGTCTCAACTGACGTCGCCATACCGAAACGGAGTCGTCGCTGGATGCGCTTATATACAAGGTGAGCTTTGCTGCAAATTTTGCTTGCTTGATGCAGGAATGTCGCTGGTTTGGAGCCAAGCTGTTTGTCCTGAGCTGTCACTGCGGGCTAAATACCCGTCGTCACAAGAATTGTTCAACACTGGCATACAAACACAGCACTGCGTGGAATGTCATGTTCAATGATAACTATACTTCTGCCATTACATCATTTTTCATGTGGATTTAATTATGTGCATTCTATATTTTCCTCTGGTTTTGCAGCTCTTTGGTTGCGATCGCTAGCTTCGGCCAATACTGACAGTATTTTACCTAGCCAATCGTGACAATTTCGAGGCGCGAGTCACAACTCGATTAATTCTACGACCGAACATATCTCGATCCGATAGTGGCGACTGCTGTCATGGATGTTGCCGAGAGCGCCGATCCGATCGCTACAGCCGTGGACTTGGCTAGATCCAACCACGACATGGACCTTTCCATTGATCACCTTGGAGACGATGGTCGCTCTAGCAGTTTGAGTGAAATAGAAGACGTATCCGACAATGAACCATCAGACGATGAGTTGCCGCGGCTGCAACCAGCCGCCGCAGAAGACGTAGATTCTGAAGCGGAAACTGAACGCCTTGAAGATTCCCCCAACAACCATCGCATTCCACGAAATATCAAATTGAGCGGGGCAAATCGCTTTGAAAGCAGTCCGAGCAAACTCGCACAATCCACAACGTACGACGAAATGGAAGAAGAAGAAGACGACGACGAGCTGAACGACACCCCAAGCAAGGCGCGCCGGGTGACGAAAAGCAATGGAGTGTCAGAAGACATAGAAACACCAATTCTTGAAGATGCGGACAAGCAGCAATCTCCTCCTGATTTAGTAGGGAAGAAACGCAAACGTCTACAAGCAAGCGAAGACCTTGAACCAGATGTCGGCGATGACGATGAGCCATTACGAAAACGCCGTGGTTCTCTCAAAGTGGACGATGTTGGCGAAGACGTGGCTGCCGACAGCTCGACCATTCGCGAGGAAACTGAAGACGTTGGAAAGCAGGAAGTTTCGGAAACGCCAGCAGACGATGCACAGGACTCCGCAGCGCCTGTGACTCGAGGCAGACGCGGTAAGAAGGGAAAACGAAAAGGGCGAAAAGCTAGAGATGTGGATGACGAATTGGAGAATGGGGATATCGCAATTGAGAGCACCGAAGACCCGTTGCCAGAGGACGAGGAAGCAGCTGATGCTGTCGATGAGGCGAATGATGCTGATGCCACTGCAAAATCGGAAGAAGAGTGTAAGTTTGTTTGGTATTCCATGTGTTTTCTGTTACTAATTCTTCGATTCAGTGGTTCGAAAGATTGCTGCAATTGACGCCCTAGCTGTTTTGGAAAAGGAGTTTGCGACATTGCGCGACAAGTGAGTGTGATTTTTGCTAAGTTAGGAGAAACGTGACTAATATTGAGTTTAGAATATATGACGAGAAAATCGCAAAAATCGATCGCGAGCTGGAGCAATTGACGAGTGCGGAGCCAACGCATCCAGAATTGCTGCGCCAACTTGAGTGCGTCCAGCGTCATCGCGATAAGAAAATAAACTATGAGCACACACTATTTCAATACCGCATTCGGTCGCTGATGAGCCGAAGTCTTGCCGATCGAGCGTCCATTCACAGCACTTTCTTCCAGCGTGTACGGGACACACGGGAGAGGCACTCTACTGGTGTTAGCAAACAATTCTATGCTATCCAGCATGATCGGTTCAAGACTGAGGAACTTGGCGCTCACCATTACATCCCCTTCCCTACCAGACGATCCCAGCAGATATCCCAACAAACCGCATACAACCAGGAAGTGTCAATCATGGCCGGCGTTGCGAAGTATGTGGGATTTCCGGCAGCGCCATCGTTGTCTGCGGCTCGTCATACTGAAATAGACGATGATTTTGAGAAGATGGGAGTAAGTTACATCTTTCTACATATTTTGCAGTCAATGCTAATGTACTCAGATATCCATCGAACATCGACCAGTGGTGGTACCGCATTCAGGGGCCGTCCGAGGGGGCACATCGGCAGAAATGCCCCGCTTCACAGCGGCGGAAGAAGGGTTCCAGGAGCTCTCTGCTTGGTATAACCCGCAGTACATACAGCAAGCCAATCGGCCTGCGCACCTGTCCAATATGGCATCTTTTACAACACCAGCATCTCAAAAGCGCGTTGTAGATATCAATGCACCGAACGGGTCTGCATCTACTATCGCAGACAATGCCTCTGCAGCTAATTCGTCGACAGCAAACACGCCATACGGCATGGAACAGGACCATAGACTCCATGGCGGTGTCCAATTAAACAGCGTTGACTACGACGCTATGGATAGCCGAAAGACCGGGTTCAGGTCTCAAACCTCGTCGCCACTCGACGTCCGCAAAGGCCCGTCGAGTAGTCAACCCCAATTCCACGAGACCAGACACGAGCCAATTGCGCGAAACACAGCATTCTCACCGCCACCACCTCGTTTCGGTCTCTTTGGCGCGTCGAAAAGAGAGCCATCGCCACCATTGTCAACTCCCAATAAGGGGCTAGGTGGTATTCACACTGGTCTTATGACAGGGTCAGGACCAAGCCGGATGACAGCACGGTGATGTATACTGATGTATACTGACACTGGACACAACTTGACACACGATGTTTCCAACAATGTTTCTGTGGTTTTGTTATACCTCTGATCTCTGTTTATGTGTTTTGTCCTCATAGATCTCCTCCTACTCATTACCTCACATCACCCGTGTTCATGACTGCTCCCAGAAACAAACAGGAGCCTCACGACTTTGAATTGAATCATGTGCTCTGTTTCCCGTGAGTATTCAAAGTGACCAGCATTTGACTATATGGAACGAATTGTTTTAATTTCATGTGATTATATACTTTGGTGTTTATGTCTCTGTTTGTGTCTCTGTTTCTTTTTTCTTTTGGAGGGCGCGCTGCTTTGTCTGTGTTTTCATTGTTTATCGATTCTTTATTCTTTTACATGGAAATTCTCAATGCAAATGATTCGTTGCATGGCATATAAAGGTGTGAAGGACTGATTGATTGATTGATTGACTGACTGTTCAGAAATAATCAACTATATTATAGCTACTTCTCTCTGCTTCGGTGTTTTGTTTTGGTGGGCGTGTTTTGTCTTCTCTATCGTTTGGTCTGTACATAACGAGTGAATGATGAACGATTTGTCTCGAGAATTTGCATTAAGTATATGGATATAGAAGACCGATGTGTGTCTTAGTTTCTAGAGTACGAGAATTTCATTGAATGATCCTTTTACTGCATAGATTTGTTGTAACGCTCCCCACAGATCTTGTGATCTCTGTCATTCGACCAGATAGGTTAGACCCTCCCTCCAAACGCCGTGTTCAATTTGTCCATCGCTGAGGAATGTGAAATGTTGTAAGAATAAGTAAGCAAGAAGAATAAAGCTATTGTACATTGTCGTGGAGATGTAATCGACGTAATGAGGAGAGATGGCGCTAGACAGGTATATCGCCTGTTTACTGTTTGCGCGGCTGGCTCGCAGCAGCAGCTGGTGCTGCAGGGGCCTCTGGGACAATGACATCGGAGAAATCTTCCTGCCCGACAGCGCGGATAGTGAAGGCGTCTAGACGGAGAGAGAGGTGTAGCAGTTAGTGTGCGATGTTCTTTCTGGGAGGCTTCTGCGTGTGGAACCAGGACAAGACGTACAAACTCCGACGACAAATGTGACCACTCCCAACCCAGTCAGGGCATTCTTCACGAGGTACGGCCGCCGAGCGCGCAGTAATGCAGCGCCGGCCCGGTAGTCCTTGCCGTAATAACTTGAATTAAAGCTGTTGTTGAAAGTTAGTTTGGGCGTCAACGGGTTTCTTTTTTCCCTCGTGGGGGCTTTCGTACAGCGTATATAGCAGGAGAAAGGGAGTGGCGGGTAGAGGGCAAGCAACGTACAGTCCAGATGGCATCTTGAATCAATTCGCAGCAACTCGGCGTGCAGCGTCAGTTGTCGACGTTCTCGACGTTGAGGATGGAAGAGTCAGGAAGAAAACGCAGCCACAGCGGAGTTGATGGTCTGATCTGATGCTGTGGCGGTGCGGGCGGGCACTGATTGGCCGGCCCGGCCTGTTTGTTAGCAGCGTTGCTCACGCCGAGAGATGCTTCACTTTGTCTCGTCTCGTCACAACTCCTGTCCGCCCTCTGCCCGTGGAAAACTGAAGGCTTCCCTCGACATCCCGACTGGCCTCGAATTACATCTTGAAGGCATTGGACCGACTGTCTCACGCCGACCCTGTCCCCAGATCTGAGTGAGATCCACGCGACAGAAGCTCCTGTTACCTTAGCTCGTTGCTCACGACAACAAAATACCACCGAGAGCGAACAGACATATCCATCCACCCCAGCGGTGCGCGGTGCGACCAGCCGCAGCTGGCCATCAAAATGGCCCAGGTCGATCTGAAAGAGCAACTTACTCAGCTCGAGGCAGCGCGAAATCTGGTCCTCTCCGACGCCGCACTCTACCCACAAGTCGTCCAGGGCATACTGCCCATCATCAACGCCAATGCGCGTCTTGAATTGCGACGATGGGGGTCTGAGTTTCTCGCAGAGACTTTTGCCAACACAACCCTGCCCTCGGCCCGCAAGGAGGAGCTCGCCGTGACCGTGCTACCGACACTACAAGGATTTCTAGAGAATAACGCTGAGGACGCCGCGGTGATCAAGAGCGTGGTGCAGACGGCGTCAAGTTTGTACCCGTTTGTCTTCAGACAGATGTAGGTCATCACCTTTTTTTATTCTTTCTTTCATAGGAAATTGCGTAGGGCATGTTTGCCAGAGTAGTTCTGTGTCTAACCTGGTTGTCCTCAGAATCCACCACCCAGATGAGGCTACATGGGAGCAAATGACTGCAATTAAACATAATATTCTCCAGAGGATGGACTCTGCGCCACACCCGGTCAGGCTCTGCTGCATCAAATTCGTGCAAAAGGTCGTCCATGTGCAGACTCCAGGGCCTATAGCAGATCCGAGAGTACGTATCCATACCTCTTGTACGTCATGTTTGGTATTCATTAACCTTGTCTAGCGACCGGAGAGAAACGAAACGTCCATCGCCATCGTGCCCAGATCCCATTCAATATTGTCAATACCCAGTCTTGAAGCTGAAGCGTCCGGTTTGCTGGACCGATTGTTGACCGTTCTGCAGGATAACTCAGAGTAAGTAAGAATTTCAGCTCGTTGATGGACAAACTGACAAATGACTTAGTGATGCTATCCTCGTAAATGCGACAATAAACTGCCTTGGGATTCTCATCCGAACTAGGTCCACGATTGCCAACAAAATATTAGAGACCTTGCTCAACTTCAACCCGGTACAAGCAGCCACCGGACCACTTACTCCTACAATGCGCGTAAAAATCAAGTCAATGGAGCGGACGACTCGTGCCGTGTTCATTAACTTGCTTAAGCGGAACCCTAACCACCCTCTATCCGGCAAAATGCAACAACATATGGAAAGATTGGCGCAGAACTGCATCGAGGCGTTTGACGAATCGTCCAGAAAAAGAAGTTTCCCTAGCGAGCCCACCGACGGTCTCGATAACGCGAAACGAGCAAGACTCGGTGTTGACACGCCGCCATTACTCAAGATTCCCCCTCTTCCAGAAGGACCTATCAGCTATTCGCAGCTGTATACGCTGACCGAGGACATTGGGCTGTCTTCGTTCGATGTGAAGCAATTACCCCCTGATCTCATTGTCAAAATCGCCGTGGCCGTTCTTGGGCGTGTTGATCTGGGCGCGCTCGGCCAAGCGACTGATGTAAGCATCTGTCCATTATATCTTGCTATGAATTGTACTAACATTCCAGGCCATCCGAGCTCGATATGAAACCCTGGTTGCACGACAAGCAAAACAGGCACAGATACCAGCTGAGGATGAAGAAGACGAGTACGAACCGGAGTATCAGCCCATGGATGTTCCTGAAGCAGAAGATACTGCCGCGGCAATTATCGGGTTTGAGCCTGAACTGGGTCCGTTCCAACTGAACAAGCCTCCGCCTCTGACAGAAAACGAAGCCAATGAAATCGGCCGTGCGGCTGTCGACCGCATCTTTGAGATGATGATTGCCACACCGTTCAAGTCGACTGCTAAAACCGGGTCAGCGGGGGCGGCTACCACCGCCCTCGACCGAAAGGGGTTTGCGCGTCTTGCTGGAGGTTCTCTCGATTCAAAGGAGGCTTGGATAACCATGCTTGTGCGTATGGCTACACGAGCGCCGGCGAAAATGGAGGCGGCAGCGGGCGAAATCCAGACTACAGACGGCCGGCCTACAATCTCGAATTACATCCGTGAGCTTCTGTATCGACATGTCCTTGAAGATTTCCGTTCTAGAATAAATATTGCCATTATGTGGCTGAATGAGGAGTGGTACAACGATCGCATGCAGATGCAAGCAGTGGCCTCTCAGCGCGGGAAAAACGAAGAAGTCTCGGTACCCTTGCATTACGATTCATGGGTGCTGCGAATTATTGGGGGTATCTTGCCTTATCTCGATGCGCGCGATGTCAAGATTCTCATCAGGTTTCTGAGTGAGATTCCCGAGGTCACGCTGCTGATCATTGGGCAAGTGCAGACTCTGGCGCGAGATCCGGAGCGTATCAATCTCTGCGTCCAGGCATTACAGTGAGCAAAATATCTGTCTACAAGACTATCAATTCAGAGCTGACACTTTTCCAAGTTACCTTGTAATGTTCAGACCGCCCTCGAGGGACATATGCCTAGACGCGTTAGAAGAGATTTACAAAACCTGTGAGAGCTCTATCAACAACCTACTAAATTACAAAGCTAACAAAGTTAAAACTAGACGAAGAAGCGCGCCCCTCAGCCAGCAAAGTACTCACAAGATGGCGGCCAAATGCCGTCGCATCACAGCCTTCTACCACGGTCACTGCTCCTCAGATAACAGCGCCTACCGCAAATGGTGTCCAAAATGTCAATGCATGATTGTGACCGATTCTGCATTCTACTTTTTTTTCCTTCTATTCTACATATATGGACTATAAAACGGGAACTACATTTTAATAGCCAAATTGAAAAGGTGAAGGAACTGAAAAACGGAGACGGATTTAACAAAATTCACATGTTGTATGTATATCAGGAAATAGATTAGCAGGATTCTCAACGGGCAACAGGAATATCAGGGTGCGGATGAACGGAATCTTAAACTTCCATTTTTTTTTTTTTTTTAGATGAATATGCTGTCATGAAGTAGCCTGATTTAGCCTACGCTAGACTTCATCATGTAAACATCGGTTATACTATGCTAACGCCGTAGAACACTTACGAATATGTCATGAGTAACTTTGTGCTGATTCATCTCATGAAAGAGACCCTAACATCTAAACATATTAACCACGCCGGTGGGCTATTCTTGGATAGGCCAGTCCAGAGGACGCGGTTGGAATACGGGAATACGGGCGCACCTTCGAGATACCTTTCATTCGTTAAATGTACATATATTTGCACCCCCATGAGCCCAGTTTGTCACGAGAGGATAATCCAACGGTCCTGCGGGAATTCTGTACTCCGTAATACAGCGCGCCTTAGACAGGAGACTAACGGCACGTCTTGTCTGACAAATACCCTGCCAGTCTGGCCCAAATATCCTGCTTCGAAGAACCTTACCTCTTCATTGGATATAGCAGTGTAAGTAATGCTGTGCTTTGACTGACTAACGTGTTTCCCGGGCTCGTGCCAGACTATTTCATTGAAGATGCCACGCCGTCTCCATTCTCGGGCTGCATCTCGCTCCTCTTCAGGTCGCATGAGGACGGGGTAATCATTCCGAGAAATGTGCTCGCCAAAGGCAATAGCCTCTATTGAGTCAACCCAACTGACAGCTGCGCTGGGCGACTCTTCTGGAGACAGCCCATGCGGTAGCATCAACCCATGCTGGATCACCGAATGAGAGTCTGTTGGTACTTGCAATAATGTCGTCAGCCTGAAGGAGTTTCCTTCAGTGCTTCTGTCCACCAGGTGAATTACTTCAACGCCGCGTGGATCTTGCCGTGGCACAACTCCCAAATATTCATTCGTCCGGCTAAATGGCTCGAGGACTTTGGGCATCACACTCATTTCACGGCCGTTGAGTGAGTCTCTGGATCTGATTTCCACGAGTCTCTTTGCTCGGCCTCCTTCCCTCAAGTCGCTACTTGATCTTCGAAGGCAACCAGGTACAGTAACAATTGTGCAGACGTCCCTTTGGTCGGTACATATATTCTCGACGATCTTCGCATATGTCACATAACCACCTCCTGCTATTGCAAGATCTCCTGGGGTCACTTGGTGGTACCCTGGCAGCGATGCTTCCATTGCTTCCATCCAAAACTTTGAGAAGGGATATCCACGCCCTGCAGTTCCTTCTGTAGTGATCAAGGTCGGTTCGAATATCAAACGAGTTAGAGATTCGGCATGTCTCTCAAGCAATGCATTATCGCATGGCCGGAATATCTTCGCGGAGTTGGGAAACATGGAGAAACACGAGAGAAGCGCATCTCCTGCCAGATAAACTGCAGGCTCAATGATCTTAAGGCAGTCATCGACAGTATTCAAAAGAAATGGCCTGGAATTGTTATCATAGTACTCGATGTTACATTCGTATATCTCGTTTATTATTTTACTGAGATAGGTTGTCTGTGGACGAACGACGGAATGACGGCGAGAATTCTCAGGCCCTATCCACAAATTGATAGCTTTCGTGATAGGATCGTCAGCAGTTGCATTATGACCACGCCAGCCGTACGCGGACATGGCATTTCCATGAGACATGATGAAGGCCATAGAACAGACATCATGCAAAGGCCGACTCGAGTTGCATAGCTCAGAGTATAGCAAACCCTTATCATAAGCAACATTGACCAGGGCGGTTGCGAGAATTCCTGTTGCTTCCCCGAATTCTGGTGAAGGAAAGTCAAACTGGGCTTCGATTTCCGCTCTTGCAGCTCCCAACGATGTATGCGGTGTCGGGGTGAATTTTAACGATTTCATCGTCCCTTCATTATATACTGTGATTGGGTTCAGCTCCTTTTCCAATTTCCATTTCCCGACATGCCAGTATATTTGCTCGACCAGACGAATAGCAAGACGACTGCCTGGCCTGCCAAACACCAGCGTGTCTCCCAGAGAACACTCCGTTTCTTCCGGAAGAAGCCAAGAAAGTGTTGCAACAAGCCAGTATCCGTTTCGCGCTCCTTCTAGAGTGACCCGAGTTATTTCCGTGTCTCTAAGAGCGTCGAAAACCTTGGCCATTACCTCGCTCAGTTTAGCGGTTGCACATCGCTCGAATAGCATAGGCATGTCTCCAGGAGAAGCAAGTCGCTTTCGAATTTCGCGGACTACGGAATTATAATGCTCGAATGGAAGTAAGGAGTGGCTATATCCGGATATTGCGCTGACGAATGCACTTGCTTGGTCTGGGAAGAATTGGACCTTTGGGGACTCCCTGCTGAGCCACATGAAATTAAAAAGCAAATGTCCGATTTCGTCATCAGTAAAACAAACCTTGCACGCTGCCACTAGAAGAAATGTTTTGAGGAGCGGAAGCGACCCTGAAAAGACATCAGGCCATCCGTGGACAGGTAGGCCCGCTTTCAATCCGATTCCCTTGATGAACCTTTGTACGGTCCAAGAGGCCCTGCTAGCAGGGTCGAAAACTTCCTGGGCATTCTGGATAAGTTTATGGGAGACCAGGATGAGATCACCTAGTCCATTCATCGCTACTACGGCTTGAGCCTGGACGTCATCTTCCATGCATGCTTGGAGAAATGGGATTATCAAGCGTTCGGTCAAGAGCACCGAGTTTAGTATGGCGGTGCTGACAGGACCTGCTTGACTCAAAGCGCCAGCCTGGTCCGACATTGCTGGTGAATTTTTATATTTGTGTACTGAATAAAGGAGGAGGAGGCTGACTTTCAGTCATAATAGACTGAAAGGAAACTCATCAGGAATGGTATCAGATGGAATCAAGGCTTAGTTATACGTAACAGGGAGACTTTGACTCTGATTAGGACTAATCCTGAGATGAAGCTGATATTCAGCCTTGCCAAATCGCCGTCACATGAATTTCAACGCGGGGTTGAGTGCCCTTCATTGGCGGATTTACGAATAGTACATGTTTTTTTCTCCTAATCAACAGACAAATGATACGAATGAGAACATATACTCTTAATCTTCAATGTCGAGCAGGTTTCCTCAGGAGCATATGCATTCTGAGCGCTTACTTACAGATACTTAGACATCTGACAGAGACAAGTAAAAAAATTCAGATTCTCTTACCTCCTACCTAGCCAAAGTTCGAGGTCGGTCTAATACTTATTTATACGTATTATCATACAAAGAAAAGATGTCATGCAAAAGAATTTTTCCCCACAAGAAAAGACACCAAAATAACAAGGGAACAAGAAGTACGTACACAAGTCAGAAGAATGAACAGACCAAAGATCAGAGAATATTTTACTTCTACTTCATCCTGACTCTTTAATTCCACCCGACTCTGCCTTCTTACTCGACACGCAGGACAGGGGGTCCCTTCCTCTTCGTGCTCTTCTTCTTCTTGTGGCCCTTGTCAAACGCGACTGCGCTCTGGTGGTCGCGGCCGACGTTATCTAGTGGCTTGACTTTGTAAATACGGATGATCCAGTTCTCGCTGGTGAATGCTTCTTCAACTGTGCTCAGTTGAGGACCCTCGGCGGGGAGTCGGGCGCCGCGAACGCGGTCCTGGGCCATGCCGCCGGGAAAGAGGTTGTTGAAGTTGTAGTACGACATTTTGTACCTGCAGGAATTAGAATTAGTTGGCATTCACGGTTTCAGTAAGAGGAGGTAAAACGTACATCATGCTGTTGCGCATAGTAGGAGTAGCTTCATCGTCAACGCGGTATTCGCCGCGGGCAGTGAAAAAGTCTCGCTCCTTCACCTGGTCCGGCCAGATGCCTTCTGCGATACGCACCATCCACAAGAACTTGTTGATGTCATCTCCAGAATATCCAAGCAGACCTCCAAAGACCACAAGCACATAGTCAACATCGTGCTCGCGGAGGATCGGGTAGCTGACTTCCTCGCGAGAACTCATTGCTTTGCCGACGGTAGCGATGTGCGTGTTGTTCCAGGTGTTGTTGTCAACTAGTGTAGGACGGTCTGCCATGCCACCGATCTGGTAACCATAATCCCACCAGGACATGATCTTAGCGTTCTTGTCGGTGTTCTGGCGCAGCCAGTAGTATGCCTCGCGGTAGTCGTCAATGATGTACTGGCTGCCATCAGGCAAGCGACTAGCCAACACGACAGATGGCGAGGAGTAGGCGTTGGAGGTGACCCAAGTGCAGTGAGCGACGAAAAGGAATAGGTAGGCTGCGATTGCACCAACAGTATAGGTTCGAGAGAATGAGGTCTGGATACCATAGACAGTGCCGCGGTCGCTGCGAAGTCCATCTGCTTTAGCTGAGCCGTTCTCTTTGCCAGCTGACGGAGGCTCGAGCTTAAGGTAGGTGTCCAAGATTTGGGAGAGTGCCAGAGCAGCCGCTACGCATACAACAGGAGTGAGAGTGAGCATCAAACGGACCATCACACCAGCAAAGTAGCTGGCAAGGACGGAATAGATAACGACAAAGACATGCTCATCGTGAAGCTCGCGGAAGCACATGTATACACCTGCGGGGAATAACCAGATCAAGAAGTTGAGGTCAAAGAAGAATGCCGGCCATGCGGTGGGCTGATGTTCAGAGACAGATGCAATGATAGGGATGTGAATTTTGGCATATCCTGTATCCCAAAGAGAGTAGAAGCGTCCGCTCCATGGGGCAATAACACCTGATACGGTAAGACCGACCAGTCCGAGAAACGAGACACCGAAGATGAGCAAAACCAAAGAGGTCAAGAGCGTCTGGAACTGCTTGCCAGGGATTTGGGTTCGAACGAAATCAACGAACGCAAACAGTTGGATCAAACCGAAGACACCTAGAGCAGCCATATGATCGCTACTGCGGATTGGCAAGAATCCGACAAAGGGAATCTGCATGCTGGCCAGTGTTCCCAGCGCGTACCATGTGGTGTAGCTGATGTACAGACGAGAGCTGTATCGGCCCATGCAAATAAGAACAAAAATGTGCAAGGGAATCAAATTGGTAATGAAAACATATCCACCCCATGCAGAGACCATGTATCCGTAGAACAGGGCAGTAAAGGCACCCCACATGATCGATCCGTTCTTGACAGCTTTGATCCATAGGAAGAATGTGAAAACGAGCAAGAAAATGGCAATGGCCTCGTTGTCGTAGCTTCCTGCGACCGACCGTGAGATGTATCCGGGGGTGATGCCCATAAACGCCGCAGCCAGCAGACCAGCAGAAGGAGACGTGGTCATTTCATTGGTCAGGAGGTAGGTTGCGAGGGCAGTCAAGCCGGAGCACGCAGGCGCCAGCAACACACAAATGTTGCGAATATCGACGGGAATCGTAAGGAACCGGAGAAAGTGATAGATCACGCCGCTAGTCACCATCAAGCCGGGGTAGAGCGTACCGCCAGTGACTCGCCCAAGAGGATGCCACGTTCCTAGCACTGTCAGCTTGTCCACACGCTGCCAATGGCTGTGGGAGTGAGCATACGGTCATCAAACCAATCCCAGAAGCTGTAGAACCCATGTTCAACCAAATGTTTGGTTGCTCTGAAGTTGAACCAAGGGTCGACTGCACATTCTGTTAGTTATACAGGTAGTTGCACGATGGAGCTCGGACACGCACATTCATGGATAATGCTTTCAAAGCCTAGAGCGAGGTATTAGATTAGATGGCACACCACATAGAGCGTTGGATTGCACAGAACATACGAATGACACTGAAAAGACGGCTGGCAATGGCGGCAGCAGCAATGGTGCATAGAATAACGATGCGGAGGAGGCCGCGAGTGTTTCGTCCTGTATTTCCCTTGAGAAAGGGATCAATTGGAGTGGAGGCCATGAAGGCCGGGAGCAGAGAGAAATCAGTCAATCAAGGAAGGCAGGGGAGCGCAGGATGGGATTGCGCCGTGGACAGATGTACACAGTGTGGTGTCATGCGGTGTTGTTGTTGTTGTCGAGCTTGAGGAAGCAAAGGTCAAGGTGGTCTCTTGCCGGGCTTGGCGAATGGCGTACGCAAGCGCCGGTGGAGGCTCTGCGGGTCGCTCTCCCCGCAGTCTTCACCACCTCGTTGAAGCTCCCTCGGAAATACAGCTCTGCGCTTTCTTCTTCAGACAGATCTCAAACGTCACACCCCGCAGAAAACGAGCATGAGCATGACTCCCCCGCCGCTCTCTTTGGAGCAGCTTCGAAAAGTGCTCGTTGAGACGGCCGAGCCTGACGCGCTCTACGACATCCTCAGCTTGTACGAGGATGAGGCCTGTCTACTCTTCACGCATGCGGCGACAACCGGCGAGGGGCAGCTCCTAAGCGCCTTTTATTCTTCGTTTCTTTTTTCACATCTCCTCATAGACGAAATGTGAGATTGTCCTGTTGCCCGTAGCTAGAGGAACGTCAACCACTGACTGGACCTAGACAAGAAGCGCGTGCGTTGACGCAGCGCATGCCGCCGACGATGATCAAAAGCGACCCCGTGATACAGAGCAGTGTTGCAGTGCTCCATTCGATATGGCAGAACAAGTACTCGGAAACGTATGCGATATTGAGGAACCGGCCTTGGCCAGAGCCCGTCAACATTATTGTGCAGAAGTTTGATGGTTAGTATGCAGAGATATCATTTATCCTGACTTATGGTTATTTTAACTGATGCTTAATTTCTTTCCTCCAGCTTTCTATGCCGAAAAGTCCTTCCGGAATATAAGCCGCATTTACGAATCAATCAGACCCGAAGTCGCCGCCGAGTACCTTGGTCTCGAGAAAGCTGCACGAACTACATCTGCAGGTCAAACTAGCTCAGAGTTAATAAACGCATTGGTACAGAGAGGGTGGGAATGGGACGCCAAGAAGGAACTACTCATACCGCACGTCCCGGACGAGCCTCTGAAAGCCAGAAAGCCTTCGGGCGGAATAGAGCGTATTGTAGGCCTGGCGAGCTTGCAAGGAAGCTGAAGGGTTGAGTCATTCAATAGAGAAACGGTGTACGATTATGACTAGTACTCAGCATACTTTACGAATCACGAAGCGAGACTTTTGAGATAGAACGCCGTTGAGTTATCTCACTGCGATTAATGAAGATTGGGGGAGCCTGGGAATTCTACCGGCAGCCATACAAAGTTTAAGACTTCTTAAGTACTACAACCTTTGAGGTGCTCTCTGCCCTACGATTAAGCGTAGTGCACAGACAGTAGCAAAGACCAGGATATGTACAAGATGGCGGCAACAGCCGGTCTATCGTAATAAGATTTTCCTTTCACTCGCAATGTCAAGTCAACACAGTTACAACAAAGTTGAAAGTAAAGAAAAATAAAACAAAGGAGACGATGTAAATGATACAGATTGGCTTAGGCCATGCCTTCGTAGCGTAGTAATAATGCCCTTTTTGGCATCGATGATCGTCGGGAAAAAAAAATGCCATCTATAACTCGCGACCTTTCTCCCCAGCATTTCCGTCAAATATTACACTGCGTTTGTTTCTACTCCGCCTTCGCAATTAGGAACTTTTCTAGGTCGAATCGAGGATCCTCGGGGTCCGTGATGACTAGATGCTCGTCAGTTGATTTGTCACTTATAGGACTGGAAATGTCCTGAACAAAATAGGTATACATACGGCCGGTCTTAAGCTCTGGAGGCGGCGCATGCTTCTTGGCCCATTCGGCCTTGGCCTTCTGAATCAACGACTCCTTGTGTTTGTATTCCCGTTCGGACTCGGCTATCTTGGCTTGGCTGGAGAGAGAGCTCTGGTGCCAGAAACCGTAGAAGAGACCGCCAACAAGGGCGGAGTAGCGGAGAACCTGTCGAGAAAATTATAGACGTTAGACGGACGACAAATGCAGAGCAATTGCGGAATCTTTCTTCCACTCACGTTGACACCCTGCGACGCCATGACTAGTACTCAGTCCCGCTTCCGAGATGCAGTAAACAAGAGGGTTAGGTGAGCAGGAAGATTCGGGCTAGATACCAGAGACCGACTCGAGCGGCGCAGAGGGGTATCCAGGGTCAATGGCTGGTATAGAATGTCTTGTCGTTCGGTCAGCACAGCTAGCTCGGTCTCGCAGGACGACGAAGTTCGCAGTTGAGTCGCGAGTTTTTCCGGCCGGCAAGCCGGCTTATGTCAGCAGCGAACTCGTCCCTGGTCGGTACCTTGGCAGCCTGAGGCAGCAAGGCAGCCACGCAGGCCCACCGCCTGCCGTTCTTCGTGTTTACTCGACGCTCCCGACGACGACGCATTCTCCTACTTGAGGAACGACAGCCCACCATGCAGGCCCGCAAGGACGAGATTCTCGCCAAAAAGGCGAAGCTAGCAGAGCTTAAGCGCCAGCGTGAACTGCGCCAGAAGGAGTTCAGCCAGAACCGCGCCAGCATCGGCGACGCCTCGGAGGTAAACACCAGAAGCTATACATATACATATATATACGTGTATATGCATATCGTCCTGCAAGATATTGCCATGCTAAGCTTTTGATTATATTCACAGATTATCTCGCCCGTCCCCAGCCGAGCCGACAGCAGAGCAGAGCTCGATAATCTCATATCCCGCCTTGTCGACCGTCCTTCCTCGTCTTCATTCAAAGACGGAGATGGCCCCTCACGGCGAGGCAGCCGCCCAAACTCGGTGTTGAGTGCAAGTCAACTCAGCGGCGAGAATGCCGAGGCATTTTCACCACCGGCACGCCCAGTGCTACAGTCCATCGCCACACAGACCGAGACTTCGGGCCCATCCGCTATCCCCGAGCCTGCGCCAGCCGCCCCTGAGCCAAAGATAGAGACGGTCACATACAGCAAGGCCGTGCAGACAGATGACCTTCCACAACTCTCAGCGCCAATAACAGATGGCGCGCAAGATGCCGAAGATGTTCCCACGTCACCATCAGGAAAGAGATTAAGTCGGAAGGAGCGAGAGCGTGACGAGGTGATTCGCGAGAGAATCCGCAGGGAGATTGAAGAGGAGCTGCAAGTGGCCCAGCAGGAGGTCAATGGCAACGGTGCAGCAGTAACAACAGCGTCAACCCAGCTCAGATATCCTCTCCGCACGCTGAACGACGATGAGCTCAATGCGGTCACCTCGTCTGATGATTTCTTGGATTTTGTCGAAAAGTCTAGCAAAGTCATTGAGCGTGCTCTGGACGAGGAATATGATATTCTGGCAGACTACGAGCTTGGCGGCGGAACTGCAGAGGACGAAGATGACGACGAGTACGGGAACAAGCGAAGAGGGATGAAGGAGATTACACAATTCTACGACGAGCGATGGAGTAAGAAACGAACAATTAGCGATTTGAGCTTTTCACCCAAGGTAACAACCTCCCATAATTCTTTTCTTCCGTACAGACCGATACTAAATGTCTCAGTTCCCCGAATTGATCCTCGCTGCATATACCAAAAACCCAACCGCCCCTCACGAACCTGACGGCCTGCTCCAGGTCTGGAACCAACATCTCCATTCCCGTCCCGAATATGTATTCCATTCTACATCAGACATCCTCACTGCCAAATTCTCCCCTTTCCACCCTAACCTAATCGTCGGCGGCACATACTCCGGCCAGGTTCTACTCTGGGATACACGGTCCAGTCGCGCCGGTGGCGGCGCACCTGTCCAAAAGACTCCCCTCACAGGCGCAGGACACACCCATCCCGTCTACAGCATAGCCATCATTGGCACGCAAAACGCGCACAATATCTTGACCGCATCGACCGACGGCGTCGTCTGCGGTTGGACAGTAGACATGCTCTCCCAACCTCAAGAATACCTCGAACTAACGACGCCGCCGCCATCACGAACCGAAGACCTTGCGCCCACAACCATGTCCTTCCCCCAATCCGACCCGACTTTCTTCCTCGTCGGCACCGAAGAAGGCGGCATCTACCCATGCCACCGCTACGACCGTGCCGGCGCCAAAGCAGGCACTGACCAACGGCTCGCCTACCGCGGCCATGCCGCGCCAGTCATGTCCACAGCGTTCCACCCAGCCCGCGGACCCGTCGACTTTGGCGACCTCATGCTCAGCTCAAGTCTAGACTGGAGCGTTAAACTCTGGCGAGTCCGGCCACCCGCCACCACCGCCGCGTCTGCCACCGGACTTGGTTCCTCTTCAGCGCCTCAAGTCATCTCGCCTCTTCTTGACATAAACCGTGAAGACGTCGTGTACGACGCCAAGTGGTCCCCGCACCGCCCCGGTGTCTTCGGTCTGGTCGATGGCGCCGGCAACGTGGAGATATGGGATTTGTACAATGACATAGAAGTTCCCGCCGTCAAGGCGCAGCCGACACCTGGTCGAGGCGGGGTGCTGACGCGGAGTCTGAACAAGATCGCCTGGGAAGAACGAGAGGGTCGGCGCGTGGCTACAGGCGGGCTGGATGGGGTTGTTACTGTCTTCGAGGTTGGCAAAGCGCTGAGCGGGCCCGTGGAAGAAGTACCTTCTGAAGAATGGGCGGGTATGAAGAGATTAGTGAGTAAACTAGAGCAAACAGATCGGGGGATATAGACTCTCTTTTCTCCCTAACTGCAGTTTTCTCATATTTTGATGGCCCGGGCATGTCTTTCGTTTATTTATATCTGCTGTATACCCCCCCCTTGCAATTGTGCAGAAAGAAAGGACAAAAACTTTGTGTATTGTAATTATATCTAGCGTTGCTATGGACGTATCGTAAGAGTCTTTTCGACTCGAGTCATTCACATAAATTCATACATCATCATCAATAACCCAACTTTTCATAAATCAACCAATTAATAGGTATATCTGAACCCGGGCTATACATCATTGTTAGTATGTTTATGTTTGCAAAATACAGACCTGAAAAAGAAAGGGGAAAATGGGAAGAACTGACCGTGCCCTCAATGACTCGCCCCCTCGTCTTTTCCAGTCTATTCGCATGCCAGAAATGCACCGTAAAGCCAGCCACGATCACAATCATGAGGATATGCGACCCAATCGACACCCACACCGCCGTCGGATACCACGGTGCCTCTTGCTCTCTCACTATATAACTACCGGCAATCCCTCCCAGCCCATTGCAGGCCGTCACCGAAGCAGCGATGGTAGCCCGCTTCCACTGGCCGACGATGTTGTTGGCCTGGTAGGCGTTCAGCGCCGCCCAGTTTGACACATACGCCCCCGTCGTGAGATAAGTGCCGATGTAGCGCACTGTCACCTGCTTGGACACCGGGAACCCGAACATGATGAAACCGGCGATTAGGACGAGGGCGTTGAACGTGATAAGCGGCGCGCGCACCCGATAAGTATCCCCAATCAGCGACGTGAAGAGCGTCGGAATTACGGCCCAGTAGTACGGCGGGGCGGAAAGGATGATGCTGGCATTGGAGGAGAAGCCCATGCCGGATTCGAGGATGATAGGGAGGAAGTAAGACATGGAAGTTGAGACAAGATTGAGCAGGAAAAACAGCACGGAGAAGCCGTACAGTTTCGGGTCGAGAAAGTGCACGAGGATCTTCTTCCAGGAGAATGGATCTGGCATAACGTCGCCTCTATCCGCGCGGATACGTTCGAGCGCGAGTTGGCCTTCTGGCTCGGAGAGGAACCAGAGGGATTTGGAGGCGTTCTCGGGGAAGTCGATCATCCACCAGTAGGTGACGATGCCAATTAGGCAGGTGATGCCGCCCTGCACGATGTACATCCATCGCCAACCGGCTAGCCCTGCGCGTCCGTCGAGTTGGTTAAGGCCGTAATTGACAATGTCGCCTGTGGCCAAGACGAGGACCTCGCCGGACTGCAGAAAGGCGAACCGGAGCTGTTGCTCTTCGCGGGTGTACCATGTGCTAATCAGGTAGGTCAGGCCAGGGTAGATGCCAGACATGGATATACCGAGCAAGACGCGCAGGGCGATCATCTGGCGCCAGGACTGCACGAAGGCAGTGCAGAGAGTGATCAGGCCGAAACAGAAGGTGATTAATGCAAACCAGATGCGGGGGCCGACGAAACGCACGGCGATTGTTGAGGGCAATTGGAAGACGACGCTGGCGATGGTGAAGATGAAAATGGCAACCGAGTAGCGGTTTCCTTCCAGGCCCAGGTCTGTAGTCATGCTTGTCACCGATGCCGAGGATATGATGCCGGAGTCGAGAAGGTTCAGACTGCACAGCAAGCCTGCGATTGTGCAGAGCCGCAGATCCACCTTGAGGCGCAATTTCTTCTCCAAGCGCAGTTGAGCCTCCTTGGTTGCTGTGTCTGCGCCATTCTGGTCCGCGCCGTCTGCTGTCTGGTCTGCGAATGGCGTTTTGGCTTCTCTGCGCTCCTCCTCGGAGTAGGGCTCGGTAGTGAGAGTGGGCCGAAGATCCATATTGGCGCCGCGCGAGATGTTTCTGATAGTGATGATCGAGACGATGATACGATATTGATTATGTCTCGAGTCTAGAACGGATTCTCGACTGATTGGGAAGTCAATTGTCCGTGGGAGCAGCGGGGAACCTTCGTGCTACCGCATGCCGGTCTGTCTGCAAGTGGTGAGTCACATGAAAACCCGAGTGCGCGGAGTCTAGGAGCATACAAATAAACAGGCCTATTTACTGGGCGGAAGTAGAATGCAGCGTGGAAATACAGGCTCAGATAGCAGTCAATCGCAGGCGTAGTCATCGCTTGATAAGCAGCAGGCGCCAGGAGTAAGGCCGTAGTAAGTCTTGTCTAAGCGGGCGGGATGGTGATGGACGGCCATCGAACACCGCCGAACTTCTCCTCTCCCAACAACCCCGGCCATCACCATCGCGCTTATCAAGATCAATGATAGTCACGGTAGCCAAACAACCAAATAACATTAACCTGCTCCTACATCCTTCTCGGGCGACAGACATCCAGACCAGCAGCTGGAATTGCTCCCACTTTATACGCGCCGACCAGACAGGCACCGGCCAGCCCGCGATCCTGCGCAGAAGGATCCTGACTGAGCAGCCATTAGTATGACTGCTCCTATGCGTATGTCACCTCCGACTCTCGTCGACCCCGAATAAAAGTCTAAGATCCATTCGGCCGGCTGATAGCGCCGTGTTGGCGGCACCGAGTGGGAACCCGAGCGACCAGTCGATCGCCCTTTTCACGAGGATTATCAGACATGCCAGCCTGCGGAATATTCGTCTGGCGGGCGTCGCAGTATGATGCTGGCGATATGCGCTGGTGGTGGACATCGCGACTGTAGATGCTGCGCTGTGTCTACATAGTATATGATATGTCTCCACAGCCCCGCATTGCCACCGCGGAATCTGATCCTAGCTTTCTCCAAGATGAGCACTCAGACTGCCGGGCAAATGGAACCTAGTAAAAACCCGGACGAACGGCGGCCACGAGTTCGCATTCGACCTAACGTTGCATCATGGTATGTGTAGTGTTTTAACTTGGCTCTGTCCTCTCCGGAGTCTACTGTCCTTTTCTACTTCCCACTGCTGGACCAGCCAGCACACACACCACGCCGACGAGGTCGACCGCAACGACCACGATCCCTTCTATAGTCTAATAGCCAACTGACATACAACCTAGCATGGTCGAATTCATACCACCGCCCGAACCTGAGGCCCTCTTGCCGCCTCTCCTCGCCTGTCTGCCCACTGCGTTTGTCGCCAGCCGGCCTCCTCCTGTGCTCTTGCCTCTTCTTTCACCTATACTCCGCCAGCGCGTGCAGATCTTCAGCTCGGTTTCCACCTCCTCGTCAGACTCCTGGCTGCGTCTACTATGCTGGGGCGACGAGAAGGCTGACCGCGTGTCGCGCATCCTTGATGGCGTTGTCTTCGAACCTCACCCTGTTTCGGGCGAGATTGAAGTGCCCGAAGAGTTGTCCATAACGTTCAAACGTCTGGATGAGGAGACGCTGCGGTCAAAGCTGTACCTGCCGGAATATCGACTCAGCGTGCTCTACGTTTGGTGTTCAAATGATCCCGATGGCGGTGGTCCAGGCTGGCGTATTGCCGAGTTGCAACCAAGCGAGACTGCAGACGAGGACCCCTCGACATGGTCAAGGACTATTAGCGAGGCGAACGATCATGCACGCGAACGTATGATTGATGATGCCATAAGAGACGCCGAGGCCAGCAACCCGCAGCCGCAGCAAGACGACGATGACGACGATGATGACTACTGGGCACAGTATGACAATAACGACAACAACACCCCTGGCAGAACGCCGTCGGCAAAGAGTCACGCCTTCCAGCCGTCCGCAGTATCAGAAGACGCCTACTACTCTCAATATGCCGAAGTGCAGCCGGCGATGGATAACCACGATCCTTCCGAAGACACGGCCGACGCTGGTGAATCGTCCCTGAACGGAGACATTTTTTCAAAGATCTTGCAACAGCACGCCAGGGCGCGCGAATCCCGAGACGCAGCACCGGGCGCTGACGAGCACGACCATAATATATCTCTGATGAGCCACCCACGGCCAGCATCCGCTTCGTCGGGATCCACCGTTGCAAAGCTGGAGCTGGAAGCCGAGAACCAATCGGCGTCGGAAGTTGCCGTCAAGCAGCACATCGGCACCAGCATCAAAAGCCTGTACCGGCTGGCCAAGACGACGGGAATGTCCCGCGCGGAGTTTCGGGGGCTGATCCAGACAGAGGTCGAGCTCCTTAGTTTGTCCGACGAAGACTAGCCCAGCCTAGCCAGAGCCAGCATGTTCTCTGTTGAGCGGAGTTGGTGTTGTTGATTTTGGGATGTTTGCATGTGATGTGCATCTATATGATTGTATACTTGCTGATCCAGATACCTTGCTGTTTGCGTATATACCTCTGTTTGTTACCGTTGAATTAGAGATTGTGGAATATTCACATGCATGAACTATGAGAGCATTGGCTAATCTAATCGCACAAATCGGACAAGTCATATAATAGTAAAGTAGATGCATGTATACATGGCACCAAATAACACAAAACAGGCGAACCGCACATGATGATTGGCGCGCAGCCACAGGGGCAGTCCGAGCGCCCAGCCGGCAGCCGCGGCCTCAGGCTCGCAGCTCAAGGACACGCAGCAACATCATCTTTCCTTTTCTGCTTCTGCTTCTTTCTCTCTGCTTTTTCTTCTTCCTCCACCAACCGCCCGCTTTCTTTTTCTTTCCCTTCGGCGCTGTGCAATGCCTGTTTAATACTCCTTTTCTTATACAACGTATGTGGTCGTCCAATTCCGCACTGAGCTGATCGCTCCGTGACTAACTATATCCTATCTCCTATCTAGCAACGGTGCTCACTTTGCCCCTCCACACTCGCTGAACTCTTATACTCTACTTCGTCTGTTTACTTTGCTTTAAAATGTCCTCCACCGCCTCTCTTCGCAAGAGAGGGGGCGTCAAACGGGACCCTGCCGAAGCGTCGCCGGAGGCTCCTACGCACAAGGGCAGCACTACTTCTTTCAGCGCAGCGCCCAAGAAACCGCCTTCAGAATGGGATTACTGGCTGGCGATGGCGGTGATGACCGTGCTGGCCTTTGCAACTCGCTTTTGGATGATCAATTACCCGAATGAAGTGGTCTTTGACGAGGTGCATTTCGGAAAGGTGCGTGCAGTTGAACACCGTGCGTGAAAAGTATACAACCTAATTGGATGGATCTGTGTATAGTTTGCTTCGTACTATTTGCAACGTACCTACTTCTTCGACGTCCACCCCCCCTTCGCAAAGCTGTTGTTCGCATTTGTTGGCTGGCTAGTTGGATACGATGGCGCCTTTACTTTTGAGAACATTGGCGATTCTTACATCACGAACAAAGTTCCCTACCTCGCATACCGCGCTTTGCCTGCAACTCTTGGATCGCTGACAATTCCAGTCGTCTTTGACATCATGTGGGAGTCTGGTTATTCCTTGCCGGCATGTGTGTTGGCGTCGGGGCTGATGGTTTTCGATAATGCGCACATTGGTGAAGACCGCCTGATTTTGTTGGATGCCTGCTTGGTGTTGAGCGTCGCTCTGAGCATTCTGTGCTATGTCAAGTTCTACAAGCAGCGATACCATGAATTCTCGCGCAAATGGTGGAAGTGGTTGCTCCTGACTGGTATCTGCCTGAGCTGCGTTATTTCCACCAAGTACGTCGGCACCTTCACTTTCTTGACTATCGGTGCCGCTGTGGCTGTCGACCTTTGGAATCTCCTTGACATCAACCGTCCTCGCGGCCAACTTTCCCTCTTCAAGTTCAGCCACCACTTTGCAGCCCGTGCATTTTCGCTTATTGTCGTCCCATTTTTGTTTTACCTCTTCTGGTTCCAGGTGCATTTCACCATCTTGACTCGTTCTGGACCCGGTGATGACTTTATGACGCCTGAGTTCCAAGCTACGCTTTCCGATAATCCCATGACCGCTAATGCTATCGACCTTGAATACTACGATAACATTGTTATCCGTCACAAGGACACGAAAGTCTTCCTCCACAGCCACTTTGATCAGTATCCTCTACGTTATGACGATGGCCGTATCTCGAGTCAAGGACAACAGGTTACTGGGTATCCCTTCAACGACACCAACAACGAATGGCAGATTCTACCTAGCACCCCTTTCCCGGCGGACGACCTCCTTGGCCACAAGGTAAAGAACGGAGACATCATTCAACTTCGCCATGTTGCGACCGACTCAATTCTGTTGACACATGATGTTGCTTCTCCTCTTATGGCTACGAATCAGGAGTTCACTACAGTCAGTCACGAATTGGCTAATGGTGAGCGTCGCGACGATACCATGTTCGAGATCAAGATCGAGAACGGAAAGCCAGGCCAGACTTTTAAGTCCCTGTCAGGGTTGTTCAAATTGATCCACGTTCCCACGCGAGTAGCCCTCTGGACGCACACTACGCCTTTACCCGACTGGGCTTTCAAGCAGGCTGAAATCAACGGCAACAAGAATATACTGCTGACCAGCAACCTCTGGTACGTGGAGGAGGTGCCATCAATCCCCGCTGGCTCCCCGCGCTTGGAAAAGGAGGAGCGCATCGTGGCACACCTGGGCTTCATCAGGAAATGGGCCGAACTCCAACGGGCGATGTTCTTCCATAACAACGCCCTGACAAGCGAGCACCCCTACGCAAGCGAGCCGTTCCAGTGGCCCTTCCTGCTGCGCGGTGTGAGTTTCTGGACGAACAGCGAGACCCGTGGACAGATCTACTTCTTGGGCAACCCTATAGGCTGGTGGTTCGCCAGCAGTATGCTGGCAGTCTTTGTCGGTATTGTTGGAGCTGATCAATTGTCGCTGCGACGAGGTATCGATGCGATTGAAGAGAGTGAGTTTCTTCCCCCCATATTTGCGTACTGAAACAACAGCTAACAGTGAATCAAGTTTGGGGACCAGGCGCCCGAAGCCGACTATACAACAGCACCGGATTCCTCTTCCTCTGCTGGGCACTGCACTACTTCCCCTTCTGGCTGATGGGCCGCCAGCGTTTCCTGCACCACTATCTCCCCGCCCACCTTGTCTCAACCCTTGTCGCCGCCGCTCTTATTGAGTTTATTTTCACTCTAGACCCGATTTTCCCGTCGAAGAGTGACTACAAGTCGGATCCCCGTGGTCGACGTCCGGTACTCGGCCGCTTCCGTACTGCCAAAGAACGCCTGGGCAATCAGTCCTTATACGCCCAGTGGGGAGTTACTATCCTCATCCTGTCGGCTACAATCTACTCGTTCATCTACTTCGCGCCGTTGACGTATGGTACTGGCCTGGATGTGGATGGCGTGAACGCCAGGAAGTGGTTGGCATATGACCTGCACTTCGCCAAATAAACATTTCGCCTCGACGAGACTTATGTCTAGCTGTATATTTATAGTCCCGGGCATGTTTCCGAAACATGTCCTTTTTTCTTCTTTTGACAATTTATATTTTGGGTTGCGGCGATTGCGAAGGCGAGTTGAATTATTAGCGCTGGTTAATATGAACAGGGCTGTGCGATAGATATGATGAACAACTTTATCCAAAAGGGGTGATTGGAAGGCACTGGGATGTTCAGTTTGTGAGACTGTTTGGCTTGTTCGCATTTACAATCTTGAATAATCATGGGAGAATGATATGTACTGTTATATCCGTATGTCCGTTCCGTGTATATGTCCGAGGGGGAATCAGCCAATCATGCAGCACCATCTGGCCCGCTGGTATGGAAATACGCACAATACTTAGTAAATCGTGAGTAATATATCCGTAATACCATACTGCCGTATTGCACCAAGCTCCTTCCAGTCTAGCGCCTGCTGACAGACATCTTTGTAATCCGCCAGGACATCGTTGCCAGCAAGAGTATAATATGTAGCTGAAAAAATATGGTCAACCAGCCATGAGCTCGTCATTACAATCGAATACTGGGGAAGCTTCCACTTGATTCATTCTGTAGGAGCTTTCGTGCATAAATAAACCCTTCGTCGCCCCATGAAGCTCTTTCTCTCGTTTTCAATTTGCATCGCAGCAATTATCTTTGCAATCTACCAGTACGACTATTCAAGCTCCCAGATTACTCTAATCGTCAAAGACTTGATACCCTCCAAGCTCCAAGCAAAAGCGTCTAATCTTCTGGCACATTTGAGTCTGACGGACAAGAGCACGGCCGTCTTGGAACAAGCTCAAGACTTAAATCAGCTACCACAACAACAACCACTAGAACAACAGCCCATCCTAGCTGACAACATGACTACCGCACGCGCAATTCGCATGGCTTTTCAAGCCCTCGAACAAGCCGAGGGCGCCGGCGCGCGCGTGCGCCGATCCATCGGAACTCCGAAACTGCGCAACTTTAGCCCGTTCCTGATGCTCGACCACTTCACAATCGGCAAAGGCGCCGGGTTCCCCGACCACCCTCACCGCGGGCAAGAGACGATCACATACCTGCTTTCAGGCGGCGTTGATCATGAAGACTTTGCCGGCAACAAGGGCACCATTGGGCCCGGCGATCTGCAATTCATGACTGCCGGAAAGGGCATCATGCACGCCGAAATGCCGCATGAGAACGAGGACGGCAGCCCTAATGTTGGCATGCAGCTGTGGGTTGACTTGCCGGAGAAGCTGAAATACGTAGACCCGCGATATCGCGACCTGCGCGCGGAGGAAATCCCTATCGCGGAGGTTGATGAGGGCAGGGTTGTTATCAAGGTGATCTCCGGACAGTCGCATGGCGTCGACTCGGTGCGCGATCTGGCCTACACGCCGCTATGGTTCTTTGACATCACCATCAAACCGGGCGGCCGAGTCAAGCAGTTGCTCCCTATCGACTGGAACGCGTTTGCGTACACGTTGGAAGGAACCACCCATTTCGTAACGGACAAGAACACAAAGCCCGTGAAGCAGTTCCACAACGTCGTTTTCCAGCAGGCAGGCGATCATATTGAGGCCTATGTGCCTGATAATGCCGACGAGGCTAGCCGTTTCATCCTCGTCGCCGGCATGCCGCTCGACCAGGAAGTCGTCCAGTACGGCCCGTTTGTGTGCACCACCAAGGAGGAGGTGTACCAGGCCATGATGGACTTTCAGAGTGCGAAGAATGGGTTTGAGAGAAGTATGGGCTGGCAGAGTGAGATTGGGAAGAGGATGGCTCGGTATTAAGTTTTTGCTTTTCTCTTTTCCCTTTTACTTCGTGATATCATACGGCGTCTTGGGCGCGTTTTGTAATTAAAATTGCTTGTATTTCTGTATTCTTCATACCCTGTACAGCCCTTATGTTTTGTGCTGTTGTTACTATGTTTGGGGAGGTGATATTTAGATTTGAATAGAGATTGGACTTTCATTTGACTGCTTTTCAAATACGCCAACTGCATGCATCATGTAGGCAAGCACAAGACAGACCTGGAATTAAATATTAAAAGATAAAAGAGGAGAAGAGTAACAGAAAGTCGGGTGCCAAAGGTGAGGCTCACTCTCTCCGCGGCCCGCCAGGTACATGCTGCAATGTCTGGATTAGATAGAAGGCGAGACAATGAATTTTAGACCATTGTTATCACTCTTAAATCTCAAAAAGTGCTGTTATTCAGTAACAAGTCATTGCTCATTTGTACACTCTCTTCGGACTGTAACGACAATCTTGATAGATCATGTGATGCACTCGAACCCTAATTCGGTGTGCAAGACAGACTCCTAAGCACGACTCTGGACAGTAGAAGAGAAGACGTTGAGTATTCGATGATAGATATAATATTATATGAGATGAATCATTCATGAGGCTCTCTCTGTAGTGCTCTCAGGGTCAATACATGGTTACTATCAAGCAGGGGCTCCTCCGCAGAAAAGAGGAAGCTGAGATATGCTCTGTTCCGGGCTGTAGTTGAGAGACCAGAGAGTTTGGCGAAAATAGTATCAGCTTTCTTGGTCTTGAAGATAATGGTAAGGTAAAGTGACCCGATTATTGTTTGTTGCCTCCTTCTCCTACATACTTAGAGTGCCTAGACAAGATTGGTAACAACCCCGTAGGAGGCTTCCCCACCAAACCGAAAACAGCTTGAAGCCGTACTATATTAACAATGAATTGATTGATGAGTTATTCGGGGATTTTATTTACATACCAAAAGGCCAAATATGCTGGCATGATTGGCTGATTCGGGGAGCTAGCAACCGCGGATCGCCTATACGGAAATAAGCAGGCAAGCAAAATACCCGGCGTAATAGATTATGCCTCATCTGGTTGTTGGGGTATGCCTATGAAGTCAAAGTGCTGGTTTTCACAAAGATAAGAAGAACAACAGTACACACTGCTGTAACTGCCAGAACCCGTATTTTATTGCATTTTAGTTTTTGTACAGAAGCACTAATATCAGCCCAAACACAGCAACATATATCGGGTGACTGGCGATGAATCAAATATTATGCAACACCATAGATCACATGAGCTCGAATTGGACGCGGTTTCAAAAGACATGGACTTGCACTGGTTGACTTGTCTGAATCAAATTTCTTCCATTTGTCCACTGATGGGAAAATACAAAATCTTCGCTGGCGAGTGGCTCGTTAAAAGAAATTCCTATGCCTTTCTAGAATCAGATCCCACTCAGCCTTCTCACCAGCGAGATCCATGTATTTACCGTCTCTGAAAAGCGGACACTACAGCCTAGAGTGGCCATCCTTTATAGTTCGCACAGCTAATTCAAGAGCATCCTTATCGCTCTTCAACTTTGGTGGATACTCTAGATTTAGAGTGTTGGCTAGCGGCCCCAGCTCTTCATTTAGAATATTGCGGTGGTAGTCATATATCCATGGGCCCGGGTTTTGTGGATCCGGGTCGATCGGTCCATGAAAATGCCTGCCTTTCAATTCCAAACCGGGGTAGAGTGAGGGATTGTCAATGCATCACATTACGCAAAGAGGTCAATTATGATCCTTGTTGGATTCGGCTTTTGTTTGAGCCTCTTAGCGATATTAAGAGAATCTGACCCTTTTTCTCAGTCGCGAGATATCTTTGGTCATTTGTTCGTATACTAAAGAGGGCTATCTAGCTAGTAATTTACAGGTGACTCGGATTATTGGATCGATAAGAATGTTTGTGTATGAAGCTGTCAGCACCTCTCAAGAGGCCTCGGAAAAATGACAACATCCAATCATGGCAGCTTTTGATAATTCAAAACTGTTCTGTAACTTATATAAACGGTGTAGACCACATGATGTTTAACGGAGTACGCTAAACTTGCGCCCTTGGAGGACCGTGAGTCTGGATACAGCGTACCCCCGCCTCTGTTATTCACTAGTTAAGAATTAGCATATGTCAATCACAGCGACGGATTACCTCAGTCATGGATTGGCAGTTTTGACAAGGCTGCGTGGCGCGCTGGAATGTAGTTGCGCCTCACACACCAACCACGGCGAGGCTGGACCCTTCTCTTATCCATCGCGCTTGGCTAATGTGATTGAGTACCGAGAATATTCTACATTTGAGACGCTGGAGAGATTTATTGTTCCATGTTTGGTCCAGACATGCTCTGTATTAGCCATGTCGTATACCAGAAGAGAAATAGATGAGACCAATGGCTGACGGTGTCGCCACCAAGTGACAGCCAGCGGACCCAAGCCACAACTAACTACACACCAGGCAGAAAGCAAAGGCAGATACTAGAAGGATTGTAATGGAAAAAAATCCGATAGGTAATTGGTAAGTCTAGAAACTCTCGCCCGCCCGAGCAAGTCTTTGTTTTGTCCGCATCCGTCTAAACGTTCCATAGATCTTCCAGAAATTCCAATATGTCCCTCAGCGACATGATCAATATTCAAATCAAAGGAACTGGGCGATAAATTTTATTTCCTACTAAACATCTGGCAAACGCATATCATCAAGAAATCAAACAAAGCAAGCGTGGCGTCGAGCTGTCTGAGCGAACAGTATACTGCGACATCACCTTGCCGAATCGATCCATCGAGGCAAGCTCAACCTAAGGCGGATTTATCATTCGCTTTGACAATTCGAAGGCAGCCAGACAATGGGAAGATGGTATCTACAAGCGAGTGCCCAATGAGCATTGCCAAGTTTACATTAAGCGAATTTGGGATCTTGAAGAGCTCCAAAATGCGCTGGCTACGGCCGTTAGGTTACCGTCGGAAAGGGAGGCTAGACCTCACGAGGCGGAGGGTAAGCCTATGTGGTGGGAAAAACTTCAGTTTCAGTAATAATTACTTCAGTCGTTGAATGAATATGGGGTGTATCGATTTTGACTATGACGATTCATACCCAGTTCTTTGTTTGGGTTCTTTGTTATTTGTTCTTTGTTACACCCGGACTTTCTCCCCCATCTGGTTCACCAAATAGCCCCTTTCCTAAAGCGGTAAGAGTCATCCACGATGTCAGGGTCCAAAGCATCCCATCCTACCTCCTCTTTAGTTCATAGATAATAGATAGAATACGGGGTAGAATAAATGGCACCTCCCAAGTTATTGCGTCTCACAGAACCAAGCCGTCACAAAATATGCAACCTCAAATACACTGGCAAAAGCTTGCAAAATGGCGTATGACCCTACCTCCGAGCTAAGCTCCAAGCAAGTCCTAGCAACATCATATGCTATGGTATCGATTGCTGGGGTCGCAGTCATTCTCCGATTTGTTCTGCGCAAATTAAGGAATGATCCATTCCGCCTTGACGATGTGTTCATTCTATATGCCTTTGTGTCCTTCTTCGTGCTTGCCACAATTACTATCGTGATGATACCGACTGCTTACACAATCATTGCTGTTGCAGAAGGACATATCCCGGATAGCGACAAAATATATGAGGATGAAGTGTTTCAACTCAAGGTGTCGTTTGCGAGTAATATCATCTTTCCAATGGTCTTGTGGTCCGTGAAACTGTCCTTGCTATCAATGTCTCGTCGTATACTTGATCGGCAGCCCACATGGTTGCGTTGGTGGTGGGTGGTAGTAGGATTCGTGATAGTGGTATAGCTCCATCCCACGGTTATGTCGAGTCACCCATGCTGATATGTGGTTTTATTAGACCTATGTTGGCTGTTTGATTGTTACATTTACTTCCTGCGCGACCATATCAGACTATCTCACCCCAGGTAGGAGTCTGAATCTATCTACTGTGTATAATATTTGATTTCCTAACTGACGCCGAAATATAGGCGGTTGCAGCAGCCCTTGGGAAGTGCGAGCACAAATTGCCAACCTTTTTTATGTTGTTGCAGCAGAGATCCTAACGGACATAGCCGGTATGCTATATACCCCGAGAATTTCCTAACTCTCAAGAAATACACTAAACACGAAACTGTACAACGACAGTCATGGTCTTACCTGTCACCTTCCTGCACAGGGCTTCTCTGACCAAGCCAATTTACCTACGCACGGCCGGAATCTTCTCCGTGGGCATTGTATGCATTATCACAGCGATATGCCGAGGAGTCACGATCGGAACCAGAATGTATGTGCAAACGCCTACAGTCTCATGGGTTGCTATGTGGGAAATGATTGAGGGCGGCATAGGTATGAGGGGCTGTAACTCCTATTACTGGAACTATCGACTAATTTATCGTTCTCTTTTATGACATAGCCGTTGTCGTAGGATGTTTACCAACATACGCGACGTACTTTATCCAATCCTGGAAGTCCACGACGCGAAGGACTCCTCCTGGCACATATGAGTGGAGGCAGCTCACGAGCGACAAACAACTGAACGTTTTTGTCGGAACGATGGGTCAGCGTCCCGTGTCTAGATTAAGTGGCCATGAGGGTATCCGTATCACTCATCACATCAGCGTAAGTGGAAAGCTGTTTGAGCCAAGGCATGAGACTACGCAACTGTACTCATTTATTCGCATAGAATCAAGAGATCGAAATGATGCACGATCCATCCAAAGTTGAGTCGAACTAAAGAAAGGGTTTTTTTCGGTGTGACTGGCCGGATCACAATTTTCTTTTCTTTGAGGAGACTACTAATGTTACTGTATATATATTATCTTTCCTGCTCATGTTTTGTATTAGAAGCGGTGTACGTATATAACATGTGCTATTAGTTACTTTTTGAATTCATGTTGAACTATATCCTTGACGTATGATTGGCCGAAAGCAGGCCGCGGCAGAGAGCCGGCGCTAGGCTGAGATAGGCACGCAGCTTAAACTAATGTTATCTGTTCACTTCCCTCTTCAACAAGACAACACACAGGCAATCCTAGCATGATGTGACTGTATATCCCCTAAGAGGCCCATTATTTTCAGACACACATGCCCGCGATAGTTCTCGTATTTCGCGGAGCGCTCCTACCTATCACGGCTACAGCCAGATCTGCTGAGGCTCGCTTGCGCTGTGATTGAAGACAGTTCCGATTAATGCCCTCACGACCTTCCGATCATCATAGTCTGTGTGCAGCAAAACTCAAAAATGAGGCGATCAATATCACTTCTCTACCTGGCGTCGATTGCCGCTTCCGGTGCACTTGCTGCAAAGCGGCCATTTAGCATCCACGACGATGTTCTGGCTTACCCTCAGGTATATTTCATGAGCATGCGCTTTTATTCCATGAATGACGCAAAGCCAATGCCCGCTAATCTAACACGTCAATAGTACAATGTCCTATTCCCGGAAGAATATGTTCTCGAATCAGAAGCGAACACGATTTTACAATTTCAGAAAGACAGATCGTCTAGAGACACCCCACCCGCGACCGCCGACCCGGATAAACGAGATCTAGAACGTCACGTATCACAGAGGCCATTGGGAGGTAATAAGAAATCCGGCAGTCATGATGGAGAAGGAGATCTGGGCTGGGACCCCGAAGCATCCTTAAATTACTTCAGTTATGAAGAGATGAAACTCGACGGACTGCGGTATTTATGCAATATCCCCCGAGTCAGGACCTCCCAGGAAGGAAACACGACATTTGACGGAGGTGATGAAACCAAAAATCAAACACAAGAGGAGAATGAAGTGGCCCGAGCTACAGACCGTGGACTGGAATTACTACAGGAGATGGAAGGCACTTGCATGTACTACGTCTCGGGGTGGTGGTCATACTCGTTCTGCTACAAGAAGCAGGTCAAACAGTTCCACGCCAGGTCCGGTCCGGGAGTGCCAAACTACCCGCCGATTGAAGACCAGACAACTCACTCGTTTGTCCTTGGGAAATTCCAACGTGACGACGATGATGATGGAGAGCCCGAAGGCACTAGCAAACGGGAAGCCAAGACGAGTACAGCAGAACTTCAAACTAAAGGTGAATCGAGATATCTCGTGCAAAAGCTGGGAGGCGGCACTGTCTGTGACCTCACGGGTGCTGAGCGCAAAGTCGAAGTGCAGTTTCATTGCCACCCGCAATCAACTGATCGCATTGGATGGATCAAGGAACTCACCACATGCTCTTACTTGATGGTGATATACACGCCGCGTCTGTGTCACGACGTTGCATTTCAGCTTCCTCAGCCAGAAGATACTCATTCAATTCAATGCAGAGAAATACTGGCACCAGAAGAAGTTGCAGATTTTGAAGCCATGAAAGCACATCATGAGAGCCAGAAACTGGTGAACTCTGGAGTTGGAGAATCCCAAATTGTTGGGGGGATCGAGGTGGGAGCTATGAAACAGGTTGGTTCTGATGGCAAGATCATCGAGAAAGGCCGCATGGGAAAGATTGGCGAGGAAATGGTCCAATTAGTGGCCGAGCGGAAAGACAACGTGCTCTTTCAGGTAGGAAACGAGGATTTGAAAAAAAGGGATTTGGATCCTAAAGAGGTGGCTTCGCTAGTGAAGCAATTAGAGGAGATGGCCGATGGCAATGACTGGAAGTTAGAAGTGGTTGAAAGCAATGGAGATCGTGTTATCCGAGCCATTGTCGAATCGGATCCAGAAGATGAGGAGAATGCTGAAGGTGAGGGTGAGAGTGGTGGCGATGGTAAACAAAGCAAAACACAAGCCAAATCAAAAGATGATGACACAAAAGGTAATGAGAAAGATCGGTCGACAGAAGGCATCCCTTCGGACCAGGAAATGGGAAGCGAGGAGACTTTCAAAGACGAACTATGAGACTTTTTTTTACAGCCTACTTCGTGTTTTGTACATTACTTGGGTAGTTCGACGTATTCTGGCTTTGTAAATATTAATAGAATATGCTATATTATTTCAAGTATTAGTAATTTTCAGGACATGAGTTCTGCTAATATAATGAGACTATGATTTATCCAAGTGCGTACATTCTATTAGTAATGTAGCTGCTCCAAAGAAATAGGCAGGATATAAATTCGTCTTTAAGAACTCACCCAGAAGTGGGGTTTTACACCAGGCGTGGATTATTTGGGTCACCAAATTGTAAGCACAGGTCAACAACATTCCGTATTCATCTCAAGGCGTTTGATATGCCAACCGTGTCTTCCCTATTGGTATACGTTGTATCTTCGTGTACGCCTGAGCAGCCCGAGCTGCATGTCACAGTATAAGGTTCCTCGCGACTTTCGGAATATGACTCATCGTGAAACGGGATCGGGTTTGTAACTCGCGTGATATAATGTTTTTTTACGCCCTTGTTTTGGCTTTCTTGTCTTCAACTTCTCCCTTGTTTGTGGATAAGATATTGATCATATGTTAGCTGTTTTCTTCATGTCGTTACCCACGGAACCGCGTACCTGGACTCGGGAGCACTTCGTCATTTCAACTGACAAAAGTCTCCTTTGCCTGTCTGCAATCAATTCTGCTTTCGATTCCGATTTCATGTACTGGACCCAAGCAGTTCCAGAGACCGTCCTGAGTCAGATAATAGAAAATTCCTTCTGTTTTGGACTCTACGACGCCATTGATCAGAAGCCTACCTCGTCTGTGCTTGACGAACACCCGAAACGTCAGCCGAGACAAATTGGATTCGCGCGACTCATCACAGATAACATTACATTTGCTTACCTGACCGATCTATATGTTCTGCCGGAATACCAGGGTCTAGGTCTGGGAGGGTGGTTAATCGATTGTGTGGATGAACTGTTGAAACCACTCCCCTACCTAAGGTGGACGATGCTACGGACCTCCACGGTAAAGAGTAAGGATTCATATGAAAAAAGAATGGGTATGATGGTATTGGGATCGAGTGACATCAGTAAGGGTCCTGTCATGATGGGGAAAAGGGGCGAAGCATGCAAGACTTGATTACTGATGCCACTATCTTACTGCCTCGCGGTGGAAGTTTGGCGGAAGCGAGGGCAGCCATATATCTAAAATACGCGCAAACTCTATTATCTAGACAGAATTTGTTTGGATTCGTGTAGGAGGCCTTTGTACTAGCTTAGAGTGGGGCATTGAAATCGGAACTCTTATATTGTACCGTGTTGCCTATCCTTTGAGAGCGTTCAGCCTCGTCGGTCGGCCTACAGTGGTGTGAAGGGTGAATGCCATATGTGATGATGATTCCCAACACGTGACAATGATGCTCAGTCATTTGAATTAAAAGAACCTAAATGGTCCTTCCCATTAAAAATTTGAACGTCCACGAAAAGAGCCCTCGAACTCTGGATTCTCCACATAATATAGTATGGATTCCTTCGAAATGACCACGGATGTTGAAAGGTCGAACCAAACGAAACGAACTCAGAGATATTCTTTTATACACGAAAGACTAGTTAGTTATGCAGTATAGTATCAGTCTTGTCCAGTTCTACGACAGCTAGATTACACAGGTAAATAGTAGCAATATGAAATCAATTTTCTTGAAATCTAAATATCCGCCGACAATTATCCACCTTGCACAGGCTTTAGGTCTTAAGATGGCCACTATCAGATGCTTCAGGTACTTCAGGTGCTTGGCCGTGAACAAATTCCAAACCATCTAGTACCACATTTGGGCCTGTAAATGTCTTCCTCTTACTAAAAATCCACAACGTAGCAATGAACAGACAAACGCCAGCAATGATGACGCTGACATAGTTCATGTCCCCAACCGCTACTGGTAGATAAGTCGGAAAGCAGAATATCACGGTGAATAACGAAACCCAAAGCGTCGAGAATATATTACATATGGGGCCTAGGACTGAGCCTAGATCGAGGTAGCGGGCGGGAAGTGTCTTCTTCCGTCCATTGAAGAGCGCGACGGCCTGTGGAATGACGTACGTAACGTTTAGGAACAGAATCGAAGTCGCAATGAAGCTGTTGAAGGCCGTTGTAGATCCAATATAGATAAGGCCGTACAGCGCACAGAACACGCCGGTGAAGATCGTTGCATTGACAGGCACTTCAAGGCCTGGGTGGACCTTGCTGAAAGTTTTGGAATAGACCATGCCGTTATCACGAGCCAAGGCCCAGATCAACCTACCTGTGGTGACAGTACAAGCCAAACACGCGCCGAAGTAGACAAAAACTAGCCAAGTGGTGAAAACAGCTGTGGCTGCCTTTGACTGGCGGAGAGTTTGGAGATATACCTCCATAATGGGAACGGCGTTAGAGCCCACGCTGTCAAAGTCCTGTGTGCTAAACATAAACGCCAGGGTCCATGGGATAACCGTCACGATGCCAATGAGGACGGTCAAGCCCATTGTTTGTGGAACTGTTCGGCTAGGGTTTGGAACCTCTTCGGCAATGTGTGAGGCACTATCGACTGCCAGGAAGGTATACATGGCTTGACCGGTTCCTAAAAGGAATGCCTGTTTTGTATTCAGAGTCAAAGAAGCCCTTAGCTGTGCCTGAGGGAGATGTAACTAACGGTGCCATCATTCCAACCTGTCTCGTTGACCCAGTCGGCAAAAATAGTTTTAGCAGACTGCTTCGTCTCGCTCACCCCTAGAACTGTTATGAAGAAGACCACGAACCCGGAGACGGATGCAATAAAGAAAATGGTCTCGGCGATGGGGATCTGTTTCGGCAAAGAAATAGTGATAAGGGTGCAGGCCGCGACAAAGGCAGTATAAATCAAGTATACTTGCCACTGCGTTGAAACATAGTCTGGGTGAAACATATTGGCTAGATTCATGCAGACTTGGGCGCAAAAAATGCAAGCCGAAGCTGTAGTAAATAGCCACGCAAACACGCTCATCCAACCAGTGACAAATGCAACCAAAGCTCGCGACCGAGGGCTGGCCACCATGTATGCAAAGCTGCAGCAAGCCATACATTAGCTGACATCATACAAAGAAGAAACTGCCTCTGAGATTATCCATCCATTGACTTACTGGTATTGGCCTCCCGCTGAGGGAAAGGCAGAGGCCAGCTCAGCCAGTCCTGCAGTAATCAAGGAGCAAGCAACCGAAGCGGCAAGCAAGCAATAAATGACGCCGGGACCTCCACCGGCAAAGAGTGGAGTTACAAAAACAGCAGAGTAGCCAATCCATGAGTTTGTTATACTAAAAGACAAGGCAAGAATCGAAAAGGTCGAAAACTGGCGTGGCAGCTCCTGGGCATGGCCTTGAGCACGAAGCTGAAGCTCATCAGCAGATAGGCCTTCGGCTGCCTTTTCGGGACCAGAAGCCGTAGGCAGAGGTAGTGAGGTTCCAGAACTCATATTTGAAATAATCCTTATATTGTATGTTGGAAATATCTCCTCCTTCACATATTTCCACTACTCCTCGCCGGAGGGCCCCGACAAGCTTTATGTCTGCGATAAAGAAGGCTTCATTTCAGCTGCGCATTGGCTTATCAGTGATGGCGCACAAGACATAGTCATAGTGTCTTCTGGATATAGAAAAGATAAGACGAGTTGTAGCTTCAAGGTTCGAGAAGCTGGAGTTAAGATTTTATGGCAGCGCGGATAATGCCCGTTTGCGGTTTAGCGCCTCTTGAATTGATACGGATGGGTCGACGACCTATCTGGGGTACGACTATAGGCCTCGCACATATTTGGGTTATTTATATGCTTTTTCATCATCCTGTTCCCTTGCTCACAGTATCATTAACGTCACTCAGCAATCTGTTTGCTTTGCGCCATACTTGCTTGCACCTTTTTCTTTTTCCCCTTAGCCGTCAGCCATGCCATCCCTCATCAAAAACCACAACTATCCGGGCTACGAGACATTGGGAGATGTCTTCAACATTAGCGCCGCAGCCTCTTTCAGACTTTCCAGCGACGTCACTATCGTGGCCACTTCGGGTCAGATTGGCGAGGCGGCAGACTATTCGCCCTTCCAACCAGGAGGAGCCAACAATGAGCAATTCGGCGGTGGACACGCGGCCCAATTTGAGGTCGCGCTGAAGAACATTGAGAAATCGTTAGCAGCGGCGCAGCCTGATCTATCTTCTCAGGAGCTTTGGGAGGGTGTTTTCAATATTACGTCTTTTCACGTGGGTACAGTACCCCAGAAGGATCAGTTAGAGATCGCCGAAGTGGCAAGGCGGTACTTGGGAGCCAACAAGCCAGCATGGGCAGCAATCGGCGTGGCCGCTTTGTTCCCACCAAAATGCCTGGTGGAGGTACAGGTTCAAGCGGCATATAGCAAGACTGCTTGATACAGGATGGTTGTCCGAGGATAATAGATTGTGGAACCATGTCTGACTGCTGAATCCAGTAGTTTCATAACTCAGAGGACAGCGTATGCCCTAGAGCTCCTTAATGCTTTCAATGCTTCTAAGGTCTGAATACCATCTAGATATAGAGTAAACTTTCAAAAAGACTCAAAATAACGTCGGCTTGGATCAACTTGTGGAGTTGGCAAGGTCACAAGGATAAAACCCTATTGAGAAAGTCATCATGCAGTTTGAATTACATTTATCTGGTCTCTTTCCATGAACCGCATATTCATTACCGATAAGAAAATGTATTTGTATTCCTGTTCGGGATTCCATATGAGCAAGTTTCAAGATAACGCAACTGTAAATAATTGTCAATATATACTCAACTATTACCCGAATCAGGACTAGTGTTCACAAGACAACTTATCTACGTAGACTGATGAATAACAACCCTTACTAACATGGGTACGGGGTTCAGTACATCAAACAGGGCTTTCGAGGCATCCCAATAATTGAATTCCTCATTTGTCTTACGATGTGACAGAATAAGTGACTGCACTTATGTCTTAAATGTCCAACTCTGGTCAATTTCATTCAGGCGGTTTTCACACTTCTGTCTCCGATAGACAATAACAGCATGACTACTCGTTACGACTACATCATTGTCGGCGGCGGTACCTCAGGCTCGGTCATCGCTAGCCGGCTGGCCGCTCAGACTGACGCGTCAATCTTGGTGCTCGAGGCTGGTCGTGATGCTGGCTCAGCTCCGGATGTCCTCGTACCCGGGAAGTACGTTCTTCAGCTAAACCATGACACAGAAGGACTTTGGGAACATCGCACAGTGCCCCAGAAATGTCTTAATGGTCGATCTTTGACCTGGATAAGTGGTAGACAGCTCGGTGGAACTTCCGCTGTCAACTATATGGCCATGGCTCGCGGACCAGCAGCGGACTATAACGAGTGGGCAAGGCTTACGGGAGATGATGGCTGGAGATGGCAAAATGTATTGCCTAAGATGAAGGCGATGGAGGATTTCGATCCGCAAGCACCACCAGGATACCAGCACCTGGTTCATATTGACCCAGCTAACCACGGCGTTGGTGGGCCTATTAAGTTGGGATTTGGCCGACAGATGACGCCCGGGGTTCCAACGTTCGTCACTGCGTGTCAGGAGATCGGAATCAATATCTGTCATGACATCAACTCGGGTGATCCAGTGGGTGTTGGCCTGGCTCAGACAAATACCCGTGATGGGATCCGGTCGTACGCCGCCAATGCCTATCTCGACGACGATTTTCGCGCTAAACACAAGAATCTGGTGATTCGCACGAACCACGTCGTTTGTCGACTTCTCATTGACGGACACAAGGTGCGTGGAGTTGTTGTGACTCAGCCCGGTAGGGAGGAGGAAGTAGAAATTCTCTGTAACCAGAAAGTAGTTTTGTGCAGCGGTACGATTGCTTCACCACAGATCCTGCTATCGTCTGGCATCGGTCCTAAAGTCTGCTTGACCGAGCTTGGGATCAAGGTTGTACACGACTTGCCCGGAGTTGGCCAGGGTATGCTTGACCACAGCATCCTGACGTTGGAATATCGCGTGACGGATGTTTCAGTCGACCATTGTAGACTATTCAACGATAAGACCCTCCTTGAAGCAGCTGAAGCTCAATACCAAAAGGATCGAACCGGCCTTCTCAGTGTCTTTGGTACCAGTGGCGCGGTGGCGTTTCCTAAAATACAAGCTATGGAAAGGTCACTCGAGTTCCAAGCTCTCAACTACGAAACAAAACAGCGCCTTGCGCACCCTCAACGGCCCTCTGCCGAGATTTGGCTTGCTTCTGGCTACGCAGCCTACGCCGGACCTGCGGAACAGGGACAAGGGTTTATCTCATATGAGCTATTACTACAGAATAATCTCTCTCGTGGCACAGTGAAGCTTCGAAATTGTGGAAATGGTCTGTCGCCCGAAATTGACCCTGCCTACTTGAGCCACCCATACGACCAGCGCATAGCGATTGAAACCATCCGAACTGCAATGTCATTGGCCAAAACGAAAGCCAACGAAGGCAACATCGTGCAAATGGTTCATGGACCCCAAAATGACGACGATGAGTCGATACTAGCCTTTGTGAGAGAGAATCTAGGTCAAGGCTTCCACAGTGTTGGGACATGCAAGATGGGAATAGCGCAGGATGGCATGAGTGTGGTAGACGCCAATTTTGATGTACGGGGACTGGACGGGATCAAAATTGCAGATCTTTCCGTGTGTCCTATCTTGACTTGCAACCACACCCAAATCAATGCGTACTTGATTGGTGAGCGATGCGCGGAGACCCTCATTCGGGACAGGGAAGACAACGTTCAGGCAATGCTAGCGTAAGTATGATTTAGGAGGATGAGGTGACATGACATTAGGCGTACACTCCAAGCATATTGAAAAGATATACATATAAGTTTTTCTTTGGTCGGCTGTCTGGTTGTTGTGTCTCGTTATATAACAAGTAGCTCTCCAACACCCTCCCTGACCAAGAGCTCAGCGTAATTCCCAGAAAATTGCCCGCTCCAACACTTTTCGAGAACTTCCTGCGCGCTCACAACATTTCGGAACCCCCCAGAGACCTTCATTTCTGAAAACTTTTGCCGCAGCCAATCCTGCTGTCTCGGGTCTGAAATACGTAGGCCAGCATGGAATAAGGGCCAGAGTAACTGATCCGACCAACCGCTACGGCTTGGTATCGATTTCGTGTGCTGGATAATACTGCATACCAGCCAATTAATTTCGTCCTCGTCCTGATCTTTCCCGAACAAGAGAGCCGTATATAAAAGTATACCAAACCGATATGCCTCGGTCAGATGGAACCAGGGCATGCCACGCTCTACGCGAGGCGGACTAGTCAGCGCACGCATTTTCAGGGTCTCTAGTTGAGAGTCGACTTGGGTTGCATCGAGGCTACCCAATTTGTATAGAGAAACGATTTCGAAGAAAATGGGGAAAAGCGCCGCAGCACAAGGAACAACATCAGCACCCCAATCTACTTGGCCCTGCCGCACCGAGTTCGCGTCTTCAATTGTGAAGGCCGGCTGGCGTGGAGTAGAGGCGCAGCACATGATATCCATCCAGCAGATGTACTGTTCGACAAAGTTGCCAGGCGTCCTGGTTTGGCCACGAAACGTTATGAGAGCCTTTGCGATTGTGAAATAGGTCTCGAAGTTGGAATGGCCGCCCATGCAGATGTCACAAAGAATAAGCATCAGCAAGGTGGCCAAATTGCTCTCATCCATGAAGCTGTCGATACACCACATGGATTCCTGCAGACGGCTTAGGGCTTTTCCACGGAATCGCAAGGCACCAACAAGAAATGACTCATTTTGGTGTCTTGTACTGTAGTGAACTGATGACAAAGCCGCGCACGCATATAGCAATGCGGGTTTCTGTAGGGCAAGGGGGTAGATGTATTCTCGGTACGGATTTTGGGCTGTGTTGTTGTCGACGCACAATTTTGATGCCGCCTCGTAAAAGTGGTACTCTAGTACGAACGTAAGCTCTGGCGGAATATTGAATGGATTCAGAACAATGGAGCGCAGAGAGAGAGCATTGGGCTCGTCACAACTATTGGTAGACACGCCTGAGTCATCGAGCATGGTGATGAGGTAGTCTGCATCTGTGCTGCCGCAGTTCGTGACAACATCTGTGGGAGCATCGTCGGTCGAAATTTCGTGTTCCGCGTTTTTAGCGCGGTTTTCTTGATGCAGAGGCTCGGTGTTTTCCAACACAGAAGCTGTGAGTCTGGGTGAGGAAACATCCCGCAGTGATAGCTGGTCCTGCGCAGATGGTTGTGGTTGGGGATCTTCTTCAATTATAGAGGGTTGCGGCGTTGTAGAAGATGGAGGAGATACACTGACGCGGCTCGATGGGCGTCTGGTCTTGCCGGTCTCTCTGGATATTGGACTTCTCGCAAAATTGACTTTGCTAACACCGTCGTGTCCAGCTAGGAAGCCACGGCTGGCCAAGCCAGCCCATTTGAGGGCATATCCCTCGCACTCTATGCCCTTGTCAACGCAAGTCCGGCACGTCGGGAGCTCCCGGGTGCATTTTCTGCCTCGACGGCGGCAAGTCTTGCAGGCAGCCCCATGATACTTCATTGGCAGAGGCTGGGGATATCACGGCCACCAGTATCGGGACGGACACCAGGCCACAACGCGCATAGCTTCGAGAAATGCTGTTCGTGATGGCTATGAGCGGAGTTGAGGGAGATGGAGATTGCGGGAAGAGACGAAACGAGGCAGTGGCGAAAGGAGCGAGGTCAAAGCGTGCGGAGAAGGATAAGACCGGCAAACCCCACAGATTGTTATCTACGACGGAGCAGATAACCAGCGCCCACAGATAGCCCTAATCCACGCCGTCAACCAACGCTTTAACGTAAGAGTGGCAGGCAAATAGTGGGCTTTGACCCTACCACGTTAGTATACACAGAACTATAGAACGAAATTGTATTCATTTCTTAAAAACATCGAGTTTTCATTGTATTTTTTTTTTTGGCTATTTTGAACTGCTAGAATTCCAATATTATCTTTTCCTCGACGCGGCACACTTTTCCAGTCCGGACTACAGCTCTCTTTTGATCGAGATCCATGATAATGTTAAACAGGGTAGCATCCTTGCACTCGCCCTCCTGCCATCTGCAGATGGAGAACGGCTTATCTGAATGATCGTCGAAGAAGCTCAACAGGTCTTCTTCAGCCAGCCCGTATCCGCCCTTTTCATGATGTGTTTCCGTTATCTGTGTGATTCGCCGGAATCTAGTAAAGGAGTCGTCTTCAGGCCACTCTGTACTGCCTTCGTGCGCCAGAAGCAAATGGTTTGTGTGCATTATCCGGCCAAGTGAATCTTTGGTGATTCGCTTGACGGTCGTGCTTGTCACTTCAAGCCCTACGGACTGGTCGCCCTGACCAAGTAGTAAAAAGCCCGAACCAGCTATACCAGTAGACTCCAATGTATCCACAGCTTGCGATAGTGTTTCGGCTTCCAGAGCTAGCCGCAGAGCAAGGTGAAGTGGAAGTCTGGTGGCCTCATGGCCTGCGCATCGCACAGCATTGAGACAAACCGCAAGACCTGTAGAATTTATCCCAATCTTTCCAATTATACCAGCTTCCGTTACAATTTTAATGGCGGGAAGACTCGGCTGTGTGATGGTCAAGAGCACAATATGTTTGCCTTGTTCCTCCATCCAGTCCCAGTTCTGGCCCATCATGTTGGTTTTGTCTCTGGTCCAGCTCAGACTCGTGCAGCCGTCACTGATAACCCTTTCGGGGTCCATTAGGCCAAACACAATCTCGGTCCTCGTATTCAAGGCAATGATGTCCGCCACGGGGCACCCTACTCCATCTGCAATTCCTTTCATTTCTTCATAGAATTTGGGCCATCTTTGGTTGATGGTGCTACCGAAAGTCTCTGCAATCTGTGTGATCGCATCCCAAGTCGTGCCTGTGTAGGACTCGAACATGTCAGCGTAGAACTGGATGCTTCCTTTGACCAATTCAGCCGCTTGGGCCCCATGCTGGTGCCCGATTTCATAAGGTGTGCCGCTGCAGCTGATTTGAGGAATAGTCATGGCGGATAGGATATTGAATATAAAACAAACAATTATCCACGGATTGTTGGCTGCCGAGTATCTTTAGTACGACAGTCATTGTCCGTGTGGGCTTGGAATTAGACTTTGATGATAGATTAAATGCTTGAATGCTGATGTTGTCCGACGATTAGCCCACTCCTCTACCCCAAATGTTAAACAAATTGTGAAGCGGGAGAGAAAATATTGCCCTAATCGGGAAGCCCGATACGCTAGCCATCCACGGCTTCGGCGGTCCCCGGCAACGCTCAAACTCTCACCTAAAGGTGGGCATAGCAGCCTATCAGTTACCATTAATCCAGTAGACATATTGATGCGTAAGTTGAGCGAGTCAATCTGTGGAGTCGGTCTAATTATCAGAGGCAGATTACCCCGCGGGCGACATTATGTATAAGCGCGAGCCAGAATGTTCCAACTTCTACAATCCACTTACCGGATATAGTCTGTCAATTTTAAAATGACACAAAAGAAAGTACTTGTCGGATTTGGCATTGATGTCGATGCAGTGTCAGGATGGTATGCTACACTCTTTGAAAAGACTGACTACGACTTACAGCAACTGATGAGGTGCTTACAGGATAGACACGCAAGATGGCTCCGCCTGCGACTCTGTAAAAATATCTAGAGGAATTTTCGGTGCGACGGTTGGGATCGAACGACTTTTGGACTTGTTTGGCAAACACAATATCAAATCGTCTTGGTATGTGCCAGCCCATACCTGCGAAAGCTTTCCTCGCCAGGTCACTGAGATTCGTGACCGTGGGCATGAAATGTACGTATATTTCGTGCCAGTAGTGAAGATTTTTTTTTTGTGCAAACAATTTTCTGATCCATCATTCCACAGTGGCCTACATGGGTACACACATGAATACGTTTCATCGCTATCTCGCGATCAAGAAGCTGATGTGCTTCGCAAATCAATAGAGGTCCTAACTACTTTCCTCGGTCACAAGCCCAAAGGATGGACTGCCCCTGGCTGGTCATGTTCGGCATCAACAGTGGAGCTTCTAGAGGAGGCAGGAATCGAGTATGATCACAGTTACATGCACCATGACTGCCTTCTCTACTACACTCCATATTCGAATTACGGCGGCCAAGCGACAAACTACGGTAAGCCGGCACAGACATGGATGCATCCATCACCTGCACCCAAGATCTCATCAATTGTCACCGTTCCTGCAAACTGGCACCTTGATGATTGGCCTGCCTTTTCGCCTGGTGATGGCGGCAGCGATGGTTTCATTGACCCAGATGCTGTACTGAGAATGTGGAAAAGCCACTTTCTCTACTGCTATAATCGGCACGACGAGCTGGTGGTTCCCATAAGCCTTCATCCTCAAATAAGTGGGAAGCCTCATGTTTTGACGATGATTGAGAATTTCATCGAATGGGTCAACGAATTCCAAGAAGTTGAGTGGTGCACATTTCGAACAATGGTAGATCGTTTCAAAGCACAGAACTTTGCTAGATGGCGTGCCCTAGAACAATGATTTTCTATGCATAGTCGGGTTTTTGTCATTAGATAAATAAGCCAAGAGGGGGGCTCTTGAAATTGGGTATCACGATCCGAAATATGACCTGACTAGCTTACCTGAGTATTGAGTTCTGTATAACGCACGATTAAAAGACCTTGGTAAAAGACGTTGGTATATTATGACATAAGAAAAATATTTCAGTTTTGCAAAGAAGTTACACATGTAACTATTTCTTGAATTTTGTTTTATTTTTTGTGCTAGTTCTTAGGAATCCACGTAGAATAATTCTCCAAGCCTGCCATCTGAAACATTACGCTAGTCATTAATTTGCCCCAACCTATGTCGACAACCCATCTGCTCGAGCAAGCTGAAACCATACTACTTGCTCTCCACTGGATGAAACTTAATCTCCAGGCGGTGTCCAAGTGGCCCAGCGAGATATCCATCATTAGGTACCATATCGCCATGATCATGTATTGTTGTTGTAAAGTTCGCGTAAACACTGGACACCAGGTATTTCATAGCTTTTCCAAAGCCAGTATGGTCAGCAAGATTATGAGTTCTTCCTTGAGATCGATCATTGGAGGCAAATGCTATTTCGAGACTCACAGAAAAAAGCATAGTGGCTTCCGAGACACATGCGACCACCACTTCCAAAGCCCCAAAACCATCTTTTCATTAGCGTTATTTCATCCTTGGATGCATCAAGCCATCGCTCTGGCTTCCAAACCAGCGGTTCGGGAAACACATCAGGCATTCGGTGCAGAACCGAAGCATAAGATTGAAGGATTGTACCGGCTGGGATATTAGGATAGCACCCAATAGTGCATGCCTTGGGAGCGACACGTGGTTGACCTCCAGGTACCGACGGCCATAGACGCAGAGTCTCCATAATTATAGAGTGAAGCACTGGCAGATCTTTCAGCTCTCGAGGATCTGTTATATCATTAGGATCCAGCTGTTTGCCAGGCACATGCTTGGGAGGGATTTTCATGGTCAGAACTTCTTCTCTGAGTCGGGTCTGCCATTGCGGATTTCGACACATTTCGTAGAATAAATAGGTAGTAGTGTTTCCGCTCGTCTCGAAGGCTCCGGAATTTAGTGAGAACATATCACTTGCAAGCTCGAGACGATTGGGATACTGCTTTGGCTTTGCATCAACTTTGCTCATGCCTCGCAGTGCCTTCTCGAACATCACCGGATGATCTTCAACAGACAAGGGTTTCCCACTGGCAAGAAGTTCTTGCGCTTTGTCACATTTCTCCAAATTCCAATCCTCCACTTTGGCAAATCCTGTATCCACCCACTTAGGTATAAGATAGATACCGATCTTTCGCAGATTCGCGGATAGCCTGGGGAAATAGTATTGCCAAAAAGTAAAACCCGCGGGACCAAAAAAGCCATCCAGGTACATCCTGCGCTCCTTTTCGTCCTCGACAAGGTTACTTCGCAATGAACGACCAAACTGCCACTGTACAAACATATCCAAATAGTAGCTGTAGTTGAATTCGATCACTTCGATCGCCCGTTTGTTCAATGCTGCTTCGTGGATCTTAGGGAGCGCCCGGTCAAATAGGACATCACGGGCTGCCCAGAGAGCGGACTGCGATCCCAGTACGTTCGACTTCGAGAAAGAATGGGATAAAATCTTCTTTTGTGCCGAGTGTGTTTGGTTATCTACGATGGTGAAAAGGTTTCCCTTCCTAATATGGGGTGTCAGCATTTTTACTCCAATTATCTTTGATATTGTCCCAGACATTGAAAAAAGCTGTTATACATACCCGTAGACAGCGAAGCCGTGAAAATAAAACTCCGGCTTGGGAAATCCACCATTGTAAATAGTTTTGAGACCGTCCTCAATGCAGTTGACGCTGACACGGTTCGGCGTTAACCGCATTACCGGTCCCTTAGTCAGATGTGCTTCGTAGACCAGAGCGTTTTCTCTTCCAGTCCATTTGACCCAGAAAAACCAAGCAGAACTGAAGCCGCAGGTCCAGTGCGCATTGGGGATCTTTGCGAGAGGAGAGAACAGAGCCGGATATAGGAAGAATTTGAACAATGCCAGGCCAAATACGGCCACAGAGACAAGCTGAAATAGAGCAGAGTGTCCCAAGTCCAAGAGCTGTCGAAGTACGGGCTCTTCCATATTGGAGAGATGATAATTCCAAGTATCAGCCATCTTGGTCTTTAAAGAAAAAATTATATAAAAGCTGTTGGTGGAAATAGACTTCCGCAAATTTAGAAAAAGGAAGACATCAAGTCCGTTCCTTCAAAGGTTGTTTTATGTTTTCCCCCAAGTCTAAGGAATGTGCGATTCGTATGTAGAAATCATGCGAGTGGTGTTCATGTTAGAGGTTTCCAAATCAGATGATCGCCGACCTTGATTGTGCACATACTAATGTGGAGGGCACGTATCGTATTTCCTAAAACGGACAATATTTGAGCCTATTACTTCTATCATCTGTAGTACTCGTGACAAAGAAATTAGGTTTCCCAAATGACAGATTGGAGGCAAAGTGTATTCGATAAGGATATGTTACTAACACATAGCAGTCAACTTTGTGGTCTGGCAACGTACATGGAAGGATAGTAATCTTGTATACAGCAAGTTCTAATGATACCCGGGCCACTCCAGGCCCTGCCGATGTTGGGCGCCTCACCTCAGTGTTCAAATTGACTCACCAATAATAGGATATGTTCAAGCTTTCACAACCTCAAAAGAATCAATAAATACAATATTTAAATCACGTTTGATTTATAGAACGCAACATAGAACTAACAAATGGATAAAGCTCCTAGAGCTACAAGCCCGGCGCTATGCACGGTGTCAACCAAAGCGAACCCCCGCTATATACTCCTCAAGACGTTATAAAACAAGATATTATGAAGCCATGTATTCGCTTGTTTATTGAAAAATCCGCAGCAGCACTCTTTCTAGTCACGTTAACGAGTTGTCTTATCCAAGATCTTATCCAAGACAAATCGCTGAGCAACAAGGCAAATGGCACTTTCTATGTAGAAAGTTGGATAGATGGTTTTTAGATAATTTAATAATAGTATTTAACAGTTGGCTATAAGTTGATCTGATAATACATGGGTTCAAGCTGATCGTAGATTACAGTCTAGAAGGCTTTGACGCAGCTTTTACTGCACTTGAGCTCGTGCAACACTTGTTGAGATCCTTCGAAGTACGGTCAACATCCACAGTCGTTGGCGGCACCCACAAGGCCGGATTCCTTTGGAAGAAGTTACTAGCCCTCAGCATAACGCTGACAGGCTCTGCAGGCATGATCGGGAAGTCCTCAGGGCGCGGGAAATGTGTCAATCCAAATTGCAGCCAGCAAACGATATCCTCATTTTCCAGATTTTGATCTTCTTCGTTCCAGTCGGCAATGTTATCGTTGTTAGGCCATCCCGGCTGTCCCGTGGACTGACAAACATAGTCACCAGCAGGGTACCGCTGGCCTTCCTTGTACTTCGTCACCCACAAGGTGTGACGAGCAAAGGCAGCTCGACGCCAAACGAGACTGTCAGGCAGAGCTAACAAATTCGGAGACTCGCGGCTAATGATTTTGTACCCAGGGTGCTTATTCGAAGCCGGGTTGATCTTATTGGGGTTGATAATATCCCAGGTACGACTCGTTTCATGATTGTAATCGCAGGCGCCATCACGAGTCGATTTGATAGGCGTTTTCTTACAGTAGAAACCATTCCCGTACAGATTTCCAGTCTGGCCTACCGGAATGTCTGACGGCACAGCATCATTTTGCACAACACTGTTGAATTGGCCATCAATAGCAGGGTCAATTCTTAGGCAGAAAATATGCTGGTGGTTGTGCGCATTGAGCAATGGTGCAATCTGGGATCCATATGGCGCAGCATCTTCTTTGGGATGAAGGGGCCATACGTTGAGTATACCTGTCAGCTTAACCTCAAGCTTGTAGGTGCCGTCCAGAGAAAATATGTGATAAAACGCATACTCATAATTCGCAGCTGTAATGATTTGCGAAATGATCAGTTTACGATCGCGCGCTGAGACCACGGTGCCATCGCGGTAGTCGGTATGTTTATACAAGAGACCATTGTCTTCTTCATGAATGCAAATGGCATTGGGCACGACCGCAGCATCACCTCTCCCGGTAGAAATGATTGCATCGAGATATTTGATTGCCCCTTTGCAATCGCAGCCAGCCTTCAGTGGATTGGTCATAAAACCCATTCCGTATTCACCAATGTCAAATGCGTGCTTCCTATGATGGGGGCTATCGGGATTACCATATGGAACAAGCATCTCTGCTACGCTGAGACGATTGAACAGCATTCGACGGCGGCCTTCGTGCATATCGTCTACACAAACATCAGAAATGACAATTCCCTCGCGATAGTTGAATCCGATATGCATATGGAAGCCCGCCCAGGACAAGTTGTTGCCGTCCATGGTGAATGATACACCGGCTGGCTGTGTGACATCGAGGGGTTTCAGCCGATCCGTAACATATTCCTCGGCAATGAATTCGGGTAGGAAATTGTGACTGGCACTTGGTGGGGGAAGCCGCTCTCCATTGAATGTTTTGATGTCGATACGGAGAACCTCTTCTCTTTCGGTGTCGATAACGACAACAAAATCAAGGGGATGCGCATATTGATTGTCAAGATCAGACCGGCGCCAATAGGCCAGGCCTTGTTGAAGGCGGCGGTCAAAGCCGAAACGCTCATCAATTCCGATCGCCCAGCCATCGAAATAGACTTCATCCATGTTATGAATTCCGATTTCCTTACATACCTCCGCCACACGGGGATCTGCACGAGCAACTCTCTCGCAAACGTCAAGGTCTTCCAATGTCAGGATGGGCATCACATCACTTAATGTTTTACTCGAGATGATGCTTTTGCGAGCAACGTTTACGATGATCTCTGTGACGTTGCTAGATCCCTCCAAAAATGCTATCACAAAGGCTTCACGCACTGGACGAGGGCCATTGTGGTCACGGAAAGCCGTGTACGCAGCCTTGGTGGGCTCACGCAAAGTGATAGTGTTAAATTTCACTCGTCCGTTACTAACGGTTTTCCTTACGAGCTCCGCGACTGCGCAAACTTCTCGCACAGACAGTTGATCTAAAAGCAAGTGTTAGAAAATGTGTATTGACAAGGTATTAGTGCCGCTTACCAAGAGGGTGTGGAATTCTAGTTCTAGTGGCATTGGGGTCGTGGTACTCGGAGGCTACGTCGTTATTGTAGATAGCGTAGCCTGCAATGGACGTCGTGTCGGCAGCCATCCTGAGAATTAGTTGTTGTTTTCTTTTTGATCAGATTCAATATCCTGCCATTGAAAAAAAGGGAATTATATATCATATGTCCGAGATCTCAAGCTTGCCTCATCTCGCTTGTTCATCCAGCAGTGGCCAAACAGCGGTGGCCAAACCGGTAACGATTCCTAAAGCGGGCAATATCTCAGCCACGCTAACCGCATGTAACAACGAGGACTAATCCCGAAGCCCATCGCAGACCCCCAAAAAATAACGAATCCACCAATAAGAAGATTCTCATATACAAAAGGAGTCGTGGTCGAGGTGAGCTGTGAAGCTCTTACTGTTTTAACGCTTCGATTGTCCAACGCAATCGTATAACCAACGCCGCGAGTTTCTACTCCCGCCTCATTTCTCTACCCTCTCCCCAAGCATATGAGATTAGAACTATTATGGACTTATTCAAAGACATCACAACGCCCAATGGCTTCACTTACCAACAACCGCTAGGTTTATTCATCAACAACGAGGTTGTATTATCATCAAGTGGACGCACAATTCAAGCCATTGACCCTGCGTAGGTGTACAGTCAATTCAAATTTTTGACACAAACTGACAAGTGCAAACAGTACGGAAGAAGTCATTGCTGAAGTACACGCAGCTACAGCAGAAGATGTGGACAAATCCGTACGGGCAGCCAAAGCGGCCCTGAAAAGTGAGCCATGGAATACAATGGCAGGGACGGAGAGGGGTATTTTGATCAACAAGCTTGCAGATCTAATTGATGCCAATAAAGGGATGCTTGCATCTATTGATGCTTGGGATAATGGTAAGCCTGCATCCTTGTGGAGAGCAGATGTAACCTCTATGGTCGTTTCCGAGAAAGAATGCTGATTCGTACATCGCAGGAAAGCCATATTCTGTAGCTCTTAATGAGGATCTGCCGGAGACCATAAACACATTTAGATACTATGGCGGCTGGGCGGATAAAATCTTCGGTCAGACTATTGGCACGACAAGCAACAAGTTTGCGTACACCCTCCGGCAGCCCATTGGAGTCGTGGCACAGATCATCCCTTGGAACTATCCTCTATCAATGGCGGCATGGAAGTTGGCTCCTGCTCTTGCATGCGGAAATACTGTAGTTCTCAAAGCAGCAGAGCAAACCCCACTTAGCATACTAGTATTGGGCCAGTTGATCAAACAAGCCGGATTCCCTCCTGGTGTTGTTAACCTCCTCAATGGATTTGGACGAGAGACTGGTTCAGCTTTAGTGGAGCATGAACTGGTCGACAAAGTTGCATTCACTGGCTCAACAGCTACAGCACGTTCTATTCTTACCATGGCTGCGAAGACACTGAAAAACGTCACTATTGAGACCGGCGGAAAATCGCCGTTGCTGGTGTTCGGGGATGCCGATATTGACCAAGCGGTAAAGTGGTCTCATCTTGGCATTATGTCACATCAAGGCCAAATCTGCACAGCAACATCCCGGATTCTCGTCCAAGAAGACATTTATGACTCTTTTATTACAAGGTTCAAAGAGAGAGTCCGCACGACTTCCATCATTGGGAATCAATGGGGAATAGATGTCTATCAAGGCCCACAAGTGTCACGAGACCAGCTCAACCGCATCTTATCTTACATTGAAACGGGGCAAAGAGAGGGTGCTACTCTCGAGATGGGTGGTAAAGCATGCCCAATTGATGGGAAGGGCTATTTCGTACAGCCAACAGTCTTTACGCATGTGAAAGATGACATGACAATTTACCGAGAGGAGATATTCGGTCCCGTGGTTACCATCAGCGGCTTCTCCACGGAGGAAGAAGTTATTACTCGATCAAATGACTCCATGTACGGCTTAGGAGCAGCAGTGTTCACGCGAGACTTGGAAAGAGCGCATCGGGTTGCGGCAAGAATTGAATCAGGCACAGTATGGGTCAATTCCAGTCAGGATTGCGACCCGCGAGTACCGTTTGGGGGTGTAAAGCAAAGCGGCATCGGAAGAGAGCTCGGTGAAGCCGCATTAGATGCGTATACCCAGATAAAAGCTGTCCATGTCAATCTTGGCAGCAAGTTGTGATCAGATGGAGCATGAAAGAGAAAGGAAAACGATCGCCAATCCTCCCTACGGTAGATCCTCAGGATGATGAATAGTCGACAATTATAGCAGCTAAAATTGTTATAGCTAAGTGTTTAAAGAGAAAACTTAACCAATGATTCTTAATAGACAAAATGTCTTCATAAATGGAACAGGCTGTGTTATAAAGTCATATTAAAAACTAATCTTACAATCAGATTTCAAATGAAATTTGGATGTATTCAGACTGGAGCACTATCAGAAACTTCTGTTTACCACTCACAGTAATTAGTCCGTTCCGCTAGCCTTCTACTTTTTGCTGTAACGTGCTAATTCTCTGACAGCAACTTCTGTCCCATTAGGATTTTTTAGTAGGTGTTGAAGGACGCAAAGGAGCAGGGTTCGACAGTGATATAAGTGAAAGGCCAAATGATACGAGAGACTAGAAGAACATGAGAGCTAAAATAGACCCACGCCATGAAAGCCCAAAACGCAATTTCTTAACGTACATCATACTGACTCCTCGCTGCTTTGACCGCCCTTCGAACTGCTCTTGTGCCTCTCTTCAAGCACATGTTCAGTTACATGCTCTCGGTCAAAGATCGACTTCTTGATCAGTAACGAAATGAGTGCACTCAGCACCGCAATTGCGAGAAGAAGCTCAAAGGTATTGCGAAAACTAGCAGCATAAGCCGCCAATATCTTGTCTCGCAACGTTTGATCAGTCATCGCATTCAGTACACTGACGTACTGATCAGCATCGGTGCCGATAGCAACATCAAGGCCAGCCGAGGCGAGATGCTGCTTCAATCTGTTTTGGAACATGGTACCCCCGATCGCGACGCCGAAAGTCTGCCCAAATGTGCGAACGAATGTGTACATTATGGCTGCGTAGGATTCATCTGTCTCCTTAGCCAGGGCCTGGGGCACGAATATAAGTGCTTGGATGAGAAGGCCATGTGCTATGCCAATTGTCATGAGTATCAGAACCCAGCGCCATGTGGCAATCGTTTCGTCTAGCAAGATCAGGAGACCAGATGAAAGGATCATAAACACCCAGCCAGACCACAGTGCCCATCGAACGTGGCCTGTACGGGTGATGATCAACGATACAATGACGCTGATCGGCATGAGGATGCTGCTTACGGTGATTAGACACGCACCGGTATGAACTGGCGAGAATCCTTTGACCGAGATGAAATATAGCGCAATATAGTAGAGCTGAATGTAAAGCTGAGAGCAATTGGGGAAGTGAAGCGTCAGTATGAAAAAGAGGTAAAACGGCGCGATGCAGGTGACCTTACCACGAGTCCCTGTGTAATAGCACAAAAGTAACCAGCCAACGCAGACCTATTTGAGAAAATGGCGAGCCTGATGAATGGTTCAGCAGCTCCTAATTTCTCCCATATGAGAGATACTACCGTTCCCACAATACCTAGAAGCAGAGGAACTAATGTTGCAGCGCTGGCCCACTCATAGTCAACGCCGCCCCAGGTAACAGCCATCAAGAATATCGTCATACTACTAATGAACAAAAAACCGCCAATCCAATCGATACGTGCCAGCTTTTCCATTACCGATTGTTTTTTCGTTGTAAGTCGGAGAGTCAAGGGGACAAGCACTAATCCCACACCACAGAAGGGTAGATTAAGCCAGAAGATCCACCTCCAAGTGACGTGTTGTGCTAAGAGACCACCAATTAATGGACCAATAATCGATCCTATAGCCCATGCCAGTTGCGAAAACGTTGCGTATTTAGGACGAACTCGAAGAGGGACGATGTCGCATAGAACGATCTGAGTCATAGGTATTATCCCGGCACCTCCTACACCTTGAAGGACTCGACCAAGTAGTAAGACATCCATACTTTTGGACAGTGCTGCTGCAATACTGCCCGCAGTGAAGAAAAGCAAGGCTGCTGATAGAATCTCTTGACGTCCAAGTATGTCGGATAGAGATCCCATGAAGGGCATCAAAACACTACTTGCCAGGAGATATGATGTGCCCACCCAAAAGGCTGAACTGCCGCTGCCTTTCAGATCTTGCGATATTGTCTGTATGTACTTAGAATCCAAGAAGGAATGTTTCACGCATAATTCAAGAACTTACCGGAAGAGCGGTTACCAAGATAGTTGCATCCAATGCCACGATCAGGCTAACGAAGGCTAAGGTGAAGATGATTGACCAGGCCCTGGGGCCGGCTTTCCAGGTGCCTTCGCTTTTGATCTCGACGACCGTTTCGCCATCTGTAGGCTTGACTCCGCTCATGGTGATGGTCACCAGCAGACGAATATGATTCTCACTGGAAGAAAAGAGACTTACCCCCAAAGAATGTCACTTTAGCTAGTGACAAATATTTCGAAGAGAAAACTGGGGATCGGGTTAATATAACGGTATTTATAGATATGTTCTAACCTTCTTCCTGGGTTTATTTTTAACACTTCATATATTTCATCCTAATGCAGTACTGGGTGAAATACAATTTACCCGGAGAACATGCCCATCACTTCCGCAAGGATCCTCCCACCTAGTAATTTTGGAGCCCGGGAAAGATTGGGCATGTTGCATAAGAGGCTCTTAGTTAATTGAGCCGACCCCCTTATGTACTGTCCTTAGCTTCAGCTGAACTAGTTAGAGCCATGAATTCTCTCTAAGTGATGGACTAAGAAGTAACTACGAAGCTAGCGTCAAAAGTTTATATTAACTAGTGCGTTTAATTGGATCAATACATCGAATTACAGCAAAATTACTATGGATGGGTATGTGACTGCACAAGCTGAGCAGAACTACTTTGTCCTCCAGCATACACCAGGCTTGGCCAGATTGAGTCTATGCAGATTCACTCTCAACACTCTCAGCGACCTCTTCTCACTTATCCTCAAGATGAGCTTCCAAAGATAGACAATTTTTTTTTCTTACACCGCTTAGAATTCAGCCATTCATTCAGCCATTACTCATTATGTCTGACTAGCGCAGCACCAGCGGGTACATACCTCATTAACAACTTGTAAAGTCGTCCCGAATACCACCCAATATCCCTGCTTGGTATAATATCGGCAAGCACTTACCAAGTCGTGATGTGTATATGCCTTGCCAGCTATGGATTTTAGGTGGAAATTTTTACCCATAAGGCTGTCTGACAAGTCTGTCGTGCTAGGAGTTGTCCGTAACTCCGCCAAGTGTGGACTTCTTATTGGATATTGTTAAAGAAGCTGAAATGCATGACTATATGTAGCTTCAACGCCACGACGTCTAGGCAATTTTCAGCCAATTAACTCCACAAGTAGGAAAACGCGCTAAAGCGAAATCAAGTAATGTTTGAGGCTCCAGCCTGCATTATTTCCGGACGGTGTCTACTTCCGTTTAACTCTAATTTTAGGTCCGGCACGAGTATCGATTATTCGCAAGTCTCATTTCACAATCGTAGACTTTGAACAATCCGAAAGCGGATACTAGTAAATTTTCGTTACGAATATGCGAGTTTTGGTCATGTGGTAGATGTATAAGCCCGGCTTTGTGTTAAATGCTAGATCATAAATGATGGACCAAATGCCCTCATCTTCAACAAGGTGTCTACGCTTCATTTGTCCAACAAAGTCGTAGCTGTGCGTGAGCTGTTATCTCAGTTACCCATACACTTAAACTAATTAGGGTTGCTGAATTCGATTGTGGTTAGCCATTTAAGAGAAAACTTGGATTCGCGGGCTGGCCGTAAACTAGTAGAGCTTACTCGGTATGCTTTACTAATAGGTTAAATATGACTTGGAGCAATTCTTGGAGGGCGGGCTTGAGGTGAGTGATCTGGGTACAAGATCCACTAACATAAGGCTTAACTGGTATTGTTAATCCATCCAAGCCATTAAAGCCCCGAGGTGTCACTCTCTGCGAAAGCCAACACTGATTGGGTGAACGGTAATAAATTAAACGCCCTTCGATACGAACGTGCATCAAATCACTGCCCGACTTCTTTAGATAATCTTAACATGAAGCAATTCTGACGGGGCTGAGAATAGCGAGACACCGGCACGGCCCTTCGGTTCGTGGTATCCACCACATCTTTAAGGGGCAATTAGCAGTCGACTAAAGTCGTGTTAGATTGGATGGCAATTTGACCCGGGGGCCAACGAAAAACTTAGAGCAAGGGTCGCCCTGGAATATTCTTGCCTGCGTTTCTTGAACTAGTAATTCCACTTCCTCCTGGATCTCTTCGTCGTTTATTAAGATAACAAGCACGGTATTATACTTCCTCACAATGAGTTGGATTGTCCAGAGTGCTTAACTTATGTCGTGATGGGTAGAGCCTCCGACAGTTTTGCCATTCGATCCATGTGGGCCTCCGCACGGAACGAACTGGAAATTTTAGGGCTAAGGCCATTTTCTTGGCAATTATAGCATTGTGTCGGTCGTGGTCATAGTCAAAGGCGCTGCTTACGCAGGATTCCCCCCACCCCCAGTGTGGGTGTTAAATGATGAGACCGTTCATCGCTGGGTTAACTGTTTGGACGGGTGCGGGCAGCATCTGCATAGGATGGGTTGTTTGTAGATTTGCGGTTGTGATTTAGGTGCGCAAATATTTGATTTTGTGGAAGATCTCTTCATAACTGTTGCGTGAGTATGACTTGACGTGGGCTTCCATTTTCAGAGGTCTGCTTGGCAGGGTTTGCAGCTCGTGTAGAACCTCTGCTAGGGCAGCACTAAAATCTTCTTTATTCGTCTTTAGTTCTGCCCTATGCAAGTCATTCTCGTTCTCTGAGGTCTGTCCTGGATTTGGTGAGCTCTTTCACAAATTCGAATGTGTCCAGTTCCAGCAGCCCTTCACTAATCAAGCTTCCTACCCCCAGCTTCGCAGACCCTTCGAATGCCCGTGACGACTCCTTAACAGGGTGCAAAGGTTCGTCACAAGATCACACCATCCCATTGTTAATTACGGCGACGTATTCGACCAAGACTGCATATAATTGCACCTTAACAAGGGCATTCGGGTCATCACTTGAAATTTATAGCAGAAATATACTATCTCCTACTCCTCCAACTCCGTCCTCCGTCACCAATCGACGCATTACATTCACAATGCAATATGCCTTTCCAACGCTCCCACTTGGTCAGTTGAGGGAGAGCTTTGCTAGTAACGCGAAGTGAGATCTGTTCCTTGGAGAGTAGTACATGATTTCAGTGACAAAGGAGTCTTCGGGCTCTAAAAGACTGACTATGTAGTCCGAGAGAACAGACGCAAATGTCCATGTGCAAGGAGATGGGATTTAAGTACCTCCTTCGTACTGAGGACCTGGGATCAAACAGAGCCGCACGAAGAGAATCAAAAGCAAAGGCCAACTACAGGTCCCTGGGCGAGGCGAAAAGTTTGGCCGCAAGAAATGGCGTTAATACATATTAAGTAGAGCGACAAGAGTTATAATGGCAGTTGGCCTCCATATACGCCGAGGAAGGAAGAGCTTCAGGGTAGATAAAATTCATTCATTCATCCATCCTTCCATCCATCCATCCATGCTATATGCTCACGGCGAGAAAGGCACTTCTTATTGGGACCTACTACAGTCTCTCTTTTGCTTGGCTTTTCACTTCATTGGAAAAAGTCTCCGATGCCCATGATTTGGCTTATGCTGCAGGAATATTGGTTGTTTTACACCCGCTGTCATGCAGCCAATCCGACTAATCACGGTAATGACGGCGGGATAAGTCACCATGACCACCGATTTTCGTACGTCCAAGTTTACGTTTGGCAAAAGCAAACAACTCGAGATGTGACTTGGTGGCAAATGACTTGTTATCCTAGCAAACAATAAATATACACAGTACCCGACCGAGGTTCCGCACTTAAGCCATAGGTGGGCGGGCACAGCGGGCACAGCCACATCATCTTACTGCCAGCTAGCCAGCCTTTTGTTGTTTCAGCCTTGTTAGGACTAACACGAAAGATTCTTCTGAAATAAGAACCCGCAGCGAATTATTTACCCTCGACCTATCCAGGAAGCAGTTCTTTTTAGAGGTGAATGACATCTCAAAACGCAGAACATGGCTTCCCAGCAATTTTTGCACAATGATTACACCATCGGATGGGTATGTGCCTTACCGAAGACTGAATTAGTAGCCGCAGCAGCGATGTTAGACGAAGAGTACCCAATACTCCCCGCAGTTGATCCTCAAGATGCGAACTCATACCTCCTCGGCCGAATCGGCGATCATAATGTGGTAATTGCTTGCCTACCTCCAGGGACTACAGGCAAAGCATCTGCTGCCACTGTGGCAAAAGACATGCTTCGTAGCTTTCCATCGATTAGATTTGGACTGATGGTTGGAATTGGTGGCGGGGTTCCATATCGTGGGAGACAAGGTCGAGATAGAGATGAGAAAGATGATTCTTATGATGAATCTGAAGACGATACGGAGGAAACGCCAGATATCCGGTTGGGTGATATCGTGGTCAGTCTGCACTCCAAGTCTGCCGAGGCAGTTGTGCAGTATGACTTTGGCAAGTCACTCCACACAAATGAGTTTGTTTATACTGGTGGAAAACTGAACAAACCTCCAAATATTGTCCTGACGGCGGTTGGCAGACTACAAGCAAACCACTTACGCGGTCACAGCAAGATCCCCGAGTTATTATGCAAAATCCTTGCAGAAAATCCGAGGATGGCAAGTTTCCAGCACCAAGGCTTTAAGAAGGATCGTCTCTTCAAATCAAATGCAGTTCATGTGGATGGAGAGAAGTCGTGTGAAGCTTGTTGTGGATCTAATAATGTTAATCTTGTCAGAAGAAAGGATCGGTCTGATATTACTCCAAGGGTTCATTACGGAACTATAGGATCCGCAGACCAGGTGATGAAGGATGCTTTCCTGAGGGATCAGTGGGCATTGAAGGAGAATATCTTGTGTTTTGAGATGGAAGCTGCCGGTGAGTGTTATTCTTATACTGTTCAGTTTTGAAGACTTATGTCTATTCCAGGATTGATGGACTCCTTTCCCTGCCTTGTCATTCGAGGAATCTGCGATTATGCAGATTCTCATAAGAATAAGATCTGGCAACCATATGCGGCTGCGACAGCAGCATCATATGCGAAGGAGCTGCTATCAATTATTCCCGGGCAGGGAATTACAGTTCTTACACCAATCAAAGAGTGTAGGTAGTTTACAAATCTAGCTAGCTAGAAGATTTTGCATATATAAGACGGCTAACTTAAAAGAATGATTTTCTTAGTGTCCGCAATCTCAAAACGACTTGAATTAATGAATCTCAGCTTTGAAAAAGCATTCCGTCAACGTGAAAACCATCACCGCGAACAAGTTCTGCGACATCTCACAGAAGATCACCATCATTGTCACCAGGCATTCAAGACATCAACTTATGAGAAATTTAAGAACTTCAACCCAGACCGAGCGAAAGGAACGTGTGAATGGGTTCTACACAGCCCTGAATATCTGCGTTGGTGGGAAGCTACAAACAATGATCTCCTATGGGTTTCGGCTGATCCCGGATGCGGTAAATCCGTACTTGCTAAATCCTTAGTTGATGAGATCTTTGGATCTTCCAAATCCAATATATCAACTATTCATTTCTTTTTCAAGGACAATGATGAGCGGAATAGTCTCTCCACAGCCCTATGCGCTGTACTCCATCAGCTCTTTGACTTACAGCCACAACTATTACAACATGCTTTGCCAGAGTGGAAAAAAAATCAAAAAATGATTCATCAAGAAGTTGACACTTTATGGCGTATTTTTATAGCAGCAGCGTCTGATCCAGCGTCAGGAAAGATTATATGTGTTTTTGACGCTCTGGACGAGTGTCAAAGGCAAGACCAGAAACAACTTATTAAAAAGCTTAACAAATTTCAAAGGGATCATCGTCCCTCAAATGAGATGAATTGGTTAAAGTTCTTAATCACTAGTCGACCATATGACGAAATTAAAAGCGACTTTCAGCCGATCCTTAAAACTTTCCCCCAAATTCATCTTCGAGGCGAGGAAACTGACCAGATTCGCAATGAAATAAATCTAGTCATAAAAGTATATATGACAGATCTCAGTGAAAAGCTGAGACTCACAGTTGAAATGCAGACACGGCTTGAAAGAGTTTTATTACATATTGAGCACCGCACATATCTTTGGCTGCACTTAGCTATTGATGATATTCACAAAACACTAAAAAACAGTGTTCGACCTGAACAGGAATCAATTCATATGATTCCAAAAACAGTCAACGAGGCATATCAAAAGATCCTAGATCGAGTCACACCGGACCAAGAAGAAAATGTGAGACTGACCCTGCAGATTATTATTGGCGCACGACGTCCATTGACCATTCAAGAAATGGCAATGGCCTTAGGAATAGCGACTGTACGAGATGTGCAAAATGCAGAAAAAGCTTGTCTAAACATTGATGGACTAGGCGAAAGATTACGACAATGGTGTGGACTATTTATTTTCATCAGAGATTCCAGAATTTATTTGTTTCATCAGACAGCAAGAGAGTTTCTGGTAGGAAAGTATGCTAGGTCCGCTGCATCTAAGTGGTATCTCAACCCAAGCCTAGCAAATGTCCAAATGACTCGAATTTGTACCAGGTACCTGCTTATGGACGATCTAGTGAGGAATAACGCAGATTGTATACATGTTTTGCAGGAGTATTGCGCAGAGTTTTGGCCATATCATTTTCAAAAGATAAAATCACCCGAAAGAGAGCTTATACAATCCGTCTATAAGCTTTATGATCTAACCACGGAACGATTTGCTCTGTGGTTTCCGATATTTTGGAGGTCAACAATGCCATATTTTTGGAGGCCACAAATGAATCAGATCCGATTGGCTGCATTTACTGGTCATGGGAATATACTTTCTATGCTGGACACGAGTGAAGATGGTGCAATTGATCAAAAAGATAGCTCAGGCACAAACGCGCTACAATGGGCATGTATACGCGGAAATCATGGGATCGTGCAGCAATTGCTTGAGTTGGGAGCTAACGTCAATGCTCAGGGTGGTCACTGGGACAATGCTCTCCAAGCTGCTTTAATAATGGGACATCCTAAGATTGTGCAGCTGCTGCTAGAGAAGGGAGCTGATGTCAATGCTCAGAGCGGCTATGCTCTCCAGATTGCTGCTGCAGGAGGGCATCTTGAGATTGTGCAGCAGCTGCTAAAAAAGGGGGCAGACGTCAATGCTCAGAGTAGAGGCTATGGCAATGCTCTTCAGGCTGCTTCAGCAAATGGACATCTTGAGATTGTACAGAGGCTGCTAGAGAAAGGAGCTGACGTCGATGCTCAGAGTAGAGAATATGGCAATGCTCTGCAAGCTGCTTTAACAAATGGATATCTTGAGATTGTTCAGCAGTTGCTAGACAACGGAGCTGACGTCAATTCTCAGGGCGGCTGCGTTCTTCAGATTGCCGCCGCAGGAGGACATCTTGAGATTGTGCGGCAACTGTTAAAAAGAGGAGTTAATATTAATGCCCAGTGTGGCTATTATAATAGTGCTCTTCAGGCTGCTTCAGCAAAGGGAAATCTTGAGATTGTACAGCTGCTGCTAGTGAAAGGAGCGGATACCAATGCACAGGGTGGTCTATATGGTAATGCTCTCTATGCTGCTCGTATCGAAGGACATATTGAGATTGTACAGCTATTAGAAATGCGGGGAAAATATGCCGGCCCAAGTGTGCAGAAGAGAAAAATACTCAGTACAGATGCGGGCCCCGTACACAAGAGAAGAAGGCTCAATACATTCACAGGCTAGCAATCTACATGACGAAAATTTTCACCCGATCGCTATGTGATCCTACGTTGTTGGCAACAGATTATGCGCAGAATAAGAAGCAATGGAAAATAGACATTGCGTGGACAGTCACTAGCCCACCGGATGCTCCAACATCGCTAACAGCGTCTCGTGACACAGACCACATGTTGCACGATTTGTGGCACCATGCGTTGAGCGGCGAATCGCTTGCTGTTCTTCAATTCAGTGCTCGCAGAGGCTACTGGCTAATTATATAGACAATTTATGTAATAATCCTCTGCTTCCTTCTTTCACGTAATCTATCCAATGAGGGTTGTCAAATATCTTGGTAGCATAGGAGCTTAGCAAAAACCTGTTCGACATTACTGAACCTTGTGTATTTGTGCGTTCCGCGGCCTATGGCCTAGGGGTCCCAATCGGCTTAGATCAGAAGAAGGTCGCTGGTCGACACCAGACGCGCGTCGTCCAGGGGCTATCTACAGTAGCACAGCCGCTAATGTGGTAGCTTCTTTAGCCCGGTATATTTGTCCCGTGGGATCCTCATCCCAGCTAGGGCAGCACTCAAACAAAATCATAAAAGTAAAATAAGAAGCTTCCGCCGTAGGTAACCACTTACTTCACAATTTCCTCTTGTCTTGCATAAGACGAAAAGAACCAGTAATTTTGCATAATGTTAGATGCTATCTTTCTCATTTAGTATGTGACCTAACATACACCCTTGTAAATTCTGTAAAGTCTGTTCTTTAGAAAAACACATAGATAATTCATCAGCTATACTTACAACGTAGCATATGAGGGTATGACAGTTATTCAACTCTGTTTATTGCCAATGTATAGGTAGCTATTTTAATAGCCGCCCGCAGAAAACAGCAGGGGCCGGTTATATGGGACGATAGAAAGTTTCTATATCTTAAGCTGTGCAATGGTATCATTTTTCAGCCTGCTGTGATTCATCTAAGGCTCCTCGCCCCTTTCGTGTTTCTAGACGCCTGCTAGTGTCGGATATATATGTCTGAGGCCCACGCTGTGGTTATAGCCAACATGACCCGAACAAGCAGACTTTGCATATTGGTTGATGATTTACATTAGGGCACATCACCTATGTAGTGATGAGTCATCTCTATAAAAATTTTTAAACAGCTAGAACTGCCACGGGTCTTTAGGAGTTTGAGTAACATGGTTCATTTTAGGATATACTAGCTGGCAAGACTGGTGCTATATGCCATGGTAATCAATCTACTGTGGTGCGGGCAAGTGGCATGGTTTCGCGCGTCTTCTGGGTGAAAGACGGCCAAAACGAATTCTTGGGCAAAATATTCTCATGTCACATCCCGGGGAGATTGTGTCAAGGGTCCAAGCCTATCTAAAACTATTTGTCCGACGCTAAATCGCTCAGCGTGAAGCCGCTTTATGCACTATGCACAGTCGGGCTCAAGGATCGCCCACTGAATAGGATCCGCCGGCGGCGAAATCATGAGTCCTCAGTGATTACTCGGTAGTCACCCTGAAACTGTCAGTAACTGGCCACAATTAGCCGAGGAGTCTCTTATTGGTTTATATAATGGTGTGAGATGCAGGCCATCTCAAATCAAGTCCAGCTCGTGGCGCGAAGATGGAACTCCGCACTTCTCCCGTGTCCTTGCAGCCTCGATTGCGATCGATCGATATTTGGCGGTCCAACTCGAGGCATCAATATCCTTAGAGGCTGGACAGGATGCTTTCTCGCATTTCGACTGTGCTTGTCTCGCTTTTAAAGGGGTCTTTCTTGTCACATGTGGAGAATGAGCCGACATCAACAGCCGCCACAGATGAGCTCGCGCTCCCCTTTACATATTTCTCGGAAATCCCTCACTGCTCTGTACGTCAAAAGACCGCGATTCGGGCGATTGGCGCCTGACAAAGGTTAATTAAGCTTTCTGGAAAATTACTGATATCCTTTAAGTTACAATGTCTCTACTTACCAGGTCTCCAACGTGGCTGCTCGCACCTGGACTTCGATTGCATTTGTAGAACTTTCGAAGACGTCGCACAGGATGAAAACGTAGAGGCTTGCATTTCCTTATGTCCCGATAATGGGGATAAAAGATGTCAGTGTCCTCAATCTACCTAGGATGATACCATCTCATTTTTAATGGTTTTTTTTTATTCTTTCTAGATGCACCCGGACGAATCCTCGATTTCTGTGAACTGGTCGGTGTTTATATTCAATTACCAGAATACATGAACCAATACGCCGCGTTACACCGACGTGCTCGTGTAGGTTCCTCCGGATCTGTTTCAGAAAGTCAACCCAGCTACACTGAAACAGGTTATTACACTACGTCTATTTCCGCGACGTCGAAAACAGTTTTGGAATCCACGACGACTTTTGCAGAAACAAGAGCCACTACTACAGCGACTACACAGTCTACAACTGCTACAAAAGCGGCAGCTACATCAGGGAGGAGCGAGAGCAGTTCCGGCAGTTCATCGTCATCAAATTCGTCGTCGTCGTCAGGCTCACCGTCATCTTCAGGTTTATCCACCGGGGCAAAGGCTGGAATTGGAGTGGCAGTCCCGCTGGTTGTTATCATTATGGTGCTAGGGTTATGGTGGTATCTACGCAAACGAAAGGACAATAAACAAGTGGTCGTACCAGGGACTGTTGGCAATAATCTTCCAGAAGTCACCCAGTCGTGGCAGAAGAAATTGGTGCCTGCAGCACACCTCGCCGAGGCAGATGGCAACGCCATCAGTGAAGTTGAAAGCAATTCTGTACTTCCCTCGATGCCCCACACCACAAGATCCTCAGACTTTGTCTACGAGCTAAGTGCGAATCCTTCAATCCGACGCCCTCCGCCTGTCAAAGGGGCGGCGTCAGGTCGACAGTCTTCTGAGACTTCTTTCAACGTTCCATTGGAGAATGTTGAAGCGAAAAGCACGAGCGCATCATTGCAGCAGCCATCAGAATCACGTCAGAGCAAAGACCAAACTGCGAGAAACCCAGACGCAGAGCTGCTACAGCTTCAAACAGAAATGGCTCGTATCAGGGAACAGAGGGAACGGTTACAACAATTGAAGTTGTTGGAAGAGCAAGAAGAGGAGTTGAAGAAACGAATCGCGGCTCTCAAGGCCAGTGGCCCGAGCGCATAAGGAAGGGGGTGATTTAATTTCTTGATGCTTCATACATGCATACATCAACAAGCTGATCGTCTATAATAACACAACACGATCATTGAAAAGTATAGAGAGAGAATTGAACCTGCATGGGATATATCAATTACATCTATAATTAAGGTAACAGACCTCTAGATGTCAAATGAATTATAATGTTATGTTGGACTAAGTGTACGGAGCGCCCTTACTCAGCCTACTACTAATAATAAAAGTCGAGTTCTAAAAAGCGCTTTCTAGCAATGATTCATCACCCGCTATCTGAGATAGACGAACGGTTTCATACATCTAGGTGGGCTTTAGGCGCCCACTGGAAAGTGGCGTAGAAACAGAAAGATGATTGATGTGGCATGAATTTATTTACTCCCTTTACACTAACACGAGCAAATTGTTTGATGGAAAGAGTACTTGGCAAGCCAAACGCTCGTCTTTTGTTTCTTCTGCAATCCAATACTCTTCGCAACAAACTCCGAGGTATGGTCTCGAAAGCGCTGTCAGCCACCAAATCGTCGGCGTAGGACGCAGAAGACTAGACAATTTCACCAACCGATATGAGAGCCATTCGGCGAAAGCGGGCAGCGTAAAAGAGCTCCTTGAAGCTACGCATCTGTCTACCATAGGCCAATCAACGAAGCTAGACCTGAACGTTTTGCTTTGTCGACTTTGATTCGATGTATGGATGGGAGAGAAAGTATTTGATGTACGGAATTTTCTTACGCGGATTTGCAAAAATTCACGATAATGCGAGGTTTGCCATGTACTAACTATTCCTGGCGTAATATATTGCTTACAGGGGTCTTTGGGATTTAAATATCCTGAGAATATTTCTTCGCCTTCCTTAACCTCAGCATTTGCGCGATTTCTCGCCAAAAGCCTGTGGTCTCCTCCACCAAAGCTGTCTCATAAGCATCGATGATCGGTTTGTCCCAGACGAGATCTGCTTCCGAGCTGCGAACAAATTCCGTGCGCTTGGCAATCTTCCATCCCCCGAATGTCAACGGAGCGAGAAGTAACATGGTATAGTAAGAGAAGAAGGTGCCGGTATCCCAGGATCCCGGCAAGAATGTGCTGTAGCCGTAACATGTGACGGTGATGACCATGCCGCAAACCCCAATCCAGCCAGAGTACGGTTGGAACCAGCCGACGTAGGGCAAGGTGTTGCGGTCGATATCTTGGGCTTTGAGTGCCCGATAGAAGAATATATAGGTCACTGACATCACAATGTAATTGATAATCTGTGCTGCCTCTGTAAGATTAACCAGCCACGTAACGACTTGAGCAGATCCGCTCGACACTTGAAGAAAGGACAGGAGAGAGAAAAGCATGGTGGTCAGATAACAATAGATCGGGACGCCTGCTTTTGTGCATTTCCGTAGAAACCCTGGTGCTTGACCTGCCAGGGCAAGGCCGTACAGAGATCTCGTCGCAAAATAAGTGAGAGCGTTCCCTGCCGAGAAGATCGACGTAACGAGGAGGGCATTGGTAGTATGTGGAAGGGCACCAATGCCCATGTTTTGCATCGCTATCACATATGGAGATGCCGCGGCAGTTCCAGCTCCACTGCTCTTCCCCGAGAGGACGTTGGTGAGAGTCGGATCATTGTATGGGAGTATAATCCCCACACACAAGGCCCCGCCCATGAAAAATATCGCAAACCGCCAATACATTGTCTTGAAAGCGGCCTTGAGGTAGACGCGTGGACGCTTGGCCTCGCCGGCGACCATTGCAAGGTATTCTGGACCAACTATCGTAAAGGCGGCGGTCCATAGGGAGCCCAGGAATCCTTCAAAGCGGCCAAGAGCGCCAGTGGCTAGATACTCATTGAATGCCCCCTTACAATCCAGTAAGCTAAAAAAAAATCATGCAATGGCTGAATGAAAAGCTTTGAAGATCGGGTCACTCACTGGGTTGCGCCAGTATCGGAAACCATAAGCATCATGTTGTGGATTACCACCGACCATTGTCACAAATGTAAAAGAGAAAACGACAGCAATGAGCAAGACCTTCCCAGAAGCAAGCCTAGCAAGATTGTTAGTTGAACATTAATTCATCAGCTGAACCAGTAAGATTACCAGAATTCCGCCTCTCCGTAGTATTTGACTGCAAAGATATTAAGAGCACTTGACGGCGTTAGTTGAGCTTCAAGATGAGTCATCGATAGCTCACCCGTAGGAGACTATGCACGCGGCACAAATCGCAGCTATAGGAATATCATCGCTCCAATACGTCAGGACAAGATTGAGGGCGGATATCTCCCATGGAATTAGAACAGCCTCATAGAGGAAGAAATTCCAGCCAGCCATGAAACCGAACGCCTCGTCGACCCACTTCCCCGCCATGCGAATGAATGATCCGGAAACTGGCATGAATACAGCCATCTCAGCCATGCAATTGTTCACAAACCCCAGCAGACAACAGTAGATTACATAGCCAAGAAAAAGAGAGCCAGGCCCGCCCTTGAGGAGCCCACTGCCAATGCTGACGAAAAGGGCCGTCCCAATCGAGCCACCAATGGCAATGAGCTGGATTTGACGGTTTCCGAGATGTCGTTTCAGCTCATCTGAATTGCTTATGATCGTACCCTGAAAGCCATCATTTCCATCAGATTCTTCGTCTGCTTGAGGACCAGAGACCTTCAAGTCAGGCTCGAGCTTCATCGTGGTGTTTTCAGGTAGCAAGTAGGGCAATAATGCAGGAACTCCAATTGGGAAAGGTGGAAAGGGAAAAGAAAGTACAAACTTCTGAGATTGGACAGTAATGAGGAGATTTTGTGTCTTATATGGGACGAGCCCAAGGTAATCTATCTAGAAACAAGGTTCAATCGGTAAATGACAATACGTATAGCTGTACCACTACTGTAATCTATTACCTTGTTATCTCCTGTTCTTGGCGAAAGATCAAATAGATAACCTTTAGTGCTCACGTACTTGGGCATGCATACCGTACTAGGTGTTTCGTTTTAAGTACAGACTGCCTGCCAAGTCGACAAGCAATACTGATAACGTCGCTCCTAACCAGCACCAACTGGGACCATAAACCGCGGAGAAGATTTCTTATTTCAGAATTTAGGTCTGAAGTTTAGCAAAACCCGACAATATGGATGGTTTAACTGAACAGGGCAGCAAAGTCCACAGACCATAATCCGAGATAACAGTTTAAATAACACCTTCCTCTAAATTTGTGATAGAACGATACGAGCAAAGCTTACCTCACCTTTTCTTTGATTAAATCATCAGTGAATTACCATATAATATGGCAACTGCAATCTCAGTCCCAACTTCTGCCACTTCATTTGAAGTGACTCCAGAAAGCGCCAGTTTCTCTCCGCAAAACACACAATTTGATCCTACCAGGCACATGGCGTTCGAGCCGCCAGCAGAGGTGATTACTTTGCGGGAACTCCTCCTGTCAGAAGAGAACGCGTGCTCCCCCGTAGCAATTACGCGCCCTTTTCCACTGTTCTCCCTGGAAGGTGTGACGGAAATGCGGAGAGATATCTTCCGCAAAGAATTGGTCATAAAGCATGGTCAAAAAATCAAACCGGGAGTCTACAAGATGCGGGGGTACTCTCAAGATACCCCCTTTGTAGATGCGGCCTGGTGTAATCCCGAAGTCATCAAGGCATGCTCACAGGCAGCTGGTATTGATCTGGAGGTAATCTTTGACTACGAGATTGGGCATGTCAATGTGCAGCTCGACGAGCTGGCTGACAAGCCGTCTCTGGACGACGTCCTTCCGCCGGCGGTCCCGCCAAAGACGCAATGTAGCATCCCGGACGGTTCTCTCAGCTCCGAGGAGCAACTAGCCTCTGTTCGAGATTGGCATATCGATGCATACCCATGGGTGTGTGTCTGTATGCTTTCGGATCCGCAGGGAATGGTGGGAGGCGAGACTGGCCTTCAGAAAGGAGACGGCTCGATTGTGAAGATGCTTGGGCCTGGCGTTGGTTGGGCGGTCATGATGCAAGGCGGCTGTATCAATCACATCGCGCTCAAAGCGTATGGCTGCCGCGAACGAATTACAATGGTCACCTCCTTCAAGGCGAAAGATCCTTTAGCAAAAGATATGAGCACCCTCAATATTACTAACAAAAGTAGCCGACTGGACGAATTGTTCTTCCAGTGGACCACATACAGAATGGATATACTTGCCAAAAGAGCAGTGGCAATGCGGGATGACATTACAAAGGGAAATATGTCGGCGGAGGATATCAAGAAGAAGATGGATGAATGGGTGCAGGAGCAAACCAAGTATCTTCATATCACTTGCAGGGAGATGCACGATGCTGTTCCTTACGGTAGCAATACTTTTGTTCATTAGTCACAGAAGATGCCGCATGAGTAGTGATGTTTTCGACTTTATTAATTGAGAGGAGCAAGATATTAATTTGACCCAGTCGATGAGTCCACAAACCTGAACCAACTTCCCAAACCTTAATTTATAACTTTTGTTTTATCGCTTCCTGATAATGGAGAAACCAGTTGAGAAGTCCAAGTCCTTATGTTTTACGACGAATGTCATCGGAGGCCACGGCTTCTTAGACGGGCTCTGTCAGAAGCAAAGTAACGTAAGTATACCAAAATTCATACGATGCCGTAACAACCCTCAACGTTATATTACGATGCTCTTGATACAGACCAATCACGTCTAGGCACAGGAATATCGGCTGTCTAGTCCTTATCTACATCGGGCTACGTAAGAAACTCTTTGCCAATTAGAGTAACTTTTTCTCAGTCGAGCTGCCGTATGCGGATTAGCGTCATGCCCCTCAACCGGTGAATGTAAATCTCGAATGCCTTCCTATAACAAATTTTATGTAGGAGCTCTGGCATTCCTGTAATCAATTTTTGGCAGAAACGATATGAAGTATGACTATAATTTGTTATACCGCATCGATGACATATCAGAAAACAGATAGGCTAGCTCCAAAGTGGGAATGCATTCCGCTCGCATCCTTAGACCTTTGTCGTCGTAAGGGAATAGGCCAGGAAGAAGTTACCTTTTTAGATCAAAACAGTGATCTATATAATAGAGATGGTGTATACAAAGCAAAGTAGGGAGCCCATAAAAGTGTCCTATATGTAATTACTTTTCAATCATGACGACTAACCCCAAGATACAGCTAACGCCAGGCATCTATGCCGCAACTCTGACCTTCTTCAATGAGGATGAATCTCTCGATATTCCGACGCTAGAGTCACATATTTCTCGTCTCTCAAAGGCGGGACTCTCTGGAATTGTCACTCTAGGCTCCAACGGTGAAGCTGCGCACCTGAGCACAGAGGAGAGAAAGTTAGTAACCAGGAAGACGCGCGAGACCCTAGACAGAGATGGCTACAACTCCTTGCCAGTCATCGTAGGGTCATCTGCCCAGTCTTTAAAAGAGACCGTCAAGCTCTGTTATGATGCTGCCGAGGCAGGTGGTTCCCATGTCCTCATTCTTCCGCCCTCTTATTATAAGCCCGCCATGAGTCCTGATGTCATCCGCAATTTCTACCTAGGGGTGGCAAACTCTTCGCCTTTGCCTCTCATCCTATACAGCTTTCCAGCGGTTGCTGGCGATATCAACATGAGTTCAGATCTTCTTATAGAAATATCACAGCACCCCAATGTGGTGGGCACCAAGTTCACCTGCGGCGATACTGGGAAACTAGCGCGCGTTGCTAGAGCCATGAACGCGTCAAGGCCAGGGCAAAATGCCGGCTATTGGGCTGTAGGAGGGCTGGCGGATTTCACACTCCAGGCTCTAGTAGCCGGAGGCTCAGGCGTGATAGCGGGAGGTGCAAATCTGACGCCCTGCGTGTGCGTTCGGATCTACCAGCTCTTTGAGCAGGGAAACTACCAAGAGGCCATGGAACTGCAATCATTGTTGTCTGAGGGGGACTGGGTCCATACTGCAGCCGGCATCGGGGCCACCAAAGCGCTTTTACAGCACAGCTTCTCCTACGGCGGTGCACCACGTTTGCCACTGACAGCGCCGTCTGCCACGGAGTTGGCTCCGCTGATTAAGGGAACTTCGGGATTACTTGAGCTGGAGCAGTCGTTATAGCGGGATGTATATACAAAAAAGCTTGCTCACGTTCCAAAAATATTTCATATATAGTAGAAACGCGATAATATGCAGAACTTCACAGGTTACATGTTGCATGTTGCATGTGGCGCGTTTGGCAAAATCTATTAGATTACGATAAAATTGTTTCCTTGTCGAGCCCAATCCCTGGCCAATTCAATCCAAGTAATTGATCCATCATTACTCGATTCCCATAGCTCTCCTAAAAACTTCAATGCCCCTAATCCGTTCCAATGGCCTGATAGCTTGACAACCTGATGGATTTTCTTCACCAGAAATTCTTGGGCGGCTTCACCTGGACGACTTTCGGTTCCAGCAATGAACAATGGCCACAGAAGATCCTGACAGAATCTGTCTAATTCGTTCAGTGAATGCAACTGTTCAAGCATCTTATCCCGCCACTTTTGAAGGTCATTCAAGCAGCACTGAAACAGGAGGGCACGGTGGCCGTAAATGAGCCCTGCATAGTAGAACATATCCACAATATTCCCCAGATCGCGTCGTGCAGTCTCCGAACTGACCATCAGAGCTTCTTTACTCGTAATTGTTGTCTTCCGGGCACGAATGAGCCTGCCGCGCAGCTCATCGCAATTCGTTAGGACGGGAATTCTGTGACAGGGAAACTCTCTTGGATGGCGCCGATCGTAAGTGATTTGTTGCATAATTCGCAGGAACTCAAGGAAAACGGAATTGCACTCATCTCCCAACGTATCGCTCAACAGATCATGCGTGTCACTGAAAGTCGACATTGATGCGAAGACATTGATGGAGAAGAACTTGTGAATCAGGAAAGCATTCATGACTGACGTCGAACTTGGGATACGGTTGGCTATCGTACAGCGATGAATCACAGCCCGAGCGGCCCGCAGGTGAATTTGCCATGATGTGGAGTGTGGTTGTTTGATCTCAAGATTGCATAGGACCAGCGTGGCCGCCAAAGCGCTTGTGATAGACCGGGAGTTCAGAGGTCGGACACTATCGGCTGTGAGCTCATTTGCAAACTCGCTCGTCAGCAGCCTTATGGCTCTTTCGCGGTAGACTTTTGAATCGCGGGAAAATCCATTGGGTATCGATGCATCGTTGAGCTGTGATGCCAGGTCTTCCGCTGCCATTGATAGGACGGCGAAGAATAGCGAAGGCGATTCCATGGCCAAAGGGAGGATTATAGACCGCCATGGATTGTCGATAGAATCTATCCAGGGTAACCTACATGAGACCAGAGAGCGATAATGATGCAGTAATCGCTGTGCTGGAGCCCTCTCAAGGATACGGCTGATTAATGGCGACGGACTGGTTGCTGTACAGAGCTGGACCTTTGGGGTGTAATGATGATCGGAATGTGATGCGAGGTTCGAGGCAATCTCTGACGAGGGAACCTGAGCTTTATTTTCGTCCTGACCGTGCAGTGGTAGTGCACAGTCCGAGCCTGTCTGAGGACTAGAAATGGAACAGTGAACGGGCACATCTCGGCCTTTCAACCGGCCTCGGCTGGCAACCCCTTGATCCCATCGAAGTATGATCCCAGAAGTGTAGCCCGGGCACTGGAGGGACCGGCTTCTACATTTTTTGCAGAATGGCATAGCTCTATCACAGCGGACCCGTCTCGTCTTACACATTTTACAATCTAAATGGTGGACACAATCAGTTGATGCTTATGCTCTTGGGATCGACTGGAAATGCGGTGTGCCTACCGTCCGGCCCTCGCTTTGACATGTCGAGGTCGACGCGTGTGCCCACGAAAGCACGGGCCATAGGGATGAATGACAGGGCAAAAGTTCAGGGCCAGGGGGCGCTGAGAACTCTATTAGAACGCCGATGGAGGTGATGGAGCTGTAGCTCGAGGGCTGAAAGATAAGATAACCAAGCCACTAACTTTCGTCCAATTGGGGACGCATACGACATAACAGCTAGACCTGGAGAGAAAACTCTCGTGGCTCTGTTGTAATTGTTACGAAACCCACTGCATGAGGCTAGGCAGAAACTAGTACATATGGAGGAAGGTGTTCAGCTAAAGCAGCTATCATCACAGCCAGTTATTGATGGTCTGAGCCAAAAAAAAATCTCTTTCTTCGCGAATCTTCTTTTTGAAATTATACACTCAATCCCGGCCATACAGTCTCAAAAATCGGATCAATTATTATTAACACTAAACACTATCAATTAAGCCTACTCTTAATAAGTAAACCTATAATAATAGTATAAAATAGTAAAAATATTAATTTAATATTTTTAATAATAAAAAAATCTATTTTAGTTTTATTTACAGCTGTAATAAAATTAATATATTAGTAAAAATTAAAGCAGTTTAAATAGATTATTAATATATATAATCTAGCTGCTATAACTTATTAGATTATAAATTATATTAATAAATATTTAAATAGAATCTTAAATAATCAGTATATCTAAAGTTTAATAAAATATATATATAAAATAGCTAAAGCTTTTCTAACTGCTAATAAAAATAATAGAAATATTATAAAAAAACTGACTAAATTTTAGTTTAACAATGGTAATTTTTTACCAGTACAATGCGTCCAAGGCCGCACTTCTCCATCTAGCAAAGAGTCTTTCTGTGGAATGGCTAGGGATCTGCAGAGTTAATTGTATCAGCCCAGGATACATCGCAACGGAAATGCCAGACTCAGTATCCTCGGAAATCCAGCAAACTTGGAAGGTGTCATGGACGGTTGTCACGGATCGTTACGCCTAAGGGTCGGTTATTACGCCAGTGTGAGAATTGTTATCTCAATAAATCGCTATACACTGTTATAATGGTTATTGAGCCTTATAATCATTAATATGATAATTCTATGTAGGATATATAGAAGCATAGAATAAAATAATATATTATTATAATAATATAATATAAATAATATAGAAATAGATTATTTAATTAAAAAATAAAAAGATTTATAGGATTAACTGTTTATTTAATAATGCTTAATTAAATAATCTAAAGATTATATAAAAGATTGTTTAGATTAGCTAGCTGATTCTTTTTTTTTTTTCTCTTTTTATGTTTAATATTCTGTTAAATATACTCTAGATAGTAGAAATAAATTATATTTAAATTGATTGTTATATAATATTAAATATTATTTTTCTTTTTTTTACACTTATTTTATATATATTGATATAATAAATAATAATATATTATTAATAGCTCTGATTGTGAAAAATTTTTTTTATTAAATCTTTATTAAATTTAGTATAATTTATATAGTAGAAATATTATACTAAAATTTAAATCCTAAGATTTTTTTTTTTTTTTTATTTTTATTTTTTTTTTAAATGTAATTTTATGAGTCTGTATAATAGTAAAATTAAACAACATAATTAGCTCTGTAGAGTTATTTTAAGATATAAATAATAAAAAAGATTATAATAATAAATTTAATTAATATTTTATTATTAATTTTAATAATTTAGATCTACAGGATCTATTAAAAGGACTACTTGATAAAAAAATATTTTTATTATTTTATAAAAATAATCTAAAGAATCTGTTTAATAGCTTACTTTAATATCTAATAATTATTAAGAAATATTTAATTAAGAGTACTAATATTACAAATAATAGTATTAAAGGAGATGTATATATATATATAGAGAAGATTATAAATCTTAAAAATAAATAAAAGATTATTATTAAATAATAATAAAATTAATTAAAAAATAAAATACTATAGTAATAAGTTTAAAGATTATTATTAGATATATAAATATCTTTAAAAAAAATAAAAAATAGAAAAGTATAAAGTTATTTAATAGTTAATTATTTTTTAATAGGATTAATCTAAAATATAAATTTTAGAAGATTAATATTAAGAATAAGTTAGAAATGAATATTAATTATTATTTAACTATTTAAGTCTATTTAGCTTATATAAAAAGCATATATAAAAAAGAAACTATAAATTATTTATTTCTATATTTTTAAAAGGATTTATTTTAATGTTATTAAAATATAAATAATATTTTTAAATATCTATAAACTATCTATATTAATAAAAATAAAATTATTAATATTAAGATAGAACTGTATTGTTTTATAATAAAGAATATAAAATTTTAGATCTTTCTATTAAAATTTATACTCTTAATATAGAAGTTAGATCTAGCTAATTCTGAATAGAAAAAAAAACTATATTATAAACTTTTTTTTAAAATATAATATATTATAATTAAAGAGAGTATAGATCTAACTATTTTATATATTATTTTTATATAAAATTACTATATTACTGCTAATTATCTGGAATAGATTATTGGGAGAGAGAAGTATGCCTATAAATATAGATCTGGAGAAAATAAAAATCTATAATTAAATAATAATTTATTATTTATTATTATTAACTTAAAACTGAAGCTTAAAGTAGTTTAATCTAATCTTTTTATAAAGAAATATAGAAAACTTATTAAAAAGAATAAGTGTTTTAATTATAAATTATTAAAATATTGTACTGATAAGTATTTTTTTAAAAAAAAAATTTCTGATTTAAAGGTCTTTAAATCTGTAGTTAAACCTGTATAGAAATAAAAAAAAGCTAATATTTAGAATAAGTTTTTTATTTAGATAAAATATTAGTGGATAATAAAGCTTTAGATTTATTATAATTATTAAAGAATAAGATTATAAATATAATTATATTTATTTAATTAACAAAGAATAAATATATAATCTGTATTAAAGTTTTAATTAATATTAGAATTAATAGATTTATTTTTTTAGATATTTTTTTAACAGAAAAATTTATAAAGTATTTTTAAATATATATAATCTTTTTAAAATAACTCTGTAAAGTAAAAAGATATAATAAAAAAAATATAGAATTAATTATCCACTTAATAATATTAATCTTAATTATTAATAGAAGGATACAGTATTAGTTATTTTTTTTAATTATATAATTTAATAAGCATAACATTATATTAGATTAATTGTGGCTAAAAAGGTATAGAGTTCTTATAGACTGTTATAACTGTTATTTTATCTAATCTAAAAAAGTGTTATTAAAAGATTAGATAGAAAGAAAGCAGTTTATTTATATATTAAAAAAAATTCTTTAAAGAGATAAACTAGTGAATAAATTATATTAAACAGATATTAATTAATATAATAAATTTATAGAATTAAAGATTATTATATTTTGTTAGATAATATTTGTGTTAAAAAGTTTAATATAAAAAAAAACAGGATAGTATTTATCTAGATTAAATAAAATATAATTTAATATTAATTAAATTAAAAAATTTATTTATAAATATTAAACCTAGAATAAAGGTTTAGAGGATAACTAAACTTAAAAAATAAAATTAAATTAGATCTATAATAAAAAGTATTAATATAATTATAATTAAAAATATTATATTCTATTATTTGATTAAAATTAAAAAGAATAAAATTTTTATAATTAGTCTAAATAAGATTAAGTGTGTATTAAAAGATTAATAATATTCTGCTAAGAAGATTAAATTTAAAAAGATTAAACAGTAGTTATTATAATAGTATTAAGATTATATTGGTATATTTTTAAAAGTTTAATCTGATTAATTATTAGAATATTATAAGTATAATTATAAGATTGAGTTTAAAAAGAATTTTAAACTAAAATATAGTTTTTTATACTGAATATTAGAGAATAAACTGGAAGCTGCTTAAGTCTATATTTTAAAGAATCTTAATAAAAGTTTTATTATATTAAATAATTGTCAGCATGGCATGATTTTGTATAAAAATAAAAAAAATCTAAAAATAGAAAGGAAGAGTAAGAGAAAAAAAATAATTAAAAGTAAAAGAAAATAGTGTTATAATAATTCTTGAATTGCTTATTATTATGAATCTATAGATAAGAATTTGTTCTCTATTTATGTTTGATTTATAGGCTGTTTTCAGCCAATTTGAATATATCCGTTTGCATCAATTACTTCCGTTTTCAGTAATAATATCTGTTTTCAGATATATGAACTGGAAAACGTTGTATTAGGCCTTTTTGAAATGGTTTTGAAGCATATGAGAACAAAACTGGATAAATTTTGAAGGAATAGTTTCATATTCCTACAATAATATACTATTTATTTTATTAATTCTAATAATTAAAAAGATAGATAGAGGATTTTATTTTTATATAGACTACTAAAAATTGAATATAATAATTAAAAAGAATTATTATTTATTATTATTAATTAAAGAAATGTTTAAGTGATTAGATAAGATTAAAATTTTTATTAAGTTAGATATTTAATAGAGATTTTATTATATTTAAATATATTCTGAGTCTGTAAGATTAACTATATTTTAATATTATTATAGAATTTTTAAATCTAAGGTTATACTATTCAGAATAATAAATAGACTAGCAATATTCTAGTGACTGATTAATAATATTTTTATAGATTATCTAGATCAGTTTCTTATTGTTTTTATAGATGATCTATTTATTTATAGTAATAATAAGATTGAGCATGAGATCTATATATAAAAGGTGTTGGAGTAACTAAAAAAAGTAGATCTATAGATAAATCTCTAAAAATGCAAATTCTATATTGTTATAATAAAATATCTAGGATTTATTATTATGTTAAAAGAAATTAAAATTAATTCTGTTAAGATTAAGATTATTTATTTCTAGAAAATTTTAGATACTGTTTAAGATATTTAGTCTTTTTTAAGATTCTATAACTTTTATTAGAAATTTATTAAAGAATATAGTTAGATAGTAAAATTATTATATTAATTTACTAGATTAGATATTTAGTTTATATAGGATTATAATTATAAAGAGATATTTTAATCTTTAAAATAAAAACTTTATAAAGTATTAATACTTATATATTATAATTTTAAAAAATTAATCTAAATTGAGACTGATATTTTGAATAGAGTAATCACAGTTATATTATTTTAATAAGATAATAATTAGAAGTGGTATTTAGTGGTTTATTATTTAATAAATATAATAATTTTAAAGTATAACTATAATATTTATAATAAAAAGTTTTTTATAATAATAAAAATATTTTAAGAATAAAAATCAGAGCTAATTAGTTTATATAAATAAAAAATCTTTAATATCTGGTTAGATTATTATATATTAGAATATTTTATAATTATAAAATTCTTAAATATATAGCAGATATATTAGTATAAATTCTTAAAGGAATATTACTTTATTTTTTATTATTAATTAAAAAAAATAAATATATTTATAGATATTTTTATTTATTGGAGAGATAAAATCATAGTAAATCTAGATTATTAAAATTGGATTATAATTTTTTAGTATAAAATTAATAGAAAGATTACTGATAAAACTATTATTTTTAATATAATTATTATGATATTTGATAATACTATTATTATTTAAGTGTTAGCTGTGAATAAAAAATACGCCAGAATAGCTGAGGCTGAGGACTGAATCTCTAGAAAAAACCTCTGATAGGAAGTAATTAAGGAGTGACTTTAATATGAAGAATATTTATATATATCTGATGATAAGAACTTATGAGCTTAAATAAAATTTATTATTAACTGTTTACTGTCTATCCAGACCAAACAAAACTGTATAGACTGGTAAAAGATTGTTTTTATTAAGAAGTATAAAGCTCTGATATATACCACTATATAAATAACTACAAATTATATAAATAAATAGTAATTTAAAAAGATAAAAAATTAAGATAGCTTTAGTTACTGCTTATCTTAATATAACTGTAATAATATCTTTTGATAGACTTTATAGAACTATTATTAGATAAGCACGGGTATAATAATATATATATAATTATAGATTATTTTAGTAAAAGGCCTGTATTAATATTCTATTAGAAAAATATTATAATAGCTGATATAGTTACATTGTAAATATATTATATTTATCTCTAGATTAGATTACTAAAGATTATTGTATTAGACTATAAAGAATAATTCATTAAAATTTTAAGAAGAGATTTACTAGATTTTTTAGATTAAATTAAAATTATTAATTATTTAATATATATAAACTAATAGTTAAATAGAGATTATAAATCAATATCTTTAGCAGTGATTTTAACTTTATATAAATTTTATTATTTTAAAAATTAATTAAAATATCTTTATTTAAAATAGAAAAAAAATATTAATTTTATATATTGTTTAATTAGTTAGAGCTGGTATTAATTTAAAAGTTTATATCTAATAAAAAAAAAGTATAAGTATAGATAAAATGTTTAAAGAAAATATAAAATTATATATAATTAAATCTTTTAGAGATTTAGGAATAATAATATTAATAGATAAATAAGTACTGTTATAAAATTAATTTTAATATTAGAGATAAAATCTATGTTAATAATAAAAAATAAAATATAGAATATTTTAGTAAAAAGCTAGATTATTAATTTATTAGACTATACATAATCATATATAAGATTAATAATAGCTTTAAACTAGATTTGCTAAAGAAAATCTATATATACTAGGTCTTCTTATTAGATAAATTACAATATACAGTATTAATTAAATCTTTAGAGGGCTAACTTAAGAATAAAACACCTATAATAACTGTAAATAAATAATTAAAATAAAAAATAAAAAAAATCCTAGACATTCAGTTATAATAAAAAAAATTATATTATTAAATTAATTAATATAGTTTTAATCCTAATTCTATATAATATTCTGTTTAAGATTTTATGAATATAGTATTAGTGCTAAAAAAGTTCTATAATAGCTATTTTAATAAACTAGAATTACTATAATATTTTGCTAAGTGGATAAGAGTAGTGAAGAAAGATAGATTTATAGAGGAGCATAATAATAATAATCTACTAATAATACTATTTAAAGGTAAGCGTTTTTAACAAAGAAAATAATATTATAGATAGTTATTATAAATTATTATATTTAAAGGTTAATCATTATATTAATATAAGAATTATTATTTTAATAAATCACTATATACTATTATAACAGTTATTAAATCTTACAATAATTAGTATAACAGTTCTATATAAAATATATAAAAATATAAAATAGAATAATATATTATTATAATAGTATAATATAAATAATACAGAAATAGATTATCTAATTAAAAAATAAAAAGATTTATAGGATTAATTATTTATCTAATAATATTTAATTAGATAATTTAAAGATTATATAAAAAATTATTTAAACTAGCTAACTAATTCTTTTTCTTTCTTTCTCTTCTTATATTTAATATTCTGTTGAATGCACCCTAGATAGTAGGAATGGACTACGTTTAGGCCGACCGTCACAGAAGGAATTAACTCTCCTTCAAAGCGAATGGGCCAGACACATGAATTGAAAGGGGTAAGTAGTTGATTATCTCTTCAATTGAATTCTTGATCAGTGGCTGACACCTTGAGGGTTTATAAAGGCATATGTGTTCTGTGCTTCCGATGCCTCAATTTTATGACGGGCGGTCATATCATTATAGACGGTGGTTATACTGTTACCTAGCAGAGTATGTTGAATATATAGAATATTGGACATTATCAAAATTGGAGAACGTGACTAGTATTGACGAGGGTATGCATGAGACCTCGTTTCATGATAGTATAAGGTCCCAGCCCATATCCTGCAAGACTTTCCACCATACCTTACGCCTGGGCCCATTTTGATGCTGCCATATTGTCATAAGAGCATCCCTTGCTCGCGCAATATTTCCAATAGCGAAACTTTGCTCCATTAGACACAACCGCTCTATCACCACATATCGCGTGTTTTTATCTGAGACTTCACAACCAGCCAAAAACAATGGTAAAGTCAATCCCGCAAATTCGCAAAATTCACCGACGGGAGTTTCGGCTAGCATCTCAAAGCACCCATCGATGGCCTGAGTCTTCGTATATGGGATGCGAGCAAGGAGCTCGTTCCAAGCCGAATCTACAAACATGTAGACAGTTCGCGCGTATTCTAGTACTGTATGCAAGAAGACAAAGGCAGAATACCGGATACGCTGAGCTACAAATAAAAGTCGGCCGAGCTGGGAGATATTAAGGCCCTCGGGGTATATTTCTGTATCTGGATCGATGTTTGGAGAGCCGAGAGAAACAACACTGGTTTACATCTCCCATTAGCATCGAGACATGGGGATCAACAACATGAAAAAAAAATGTAGTCTTACATAGTATCTATCATCGTGGAGATCTCACCAAGACATTTGATCTCGTCATTTTCGATGCAACCGGCGAGTCCTGAGATCGCACCACAGGCACGAAGGAGGTAGTTTGCACAACCGGAGTACGAGTCCAAGGATGAAAGCGAGGAAGCCGCCATTTCTATATCCTTGTCAATTTCGTCTGACGATTTCCAGTCGTACATGTCGCATATTCCAGCTACGGTGCGATGGTAGGTGACACTATGCCTTTGTCAATATAAGTCAACCGTCAGTCATCTCCATGGATATCACGCACAAGCTTGTTATATAACGCGAAAAATCGGCGTCGAAAGCACCCAGCCCTCCGCACAATTTCAACAACGTCTCTAGGCCATGTAAATGGCCCTTCCATTGACTCACACTCCCTTGTATTATCTCATATTTGCATAGCAAAAGCGCAGTCAGGAGCGAGTTCTCTACCGGTGACTCCTTACCGCCGCCCGGGTCGAATGATTGCCGAAGCCAATTTGTAGCCTTGAGATAAAATGCAGTCGCCGGTATGGAAAACAGCATGCGCTCATCAGGTCCAGCTCGTTGTGCTTGATGGCAAGCTGCCACCGCGCATAGGCCATCTAGTACCCCGCTGGAATTCAACGCGCGAGGGAGGAGGAGACGCCTCAACGGGTTAAAGGCTCCAGCATCCATGTTAAGGAGTTGACTGGCTCCTTGTTCGTGTATATATTGGATATAATGGAAGTTTTTGGTACTGAAGTCAGGGAATCCGCTTATAGTCTGCGGCGAGCCCAAGGACCATTCTGTATCAGCCGGTATCTTGTCAGGCACAGTCAGGTCATCATCGTTTATATGCTGGCCATCTTCGAGGGAGATTAGACCTTCCGCGTCTCCCTCGACAGCCCCCATACACTCAACTAGAGATGCTAGGAAGTTTCCCGGGGCGACAGATTCTGGAATTTGCTGCCATGATGGCTGTGTTGGGTTGGCAACATCATAGTTATTCCAAACGACGCTACTTGGTGCGTTCGGGGGTGCCGATAGGGGCACAACACGAGTGGAATGGCTACTGGGTCGAGGTCTCTGTCGCTCGCGTCCTCTAATAATCTGTGAAATAAACGGCTGGTGATACCCCTCGCAAGGAATGCCGCGCTGGACACAATTTAAACACATTGGTTGGCCTTGGTCGCATTTCTTGCGTCTCCTCTTGCACGTCACGCATCCTGTCCGGCTCCAGGTCGAGACTTTGGTTGGTCGCATTTTTTCTCGACTTGCGTGAGAGTTCGACGTGCTCATACTGCATAAATGACAAGAAATCAAGCGTAGCATCTAGGTGCAAAAGAGACAGCGATCCGTTCCTATCCCACATCAGGTTCGTTATCAGCGACGAGGGGCTCATGCTATACCAAAACAGGCAAGAGTCACGCAGTATTCTCCCGGAGCTTCTCCGGGTTTAGAGTTAGATAACCTCATTGAGATATATATATATATATATTTTTCAAGACCAAGATGGTATTATTATAACTTTAGCCTGCTGCTCATCCGGCTTTGGCCTGGCTCAGACTGGCCATTTGCTTTCTTTCTACACGATGCTTCCCTTGTTGTCCAGTGCCGAAACAGCTACTCCCTACTTTCGCGGCCGTATCGAACATGCAGTCTCGGTCTTGAACGACAGTCTACCACAGGATTCTATCCTGTCACCCTTGCCACCCGATGATTTACTTGACGTTACCGGAATTCCGGCTTCATGTGGATTGCTAAGCGCATGGGAGCTAGACATCACGGAGAACTACGATGCTACCGCGCTTATTCACCTCCTTGCCGAACGCAAGATCACTGCCGTGGCTCTCCTCGAGGCTTTTCGCAAGCGGGCATCAATTGCACACCAGCTGGTTTGTTTTCTTCTAGTTCGCTTCTTTACATTCTTAACAATGTGCTAAAAGGTGGTGATATAGACCAACTGTCTTACGGAGCTCCTTCCCGAAGCAATAGAGCACGCAAAGCTGGCAGACGCGTATATAGAAAGAACAGGAACGACATTGGGGCCACTACACGGATTACCAGTATCGCTGAAAGAGCAGATCGGGGTGTCAGGGCATACGACCAATGCCGCTTTCGTCGCGTGGATAGATAACAAGACAGACCGAGATGCAAATCTCACCACCAGCCTCAAGACGCTTGGCGCAATACCCTTTGCCCGTACGACACAACCGCAGTCTTTCATGCATCTTGAGAACTCGAACAATATCTACGGGGTGACTGTCAATGCAAGAAATAGACGGCTCACCGGAGGTGGTAGTAGCGGTGGCGAGGCGTGTCTGCTTGCACTCCGTGCCACGCCGCTAGGATTTGGTGGGGATATCGGCGGTTCAATACGCGGACCAGCAGCTCTCAATGGGGTAAGATCACAATTGTTCTCTTCAATAAAATGCCGATAACTGATAGTCGTTACCCTCAAAAGGGTTGGGGATTCAAACCCAGCGTAGGTCGCGTCAGTGGGTTAGGAGTCGTCGTGCCTTTGCCGGGATGCGACTCAATTCGTGGAACCCTAGGAGCAATCACGAGGAGTCTCAGAGATCTTGATTTGTTCCATACCGCGTATGGTCTATCCATGCCTTGGCTCGATGATCCAGACATTTTGCCATATCCGGTGTCCATGGCTTCTGCGTCTCCACTAGGCAGAACCCTTCGGGTAGGCATAATGGCGACGGATGGAGTCGTCACTCCTCTGCCACCCGTACAGGTCGTCATGGACGCGGTGACTAAGAAACTCGCTGCTTGCGATAAAGTCGAGCTAATCCCCTTTGCACCACTTGATCATGAGGAAGCGTGGAAAATAATAGCTGCCAACTACTTCGAAGATGGCGGGGCGACTATAGAGGAAATCTGCGCAGCCAGTGGTGAAGGATTGCGGCCGCTCACGGCATGGATGATAGAGCAATGCAAGAAGAATGAGCTGGCCATTGGAGAGACACTGCAAGCTCGCAAAGACGCCCGGGATACATTTCGGAGCCGCTATTGCAAACATTGGAACGAGGCCAACGTGGACGTCATCATTGCCCCTGTTACTCCAAGTGTTGCGCCGCCACTCGACACCTCGCGCTATTGGGGATATACCGCTGTATGGAATTTGATGGATTACCCAGCCATTGCGTTTCCGGCGTCGGTGATGGTTGGCGGCTATCCCACGGACTTGTCAAGCATTCCATACGTGCCCCGAAACGAAACGGAGCAATATCTGTACAGATATTACGACCCGGAAGTAGCGCAAAAAATGCCAGTTGGGCTTCAGCTGGTGTCGAAGAAGTGGATGGACAGCGAATGTTTAGATGCTATGCAGACGATTGAGGAGGCTCTATTGGCATGAACCGTGACCGTCGGCCTCAAATCCACGTGTACATAGCAAGTGTGTTGATTTTGTTCTTTGTTCTAACGCGATCCTTTGATCCAAGGATTCAACGGAGAGTCCATTACAGAGAATGAATGGTTGGTGTTGTTAGATTCACAAGCCAAACCCCGTCCTCCCTTGGCGGCATAAGCCTTGGCGCGCTAGCTGCAATTGGTTCGCAGTAGCCACTGCGGGCAAACTTTGGCCAATCATATAGCTCACATATATACGGAAGCCTCAGGCCAGTGACGCTAGTCTCGATCTCGTATGGTCTACGTACTGACTGTCTCTCCTTATTGGTGGACTGGCCTCTAGCGCACTCTTGGCGCAAGCCACCGCGAAAACCGGCCCAAATAGGCAACTGCAGAACAGACTACTACATAGTAAACTGTCAGTCCAACAAATGAATGCATCAACCAGAAGTGCTGGTAGCCGTTGTCACGCAGTTCCTATAGATCCTTGAGAAATGCACGCGCATAAAGATGCACAGGCAGTCTTATTAGAATAACACAAAATTGAGAATCAGTGTTATACATATTTTCTCTCTTTTCAATCATCCTTAATAAGCTCTAATGCTGCAGTAAATAGAGGAAGTAATAAGAGGCTATGAAAGTAACTTATCTCCAGTGGCTTGGTAATAGCACAAATAATATCCTTTGCATGTCGTCGAATTGTCTCTTCTGTAGGGTAACAGCTACTGATATAATCAGTCTCGTTTGTGGGAAAGCAATGGTCCGGCGTGGTTCGCTCCGGAGTATATGTTTAAGTATAAGGATGAGCAGCAGAAGCGTCGGGGCTCGATATTTTTCGCTTCAGGCGACTGGGCGCACGACTGGCACGCTTTCATCAATGGTGCATTGGAGCAGGGCGCTCTCTGTGCCATTGGAGCCCTCCATGAGCTTCATCTCAAGAGGAAGGCCCATGATCGCAATGGTAGGTTGTAATTGCATCATCGAAGAATCGCTGTACCGCAATGCAATATGCAGGCCCTAAAGATATGGACTAGACAAAGCTTCTGCATGACCATACAATATACAGATTCCTCCTTCGGGGACGGAAAAAATTGAATCCTGTTCAAGCCTGTACATGTTTTGCACACCATTGCTCTATTTACGATATCTCGGAATGCGCAGACAGATAGAAATTTGTGTTAAGCGGGCGTGTTAGTTAGAGATTCTATTATGATCTCAGATTTATTATGCTGACACAGGATCAATGTCCTTCTTCATCAAATAATTTTTCAGCAATCTATCGCATCACTCTTGTTGTTAAAAGTGTTCTAGTACACCTTTGATTACAGGTCACAAAGTGGAAGTGATTTCCTTGTTTCATTTTACGCATGCATCGAAGGATGCCGTTCACCCCGGGACTTTCCCGCGAGGGTTGCCCCGGCGAGAAGACGTGCATTACAGCAGGGCTCGAAGATGCTTCTCTGTTCCTCCAATCTGCCCGACACGATTCCGTAATTGTGAGATCCTCGAGGGCGAGATGATGTATGGCTCGGGCAGCCATGTAGGGGTCTTGTTGCCGAGCAATTGCTGTGCCAACGCAGCACCGCTCATCCAGCAATTTGTCATACCATAACCGCCGAAACCGACAGAAATCCATTCGGCTCCGTTTTTTAAATCCCCTGCGCGGCGGCCGCTAAGCGCCTCGTCAGGGAGCAGACCGACGAACGGAACGTGGTCGAGCGAGTGCCCTACAATACCAGACCACGATGCTTTCATAGCTTTACAGCCAGCTGGTACTTCCCCCCAGTCGTTGCCAAATACCACCTGCATCAGGCCGCCGTGATGGATTTTATCTGCTAACTCCTCGGCGGCATCCGTGCTCACGCCATAACTGAGTCTCGCCCCCTCGAAGCCGCCATGGTCGGTTCCGCCAATGATGAGGTCGCGCGTCTCGGCATTTTGATGCAGGTAATCGCGCCCGAGGTCCCAGTTCAGGTTATACGAGCGTTTTCCACGATGGTCCTCAAAGGCATCGCCAGGTGTTTGGACGGTCAGTTGTTCGCGACGAGGCACAATGATGCCCTTGAACTTCGGGAGTAGATGAGCTGTGTGGGCTTCTGTGCAGTAAACCACATGTTTGGCCCTCATGAGACCCCTAGAGGTAGTGACAAGGTAGGAAAAGCCAGGGCCAGGTTCTTTTGCAACGCGCTTCACGGGGGTGTTGGACTCGAGGAACAGGCGATCGCCGTGTTGCTCGAGAAGCTCTACAAACACGCCTGAGATCAGCCGGTAGGGCCAGGCTGCTCCCGCGACATGGACCACAGCGCCGGTCGCGTTTTTTATTTTATATTTCTAGTTTTTGTAGCGTTAGCTGGAGTGACAGACCGTTGCCCTGGATCGTCATAGGTGACAACACACCTGTTGTACTTCTTCAGCGCCAATAATCCTCCACTGACCAGCGCAATCTGGAAATGCCGCTTCGAATTCACCTAGCAGCCTTTTTGTCTCCTCGAACATCTCTTGACTAAAAACCGCTGCAATTGACTCGGTATCTCGAAAGGCAGCGCGCTTCTGGTGTTCCGGGCGCAGTGACGCGACCACCTCATCGAGAGCCTTACGATGCATCATCTGGAAGCGGACGATTTTCTCCGCTGTCGCATCGTCAAATTGGCGACGGTACCTGTCGTAATCTCTCATGGCATGGACATGAACACGCCCTCCATTGCGGCCGGTCGCGCCAGAACAGATTTCTCGTGCTTCAAGGACCACGATTCTGCCGCTGAAGCCGCCAGTTAGGAGGCCACGGACCACACTACATGCTGTAATACCCGATCCGATAACAACAATATCAGCCTGGGACGGAAGCTGTGACGACCTTATCTTCAATAACTTTGCATCCGGCGGAGTCTGCCAATAAGAAACCGTTGGGTTTGCTACAGGTAAGCCCGGGTCTGTGATCAATTTGCTGAACGGCATAGTCTTGAGTGAATGGAGCATTGGAAATATAGCGTTTGCAGGAGGTTAAGATTGTGTGTTTTCATTCTCGAGAAACGCTAGCATTTTGGTCTGACTGTTGTCATCAAGCCTATTCTACTTTCCACCTAGTAACTGAGCTGGCTAGCCTCGAGTTGCCGGATTCGGACACTTTCCGAAAAGGATTATCGCCCAAACTCCCTCGTCTTCTCACCACAAACAAGTAGTAGTAGTATGAAAGAATCCGTTGAGAGCGTATGCGCTAGTAAATTGATTATGCACCTATCTGACTAGGTAAAGAATATGAGTCTATATACAGCCTTTATATATCCGCTTTCTCACAAATAGGGGGTAATTAGTGAGTGCCTCAGGCCGCGTATGCGTCCTCAATTGCTTCCATATGGGAATCCCATACAAAGCCAATAAGAAGCCATAGATCTCGTGATAAGGCCAAGAGAACCAAAGCTAAAGGCTAATATCGATCCAGTAAGATGGTATTATAAATGTTTCACCCTCTCTAGCTCTCAGCTAGCCAGATTAAGCAATAATAAAGCAAAAATAAATATTAAAATTATATATTTTTATATAAAATAGATTTTTAGATATATTTTATTAAAATTAAAAAGTTTATTTGAGGATGAAATATTATTTCTATATAATAATAAAACATTAATTTAAATTAAAAATTTTTAGAAATCAAAATAAAAGTGGATTTAAATATCTAAAAATAAATATATTTAATGTAAAATATATTGAAATATTATTATAAATAAAATACTAAAAAAATATTAACTTAATTAAAAAATTACAATAATCTAAATATATAAAAATCTGATTTAAATAGGATTAATAAAAAATGAGTCAAGCTTTTAATGAAAACTTAATTTAACTCACTGTGAGTTAATATCAATTCAAGTTCCTAATTAGAAAACTCAAAACTCGCCGAGTAGAGTTAGGGTTATGTCACGGTGCCAGCCCAGAGGCTGCCTGCCGACGTTGCTACGACCGCTCTAACGCTGTCACGACCGCCGCCATTGACATACCAGCCTGACTGCTCTGCCAACCGCTGAACTAGTCATATAATCTTAACCTATATAAGAATCTATCTATTTTAAATAACTTTATATAGTCTCTAAGCTATATCTTATATTTAATCTATACTATACTATATAAAAATAGTCTAACTATAGTAAATTAGAATTAATTTCTAATCTATTCTATACTATCTGATTTTATATTTTAATATTATATAGCTTTTTTTATTAAGAGTTAATTATTAAGATAGTTACTATTTTTTATTTTCTATTTCTTCCTCAGAATTATAAAGAATTTATCTTTTATATTATTAAAAATCTTATTATTTAATTTAAATATTTCTAATAAATTTATAAATATACTAAAGAAATATCTAAGTAATTATAATAATTAAAAATAAAACTAAATATTTTTTAACTAGAAATATAATATTTAAAAAATAAAATTATCTATAAGACTGCTGTTTATAAATATTAAAAAAAATTATTTTATAAAAAAAAATAAGAACTAATTAAAATAGTAATAATTAAAAATTAAGCTATACAGTTAATTATCTCTATAATAAATATTTTTATTTAATCTATTAAAATCTCTATTAAAAGATTATTAATTACTTTAATAAAAATATCTATATTAATTAATTTATTATTTTTTATTTTTATCTAATTTTAATAAATTTAAAAATAAATAAATAGATTTCCACCACTTTATATTTTAGATTTATAAAAAAATGATTATAAACTAAGATTAATTTTCTATTGTTTAATTCTATATAATTTATATAATTAATAGACTATTTAGTATTCTATATAATCAGATTTTATTTTATATTAATTATGGAATCTGTTTTTTAAATAATTATAATAATATCTTAAATCTGTTTGACTAAGTTTTTAGAGATTTAAATTATAAAAAAAAAATATAAAATAAACTATTCTATTATTAATAAATTAATAAAGAATTTAAAATCTTTTTTATAAAATTTTAATAATTAGTATTAGAATCTGAAATAGTTAAAAAAATATTATCTATAATTTTAAAATAAACTGTTAATAAAGAACTGAAAGAAATAATATTATATAATCTATTTTTAGCTAATCTATTATATTAAATTTATAAAATTTCTCTAGAAGCTAGAGAATTATTAAATAAAATATATCTATAAACTATTATAATTTTTAATTTAGACTATCTACAGAGTTTTTTTATATAATAAAAATAATATTAAATAAATTACTATAATATTTTTTTAAACAGTATAATAATCTATTATAATAAATATTAATTTATTTACTATTATAATTTAATCTAGAACTATTTTATCTATCTTTATTTATTAAAATATTATAAATTTATCTAATTCTTATAATTATAAAAATTATTATAAATACTTTTATTATAGCTTTAAAAACTACTTTGTATAATTTTGTTTATATTTTAATAATTATCTTGCTTAATTATAAATTATTTATACTAGCCCAGCTATTAGTTCTGAGAAATTTATATTTTTTATATTATTTATCTATTCTATCTCCCCTAACTATTAATTAAAAGAGATAAGTAGTAGTAGTAGTAGTAGTAGTAGTAGTAGTAGTAGTAGTAGTAGTAGTAGTAGTAGTAGTAGTAGTAGTAGTAGTAG